>JANBXA010000731.1:21122500-21485000 GCA_030556225.1 Cricetiscus sungorus
GAAAGCAAGAGCAATAATACCCAGTGGTCGGCAGCCAGCCCACAGACAGAAACCTACTCAGCATCGCCATGGCCAGCAAAAGGCAAGTCCAAACCATAGAGAGGTTTCAGTTCACACCTGCTACGATGGTCTCTACCCGCCCCCACAAAATCAAAAGACAAGTGTTGGCAGGAATGTGGAGAAAGGAAATACCAAGGGCGCAGCTGAGGTAGGTATAAACTAGTAGAATCAGTATGCAAAACTGTATGGGCTTTCTCAATAAATTAAAACAGAACTACCATATTGTCCCATGATCCCACATCTGTCTATACTCAAATGCAATGAAGTTGATCTGTAAACAAAATAGCTGCATCCCTCACTGCGGCACAATTCACAATGACCAAAATATAAACCCATCTTCAGTGTCTATTGATGGATGAGGAAAATGTGATGTATGTATACAAGGGACTAATACTCAGTCTTCAAAGAGAAGGAAATCCCGCCATTTAGGGCAGCAGATATGAACCCGGAAGGTATTATGTAAGAGAACTAAGCCAGGCACAGAAAGACAAATTCTCAAGATCTCACTTAGGTGAGAATCTGAAAAGGTCTAAATTGGAAGCAGGATGAAAGAGTGGTTATCAGGGGTCTGGGGAGAGGAGAAATGAGATGTTGGTCAGTTTCTTAAGGTTCCAGTTCTGGTTACAATCAGTAGTGGAACCCTGGTGAATAGCAAAGTGGTTGCAGGTAATAGCATATAGTCTATGCTGGAAATTTGCTTAGTAAATAGATCTTATGTGTTTTCACTGAGAAAAGAAAGACGAGAGAAAGAAAATCAATCATTTCTGAAAAAAAAAAATGACCGCTTGATGTTTTAGCAAAATGTGCATGTACTTCCCTGTTACGAGCAGTTTTCCCACCAGCCTGGTCCCACAGCCGCACCAGCCCCAAATAACACACAGAGACACTGTATTAGATACAAAGCTGTTGGCTTGTTACTAGTATTTCTTATTGGCTAACTCTGTCTTAAATATTAACCTATTTCTATTAATCTAAGTGTTTCCACGTGGTCTTATCTTACCAAAGAGAGGGGCTGGACACCTTCTCTCATGTCCTACATCTTGACTCTCTTCTACTACATCTCCCAGAATTCTCCTTGTCTCCTAGTCCTGTCTTGCCTTCCTATTTGCCAACAGTGCTTTATTCATTAACCAATAAGAGAAACATATTTACAGAATAACATCTCCCATCATCTCCTCTTTTCTGTCAAAAATAAAAAAGGAGGATTTTAACCTTAACATAGTAAAATATATAACAAAACAGTTATCAAATAAGAACCACAGTTAAAATATTTAGTTCATTAACATTTAGCAAGATTTAAAGAAAATACTCCATCATCTATCCTATCTTTGTGAATGTAAAGTCTTATATGTAATTTACCTTTAATCTTAACTAAGGAAAACTATAATCATAACTATCTGTCTTAAACTCCATCAAAGACCTCAGAAGGATAATATAATCTCTAGAAATGACAGAGACATCTCACTACCTGGTCAGTCACCTGAAGTTCTTCTGTAATGTTCCATCTTAGCCTATAGGCCATAGTGTGTCTGGCAGACTCCTCAGGAAACCAGGAAACTTTAAACTGTCCACCTCTGTTAGCAGTTTGTCAGTCACTTTTCCCTGTGTCCTACAGAATGTCTGGCAGACTCTTCCATGAAGCAGGAACCCTGTAGCACTGTCCATCTTGTATCAGCAGTCACTTTTCTGTGTGTCCTGCATGTTCAGTTAATACAGCATAAAGTCAAACAGTCCAGACAAGAGCAGTATCTTGCCCAAATGGCTAGTCTTGCCATATTGGAAGCAAACTCCATACCGTGTTTCTTCAATAACTGTCTTCCTTTCTGACGCAGGTGGTGTTGCCAGGAGCAGTTGTGTCTCACTGTTAAGAAAAATCCCTAAACCATTTTAAATGCCATATTCTGTAGGTCTTTGAAAGGTTTGAAGACTGCCTATTCATTTTAAATATATCTCTGTATATCTGGAAAACCTAACTTAACTATAAGTTTTTACTATTATAGGTGACAAACACAATACCTAAACAAGAGGAGAAATATACTTATCACAAAATTTACCTTAAATTTGTAAACGAAAATCCATTTCTATACCAAAATCACCTTTTTCCTTTAAAAAGAGAACCTTCCTTGTCTCCTAATCCTACCTTTTTTGCTTTAATATTAGCCAACAAGGCTTTATTCATTAACCAATAAGAGAAACATATTTATAGAATGATATCTCCCATCACTTCTCTGGCATGCAGCTACAATATTCTTCTAGATTCTCTTAGCTGTGTCTTGCCAGAGTTTAACAGACCAAATGCATATGTAGAAATGGGAAGTTCAGTGTTTCCTACCAACCCATAGGAAAGAGATTCCAAAAAATGCAGAAAAGAGTTCACCTTATCACTAATATTTTTATTTTTGAAGTATCACTTTACATAGAGTATACATTAGCATATATTGGGCCAATCCTTCCAATTACCTGTTATCTTCTCAGTTGTAATTTCAAGTGGGTAACTTAGTAGATGTCACTCACTTAAGTAAAATCTCTCTATAGTTCTTAGTAATTGTTGGAAGTCATGCAAAGACGCACACATTCGATAGAGTGACCTTGTATGTCCATCTTAGAGCTGAGCTCACTGACAGTCTATGAGTTGATCTTTTCACTTGGACAGTGAATACAATTATTGTCATTGGTCTGTCAGTGTAATCTAGGTATCATACATGGAACATAGCAGATGACAGACCCTTAATGGACATTCATTATTGACATTCAGGCCCATTGTGCTACCTCCCCTGCTGAAAGGATGAATAGCATCACAGCAAAGCTAGAAAATGCATGCCAAGATGGAAAACTTTGCACTGTGATTTGTATTCAAGTGTCCTGTGTGTTATAAGACAAAAGCAAGGACACTTAGAAATCTGTAAAAATAAAATACCTTCATATTTACTTGCATCCATTAAAACAGCCCTCTTTGAAACGCCCACACCAATATTAAAAAAAAAAAAAAAATCTAACAAAATTTCCAGTCAGAGGAAACTAGATTCCTTCATTTTTGTTACATTCTTTTCATTATCTTTTTTCTCATGTATATGGAATACGGGTGCAGGTGCCCGTGAAAGCTGAGAACTGAGCTGGGATCCTCTGGAAGGGCAGCAAGCACTCTTAACTGTTGAGTGAGCCATCCTGCCCCCCTCCTTATATCCTTAATAGAAAATTATGTGGCTTCAAGTTGCAAAAACTGGTATTCTTCCCCCCTCACATCATATGCCAGGATATTAGCTCCCACCTACAGTAAAATGAGAGATATATTTCTGTGGTGAAACAATGCATTGATGTAAGGGAGAAAATGCCATCATTTCAAGTACCTATAAATACTGAGTGTAATGGAAATAAAAGCAAGCTGCTAGGAGGTTGTGAACGAAAGTTTCTATTTTTATAGTCCAAAGTGTTCTATTACTATATTGTGTTCGGCCTCCAGTCCTATCCCACCACGGAATATACCAGAGAGTCACCTAGCATTTGCTGCCATTGGAGCCTTGGACCCACTGCACCCACCAGGAGAGCGCCTTGGACCCATACCCACCAGGAGAGGGAAAGAGCCCACCTGTACCCACTGGAATAAGTGATGGGAACACAACAGTGTAAGAACGCGTCCAATAACAAAAAGACTAATATAATTATGCCATGGGACATTGGTTCACAATGGAAATACAGCTTGGAATTTATACACAAGCAGAAGACTCTGATAAATAGGAGTGAGATTTTAAGGTTTGGTTGTTTTGTTTATTTGTTTGTGGGTTTTTTGATGTGTGTGTGTGTGTGTGTGTGTGTGTGTGTGTGTGTGTATGGTTTTATTTTTTGTTGTTTTTTGTTTGTTTGTTTGTTTGTTTGTTTGTTTTCTGGTGCTAACTATTGCATTCCAAGGACCAGGAGAATAGGTCCAGGAGCCCAATCATCACAACAGGTGTTTCACAGGCTACAAACCAGGCAAGGTCACACTTGGAAGAAAAGAGCAGCCAGCTGGCTTCCTGGAACTCAGCCCCTCCAAATCCCTGCTTCTGGCTCAGAAAAGCTTAAGATGGTTCTGCCCCTGCTGCCCTCCCAGCTGCTGATGCAGCACCCACTTATCCCACCAACACTCTGCAGTTCCCTGAGCACTGCTAGACAGTGAGAACTCCAAACAGGAAGCTTTCTTACTTGAGCGTCAGCAAACAAAGATGGAAGCAAAGCAAGAAATACAGAAAGAAAACCAGGAAGGCACAGCGGATGTAGAAGCACGTCACCTGCCCAGCAGGACAGCTGTGGCACTGGTGGGCATGAGCTCTGCTTACATGCGTGCTGTTGTTGTGTCTCTCTCATAGCCATGCCCTCTCTTGAGTCATACTAACAACGAGTACCAGGCCTCACAATAGCCCAGCAGTGGTCTTAAACAACACCGAATTCTCTTTTGGTTCACTTGAAAAACACAATGCCTTGATTCTCCACTGCCATGAACTGAATTGTGTCTCCCCAGACTCATACACTGAGTACAATGACTCAATCTGAGTACAGAGCCTTTGGCCTGCCCTGCTTCTTCCTTCTAAGACCTGAGGTTATAGGTAGGCATTGACACATTTGACTTTGACTGTCAATTTTCAATAATTATACAGATTGTGATTACCAGTTTTCTGTCATTATAAATAGTATCTGAGACAAACAAATGTATGAAGAAAAAATGTTCAGTTTTGGCTCACAGGTTTTGAGATTCCAGTCCCTGATTGGCGGGCCCTGTTGCTTTTGAGCTCTACTGAGGCAGAGACAAATCACTTCCTGGCTATGAGGCAGGGGGAAAAAATATAAAAATGGGTAGGGTGTGGTCTGCATGTTGATGTTACTGGGACTAAAGGCAATGCAGAAGCTGATGATCTGTGCCACTGCCTGAAGCCATGCTGCCACCCCAGTCCATGGAGATGTCCAGGTCCCTGCTGCTCCAACTGTCTGGATCCATTGTTATGAGCACTTTCCCACTAGCCTGGTCCCATAGCAACATCAGCCCCAAATAACACACAGAGACTTGTATTAATTGTGAAACTGTTGGCCAGTGACTAGTGTTTCTTATTGACTAGCTCTGTCTTAATTATTAACCCATAATTACTAATATATGTAATTCTACATGGTCATATCTTATTGAGAAGGCCAGACTCACTTGTTCTCTCTTCCTGAGACCACATCACGACTCTCTGCCTACCTTTCCCAGAATCCTCCACCTCTCCGAGTCCCACCTACTTGCTTGGCCAACAATGCTTTATTCATTAACCAATAAGAGAAATATATTTACAGAATGATGTTTCCCATCAGTCCTCGGTCCTATTGCAGTCAGGTCTGTGATGACATCTGTGGCCCATGTTATCACCTAAGGCTATGTTGATGTTTGTGGTTCATGCTGCAACCTGAACCCATATTGATGTCTGTAGGCTGTGCTGTTGCCAAGAGCCGTGTTGATGTGAGGCCTGAGCTGACATCGGAGGCCATGTTGGGTCCTTGGCCTGTTCTGCTTAGGTCAGTGTCACCTGCTGTCACTGGGGATCATGTGGATATCCATGGTCTGAGCCATTATGAAAAACCTTTTGTAAGTCCATGATCCATGCTTCCAGTGACTACAAAGGGCAAAGAAATTACCTTTATCATGGTATTGATGAGTGCAGACCCACAGTTGATAATGAGGGACATAAGAGGTATATAAACAACAATAATTGAATTTTTTTCTTCTTTTTCTGGGGGGGATTCCAATGGGGAAGGGAGAACAGACTGGGAGGACAGGGAGGTGAGGGTGTTCAAGGTTTGTGGTGTAAAATTCCCAGATAATCTATACAAATGCAATCCAAAAGCCGGTTAGGGACAGCTTGGTGGGAAGAACTCACCTCCAGTGACTAGTAGACCTCCCACTGGGTGCTGCCTCTTCAAATTTTCCATTCACTCCCAATAATCTTAAACTGAAGACCAAGACTTCACAGCATGTACAAGTGGGGAGACATTTAAAATCCAATCCATGCTGTGGAGGACGGCAGACTCCTGAAGGCTTGGGCTGCATCAACCTAGCTCCTCTCTGTGGGTAGTTCTGCACTTCCCAACTCAGGTGGCCCATGCATGTGGCATGTCTGTCTTCCCGGGGTCTCTATTACAGCACTCACCTTCATGTTCATTATTCCATATGGCAGAGGTTCTCACCTTCCTAATGATGGGGACTATTGTTATTTCCATTGATATGTCATAACTGTGATTTTGCTACTGTTATGAATCACAAATGCAATTATTTTGAGGTATGCCAAAGGAGTCAAGACCCATAGGCTGAGAACCACTGCCATACAGAATCCTGTCAGGAATGCCTGGAAGGAGGCGTGGTCAAAGGAATGGCCACTCCAGAGTCTGCCTGCCACACTTTTGATTCTTTAGGAAAGTAGCCCATTTCACAGAAATGATAGTGTGGTGGTGAACACTGTCAACTTGACAGGCTTACAATCACCTCAGAGACGGACCTCATGAAAAGTCTGTGAGGAAGTTTTGTACTGGGTTAACTGCAGTGGGAACACCAACCCTAAATGCACAGCATCACTATGAGGGCCAGGCTCCCAGACTAAACAAAAAGGAGGAAGTGAGGTGAGTGCCATCGCTCATCTTCCTACTTCACTGTGAAGTGACCTGATGCCACCAACCCCTGCTGCCATGATGGAATGAGCCAAAATAAACCGCTTCTTCAAGATGGATATTTTGTTACAATAACCAGAAAGGTAATATTGTTATCAAATACAATTTTAACAGAATTTTAAAGCTCCAGTATGTAGTGCTAAATAATAATAATAATAATAATAATAATAATAAAAGTCAAAATGCAAAGGACAAGAAAATGTGTGAGGATCAACCTTTGATGTGGGAACTGCTGCACTTGCTTAAGAGGGACACCACAGTGAGTGAGAAGGGACACAGGTAAACAAAGGCCATGGATAAGTGGTAACAGTTAAAATGCTTTGCAGGTTTTCTGTCTTTGTTTATTTTAGAATCTAGATAGAGCTTAGCATTTTCTAATCACGTGGCCAGCAACAAATGACTCTCTCCCTTCTACTCGACTATAAAATGAGGAAAATAACTGCCTCCCAGTTTGTCACTCAGGAGGATGAAAGGAACAAACTCAGCTTCGGCACTGTAGGGGTCTGGTCTGTGTGTCCAGTCGTCTGAGCAGAGAAATGCCTGCATAGCTTGTCAGTACGGTTTGTGGTGTGTCTGGGAGGCTTTCAAATAAGATCAGCACTGGACACAGTGGACCAAACAAGGAGGGTCCACCCTCACCAGTTCCAGTGGGCATTATCCAGTCAGCTGAGGACATTGGGAGGGGGGGACAGAAGAATTCCTTCCTCCTTCAGCTGACATGTCCATGTCCTCCTCATGATATCAGAGCTGCTGATTCTCAGCCTCCAGACCCCAAGTGGAACTTACACACTTGAGTCTCCTTTGAACTTGGACTTGTGTTACACTCCTACCGCCTGAAAGTGGCTAATTCAGGACTTTTCATCCTCCACAATCTTGTGATGCAATCTTCATCATAGATTTCTCTACATGTCATCTATATCATATTAGTACCTACGTAAGTATAAATGTACCTATGTGAAAAACCCATTAGTTCTTTTTCTCTACAGTTTAGGGCCCAGAGAAAGATGAATTCTACTACTCTTAATACTATACATATGTTTCCACACATACTACTCTGTAACTGGAGGTTTCTGTCTTGCCCACCGGTCCCACTGCTACGTATAAAATAATCACTCAGAGGCTTAATATTAATTAGAATTGTTAGGCTGTTGACTCAGGCTTATTACTAGCTAGCTCTTACATTTAAATTAACCCATTTCTATTTATGTAATGCCATGTGGCCATAGAGTAACCTCATTTTCTACATGTTTTGCTTCCTTGGCAGCTTCTGGCAGCTTCTCTTGTCTCTGCCTTTATTCTCCCTGTATCTCTGCTTGGATTTCCTACCTAGCTATATTCTGTCCTGCCATAGGCCAAAGCAGCTTTATTTATCAGCCAAAAAAAGCAACCATATTCCCAGTGTACAGAAGCACATCCCACATCACTACTCTCTTCTGTGTTGTGAAGAGCATTACCTTTCATCCTGAATTTTCAAGGTTAAGGACCAACCCCAATTACTGAGAATTCTGAGCTCAGTCTAGCCACTGTTGTGAAATTCAGACCACAGACTCGCAGCATTTTGCAGCCTGGCTTCTACCACTTCTAACAGATCCATATACCCAAAGAGAAGCAGAGCTTCCTCTAGCCAATCTCCTGTGGCTCAGATCTCTAAGCTTTTGAGTCTCAAAACCAGCTCAAAGTGCCCAACTTCCCATCACCTGCCACACAGAGTAGTCTATCTGGAGGCTGCGTATGGGCCTCAGAGGCAGGAAGACCATGCACCCGCAGAGACACAGCCAGGGTACATTTGACCAGAGCTCCGAATGTGCACTTAGTGGAGGAATAAATCTAAAAAAAAAAAAAAAGAATTGCAACACTTAAAAAAGATAAAAGCACTGTGATATGGATGAGCTAAATCATAAAAGACATTTCTGCTGTGACTTTAACTCTGAAAAGACCTCACAGACATTCTTTTAATATGGGAGAGCTCACTTCTCATTTTCAGCATGAGCAACCCCTGTCTTTGCCTTCTCACCAAAATCGTTTACTTAGAAAATTGGATCCTGGGTAGTGAAAGCCATGCCATAATCGGGCCCCTAGACACGAGCTCCCTGGAAGACTTTCCATTGCTTTGTGTTCTTAGATCTTTGAAGGTAAATTTATACCTTTTATGTTTAACTCCTGTGCATGGATACTGCACAGTGTAAACTTATTTCTTAGCATGTATACTTTTAAAAATATAGAAAGGGAAATATAATTTCCCTCTCATCTCCTTAAGGATTGGAACCACTGCTAATGTATGTGCATGTATTGCATATTACATTTGTTAGCAAAAGAGGGACAGTGATGAGATGCCAAGTGATTGGAGCATCACATTGGCCTCCTGTTTCCATTGCAAATGACTGAAGGGACCGACTTAACAAAGAGCGAAGGCGTGCTTGGTTTATTTAGTGCTTTCAGACCATGGCTGGTTGGCCCTATCACTTTTAGACATAGCTAGCTAGTCAGCAGAATATCACGCTGTAGCCCATGGAGGAATGATGCTCACTTCATAGGCAGAATGTAGTCAGAATGGAATAGAGGGAGAGGAAGGGGCTAAGGTTCCACTGTCTGAAATGTCTAGTTGTAGATTTACATGTGTGCTTCTTAAACTCTTCCCATGTACCATCCCAGCCTGATGAGGATGCCATGACACACGAGGAATAGTTAGAAACAAACAAACAAACAAAAAACTTGAAGAAATTATTTCCTAAACCATCCCATGCTAAAATATGAATATCCAATAGTGATACAATAATAATAACAGTCATGACAATAGCCTCAGGGGAGGCTGAAGAAGACTCTGATAGTCACTTAATCTGATACAGGCTGTGAAATTTATTGTAAATAAATATAAAATCATCTATTCTATTTCTATTGCACAGCTACCATAAGATTAAATATCAAAATGAATATTTCAAAATAAAGCTAATCTTGTCATCATTTAAATTGTTTGAGTTATTTTCATTTTTATGGTTAAACTTTTCACAACGTGGGGAAAAATCATGTTAAGGGATAATCCTATTCCAAGAGACACTAAAATACAATATAGAATAATACAAAAATGTTTCAGATACAATTTTTATTCACCACACATGCATAAGATTAACTGTTTATAAGCATTTGGCTATAAGGAGTGCTTTTACTGTCCAGTATACTTTTGAATTATTTGTTTATGCGTAACACATGATTGTAAAAAAGAATATGCTAGCTTTCAACGAACAGTATTATGTATTAACTTACTGCTTTTATTAGATGAAAACTCAGAATTTATCCCATTAGCTTCCATTCACCATACTTGATATAATGGACGGAAATTGTATTACTGAGAGTAAAAATAATCTACTAGAGTTGATTTGAATAAACTAGAGTTGGCTTTGCTTAAATTATGAAAGTGATGCCGAAAACACAGAATCTGATCATCTGCCCTTATTTATACCATGATGAATCAGCCAGAACACACTGTTGTTCAGTTCTAAATTATGAGCCGAACATACTGCAATGGCATTGTGGATTGCTGATCAATTTGTCAGCTTCCCTCTCCCCAACCCGCTCCTCATTCTACAGTGATTCACAGCTAGAACACTGAGCAAGTGAAGGAGAATACAGCACCAGGACTGCCCTTCTGGAATGGGACTTAATAGCATCATTTGAATGGTGTTTCAGTCTATCTCTGTCTCTCTGCCGCTGGAGAGACAACACAGACAGATGGATTCTGTACAGTGCATGGTTATTTCAAAGCCCTGTTAACAAGTCTATTCATCGTCAGTACTATCTTACTTATTAAAAAGAAAAAAAGAAAAAGCCAGCGAACGTTTCTGTGTTCTGTACAAAGCAGTAATCAGAAATAATCTTGGTCTCCGAAACTGTCCAAGTAACCAAGAGAAGTTGTTCTGGGCCTCTTGTTCTTGTCTCCCTTTCCTGAGAAACAGTTAGTTAAAATATCTTAGCCGTTGAGAGAGTTAGAACCAAATGACCACACGAGAGTCTCCAGAGTCAAGGAGGGCAAGGGACAAGCCTGAACGTCCCTAAGTCTTTGCTCCCCCCAAACCCGGCAAAACAAAAAGCTGAGAGTAACTGGTCCTAACTTTGCAGAGGGAGCAACACAGACAGACATTTCTGAACTTCATTCCCAGGGAAAGACATGCTGAGTGAAGAACTCCCTCCTTCACTCTCTCACTCTTCCTCCATCCCTCCCTCTCCCTACTTCCTTTTCATAAGACACCCAAGGTTGGTGTGGTAGTGAGAACAAACAGGGAAACAATGCAGGCTCCATTCACTGCACCACAGGAACCATCTTGCTCTGTTAGATCCTTCCTTCCCACACCAGAAGCAAAAACCACTGAGACTGGGGTTTCTAAGTGCTACCACTAATCATATAAATTTCCCACTCAACTCCACATGCTTAGGAGGAATAAATCAGCATCTGGGGGAAGGAGTGCAATGGAGTGAGACAGCAAGAAACATTTACAAATTCATCTCAGGCCCCATCACCAGTCACATGAGCAGAGAGACCTCAGAGTCCTTCTAGCACATTCTGAGGCATGGTGATGTTATACAAGTTATGATCTTGGCAGGAAAAAAAAATCCTTATCTTGTTCCTGGGTATGAGTGAATCACTGGCTGAAAATTACCAAAGTAAGTGTGGGGAACTGAGATTGGGGATTTGCTTCACTTCCTGGTAAACTTTCTTCACTTCCTGATAAAGGTTCTTCACCCCCTGTTAAAGGTTCTTCACTTCCTGTTTTCTCACTCTTGGTATTTGTGGAAGAGGACTAGAATTATCACAAGCTGTTCCCTCAGATCCACCACCCACGTAGCCAATTTCACAGAAAGAAATGGAAACAAACTCATTCCTTTCTCCTCCTTTCCAGGCTTCATCCTTGTTACCCTCAGACAAACCCAGGGTGAGGGTGTGGGAGAGAAGGGTGATACACAGCACAAATTTAGACTTTTCATCACTGCCTTCTCACAGGCAGTGCACAGCATAAAACCAGAAGCAGATGCAGGAGGCCAGATGTGGAACCAGCTCAGGGATGGAAGCCCGTATTTTACTTGGTGTGGTCAATAGTGTAGCGTGTAAGAACTGAAGAGAACTAAGATGAGAGCAGATGCAAGACTAAGCAGACTGAGAGGGAAGAGAAAGTCCTGTCAGATGTTCTCTTCTCCGTCATCCAACAAGATAGTCATTTTTTTAGGGGTAACAAAACCCCTCGTGAAGACTTGTGTGTGTGTGTGTGTGTGTGTGTGTGTGTGTGTGTGTGTGTGTGTGTGCGTGCGCATGCACACATGCATGTACATGTATGTGTAGGTGCATGATTCTGTGTTATCTGCTCTAGTCAGAGAGGCAGGATAGCCAGAGCCAAAAGAGAAGAATGGGAGCCTGATGAAATAGATCAATATTTTGGCCTCCTCTGGCAAGCACATGAACAAATGTAATCTGAACCATATTATTAAAACCCATAGCCCCCAGACAATGTAGGTTTGTGTTGGCAAAGGTAATTATAGAACTAATTCCATTGTGTCACTGAAAATGCCATAGGCTTGGTATTGATATGGCAAGAACAAGCTACCAGTGAAAACAAAAGCAGGCTTCCTCTTTGCTTTAATTTACTCTGGTCACAATTCTTTCTCCCTTTGTTAAATCACTGAGCTCTGCCCGGAATGCTCAGTATGATAAAGGAGACAAATAGCATGTGTCCTCTCTATGCTTGGGGTTTCTATGAGATAGGCACATGGCCTAATGGGTACTATCGGACAAAGGGTATCTTACATTCTAAACTGCCTCTGCTGCAGAATTGCCTAGGGAGCTTTAAAACTGTGGTGCCTGCTCTCCACCCCAGACAGCCTGGTTCAATTCATCAAGGTGGATTAAGGCATTCATATTTACTCAATCTAAGTCCATTCATTCAATAGCTATTCAATAGGGACTTAGTAAGAACCTATTATCAGTCAAGATTCTCAGCATTCAGCAGTGAATAAGAGAGAAATGGGGCCGGAGAAACAGTCTGTCACTCAAGAGCCCTTGCTGAATAATCAAGAAGACTATAGGTCAGATTCCAGCACCCACATAACGAGCCACATGTCTTGTACATCTGTAACCCCAGCTCAGCAGGAACAGAGACAGGAGGACCCCTGGAACTTACCGGCCTTCAGCATAGCTGGAAAAAATGAAAGACCAAGTTTCAGGAGAGACCCTGCCTCAAAGGAAAAGGCTGAGAGTATAGAGGACACTACACACCCTCTTCTGGCTGCTACACGCTCACATGGGCACAGGCAAGGATTCAAATATGTGAATAAAAAAATAGATGCTTTTCACAGACATAAACAGTAACCTCCATCTTAAAGGGGTTGACATACAAAAAGCTGACAAATAGTAACTACAGCTGATCAGGAGCAGTAAGGGACAGTGGAAAAATAAGCAGGAGAGAAGAGGAGGAGGCTTACAGGGGACAGAATGTTAAATAGGATAGCTGGAAAACCGAAGTCATAGGAAAGAATGAAAGAAAGCAAGGCACCTAGGAACTGAGGAAAATGTAGTGGGAAAGGCTTATGTAAAGACTGTGGGTAGGAACATGGTCAGCCTGTGAATGAGGAACAATACAGAAAGCAGTAGGGCTGACATAAAAGGAATCAGAAAAGAGGTGGAGATAAAGGCAGAGTCAACAGACAGACTTTAGCTTTTGCCTTGGGGAGGACCTGAGCAGAAGGATGATCTATTTGAGCTTTGTAATGTCACCCTGTCTACTTCAATAAAAACAGACGAAAGAACATTGAAGGGAAATAAATAGACCCCTTGGAAATCTGTTGGCAATGCAGTTGGCAATGTCTTGGGCTCAGGATGGCAACCAGACATGGACCCTGCCCATGTTCTTAAAGAAGAATGGACAGGATTTGCTGATGGACTGAATTGTGGGTGCCAGAGGAAGCAAGGAGTCAAAGATGTCTTCCCCGCTCTGAGCCACAGAAGCAAACGAGTTGCCTCTATGAGGGCAGGAAAGATCAGAGGAGAAATACTAAGAGCCCTGGTTCAGACGTGTTACCTTTGAGTTGCCTATTGAAGAAAATGTAAAACGGGGGGTGGGGACAGAGCTCAGACACACATCTATGCTGCAAGTTCAATTTTGGCTTCATGGTGAACAGATTTTAAGTGATGAGTGTGGGTGCCATAGCTAGAGAAGGATTCAGTATCTGGCAAGGGCCTGCTTCCTGCTACATAGATGGATCTATCTTTCTGCCTGTCCTCTCCTGGTGGGAGAGCAAGGAATTTCTGTTCATTTACGTCTGTTCACTAACCCTGTTCCCTTACCCTCATACCATGGTCAGCCCCAAAGACCCCATTCCTACCACTAAGAATGAGGATCGCATTTGGAGATTTAAGGGATGTGAACATCAACTCCACTGCCAATGGGCTCTGAAGTCAGTCAGAACGCAGAGCCCTGTGGCCTGGTTTCCAGTTACTGTGCTTGGCACCCATGGGCTCCTCAGGTCTTCTTCAGCATGGACTCTATCCCACACTCTCTGGAGCCCCATAACTCTGTGCTCCAAGCAGCTGCAAACAGAATGTCTTGGACAGACTGTTACACAGAATCGTTATCAACAGGCAAGCTCAAAGCCCTCAGTGGCAGCACACAGAATCCAACTGGTGCTCATCTTGCCAAGCTCGGCAAACTGTCCTGAATTCCCATGGACATCAGGAAAGAGATCCTGCCCTGAGTCTGTACCAGTTACTTCCACTTGTTCCAGCAGAAGCTGTTAGTCCACACTGGTCAGAAGGTACACATCAACAAATCCACCCAGAAGAGCAACCACAGTGTATGAAATCAGGAGAAGTTGCCAAGCATGCCCTGCTCTTTGCAAATAAATTGCCATGGCACAAGTCTGAGACTGTATCTAAAGGGAGTGAATCAGGGACAAAGTCTGGGTACAGGGGACAGCATATAAATTGTAACTGTATGTCAACTCTGAGGGTGAGCAAGCAGAGAAGTTCATTACTATATGGGAAGCTATTATTGCCCATAATAAGAATAATACTTATATTTGTTAGATGCCAGATGCTGGACTTGACAATAATTTTGTACATTCAGATTAGCATATCTACTTAAGTTATGGTACATTTTTTAGACTTTATGTATTTTGAAATTTTTAATTTATTTCTTTTGTTTTTTGATAGCCTAACTGCATCCTATCTCCCTTCTCTTTCTTCCCTCCAAACCCTTTCATATACAATTCCCTTGCTCCCTTAAGTTTCATGCCTTCTATTTTTATTGATTATTGTATGTATATACATATATTCCTAAATACATAAATATAGCCTCCTAGGTCTGTATAATGTTACTTATATGTATTTTTCAGTGCTGACCATCTGCTATTAGATAACCATCCAGCTGGAGTGCTTTTCCCCAGCGAAGACTGTACCCCACTCTCAGCTTTCCTTATTTGCCAGTAATTCTTTGTGTAGGGTTGAGACCTTCCGGGCTTCCCCACATTGACTTTAGCATGTCTGCTGCTGATTTGTTTGCTAGGTAGGCTATCAATTAAAAGTGGGCTAAAAGTATCTCACCAAAAAAAAAGCTTCAAATGCCACCACATAAGCCTGAAAGTATGGAGATGGCCAGAGTGTAGGAAGGGAAGAAGGGTACCCAGCAAAAGTGAGTCTTGAACAAAGAGGGTTTCACAGGCTGTGCCTCTGAGCTAGGGAGTATACAGATGGTAGGAGGAAGGAAGGGGTATCAAAGGAAAGAAGCAACTTAATCAGCAAGGGCGGCTTAAGAACAAAAAGGGTTCATGGCACGTGTCTTGCGTTGCAGAAGGTTTCATATATATAACATATATATGAATATTTATATATGAAAAGTTAAGTAGAGTTACCCTATAACAGAGAACAATGACCTTTCTAGACACCACAGGCTAGAAAGCAAAAATCCAAGTACTACCCGCAATGGGCTACCTCCTTTGGAATTGTTGGCCAGTGGAACCTGATAGGCTCCCAAACATTACAGGCTGCTGCCATTGCTCTTGGATACCTTCTAGAATTTGAAAGGAAGACTCCATTGCTGAAGGCACCACATACTTGAGTCATAGAACATGAAGATTTCAAATTTCATCCCTATTGGCTAGTTTTCATAGAGCTGGAGGGTTCTAGTAACACTACCAAAGGAAAAAACTATTAGTCAGTCTGACCTAGCCTTAAACCCTGAAAGTTACGATAACAACTAGCCTGGCAAGATATGCCCACTGGTGCAATCATGACACAGATGTTATGGGAGTAAACAAATGCTTTCTGATTAGCTTTAAGGATCCCTCCCCAAGATGAACCCACTCCTAACACCCTTATAGGAGACAGGAACCTGTGACTAGATAGATCTTAGACCCCAGGGGAGAATCTAATATTATTTTGCTAAATAGACATACTATTAATCCAACTCCTAATGACTTATCATTATACTCATAGATTAGTGCATCTCTCAGCCCTCAATCAGAGAAGCCTCTGTTTGCAGTGGGTGAAAGTTAACACAGAGACCCACAGTCAGTCACAGAGCTCTGAATAAGAGACTGCAGTGTGCTTAGCCCTAACTGGGACATTTATAGCCCCTCTTCCTCTGAACAATCGGGGATCATTGTGGAAGAGGCTGTAGAAAGATTGTAAGTGCCAAAGGTGGTAGATGCCTACAATGAAACAGTGGTTTCCAGACTGTTTCTGGAATTGCACAGGGCAATTGCACATATGAACTCCCGGAAATTGTAATAATGTGCACAAGAGCTAGATAAATTCAAGCCAAATGAAATCCAAGCATGAGGGTAGAGGTTGGCACAAAGTCACACCCCTAGCTGACGAGCTATTGGCAATTGATAGCTGCTGGGAGATAGAGTTAGTTTTCATTAGGGGTATGGCCCCTGGTAGGTCAACCATGCGCCACTGAATGGCCATATACGCAAGAGTTGGCACTCAATTAATTTAAAAAATAAAAACAGAACATAAAGATGAATGTGCAAGGAGGTAGGAATGTATCTGTGAGGAGTTAAGGAGGTGAATATAATCAAAATACATTGTATGAAATTCACAAATAACTAATAAAAATATTGTTTTATAAAATCCACCTTCCTCCAAATCTAGTTCTCATTTTAGTTGTAAATAGTTCTGATTTATTCTCAGTAAGTTTAAACTGGGGACCAGCAAGATGTCTCAGTATAAGAAGGCTGGAGTTCAATTCCCAGAAAAAGTAGAAGGAAGGAACCAGTCCCCATAGCTCTCTGCTGGGCAGCATGGCACAGTGGGTGCAATATAAACAATGTCTGTATATTGGAATATTATTAACTATGATTAGCACACTGTGCAACAGGTTGCAAAAACTTGTGCATATGGTCTCACTGAAACTCTTCACTTTGTAGTGGCATCTCCTCTCCATCGCCCTTCCATCCCCAGACTGCGCATCTCCCCTCTCTCCTCTCTACGTCTGTGAACTTGGCATACTTTAGATCTCATGCGTAAATGAATTCTCTCAGTGCTTGCGGCTCTGATCCTAGCTCACTTCACATTTAAGTTATTATAATAATATTCTCTGGGTTCTTCCATGGTTATAGTTTGGATGTTGAATGTCCCCCTAAAAGTCTGTGTGTTGAAGGTCTGGCCCCTAGGGTAGCATAACTGGGGACTGTTGGGATCCATGGCAAGAAAGGCCTAAGGGAAGCTCACTGTGGGTGTGCTCCTGGAGAAGATCACAGGACCCCAGTCTTTCTTTTAACATGAAGTGAGCGGTTTACCTGACCCTATACTTGCCTGCATTGGCATACAGTACATCCAACAAGAGCATCAAAGAAATGGATATGCCCCATCTTAGGTGAGACCCTCCAGAGACATGAACAAGAACAAGATTTTCTCACTAGGTAGTGGTGGCAAATGTCTTTAATCCCAGTACTCAGGCTGACCTCTGAGTTAAAAGCCAGCCTGGTCTACAGAGCAAGCTCCAGGACAGCTAGGGCTGCACAGAGAAATCCTCGGAGGGCATGGGGACAACCTTTTCAATAAGATATCATTTAGGTTATTTTGTTATAATCAAAAGGCTACCACATCCACATTGCTCCAACGTCAGAACCTCTTCCTAAGCCTAAATAATGTCCCACAGTGTATCTCCAGCACATTTTCCTTATCTATTTACCTACTGATAGACTCTCACATTGAATAGGGCCATTGTAACTAGTACTACAATGAACTGAAGAGTGAGACTATCTCTTTAGTTTACTTTCCTCTCTCGCATATATGTCCACTGGTGCACATGCTTTAGGTGTGAGAAAAGCTCCTGCCCTTTCCACAATGCCTGTATTTATTCTTATTCCTTATGACATTGCACAGCTTTCATTTCTTCAGCCATCTTAACAACACCTGTTATCTTTTGTCTCTTTAATAGTATCTCGTTATTTCTATGGATTTGCACCTCCCGGGTGAGAAGCTTTTCCTCTTACACCCATTGGCCATTTGTGTGTCTTCTTTCTAATCTAGTTCCTCGGCCCCTTTACACATTTGTAAAATGGTTGGGTTTTTTTTGTTGTTGTTTTTTTGTTTTTTTGTGCATTGCACCATCAAGGGCACAGCAAGGTTATAAGGTTTGGTACATTTACCAGAACAAGAATACCCTGGGTTCTGCATCCTGATGAGCTGTTATATGCCATGTAATAAGTGGAGAGGTGATTCATTTGAAAAGTAGCAGGGGGTGAGTCACACTGACTACTTCTAACTTCTCAGACAAATGAAAATAAATACATGGAGAATTCATCCACAGGCTGAACACCTTAAACTTAGGAGGGTTCGGTAAGGCTCCTGGGCAACCAGGCTGTCCATGCAAAAGGAGACCGGAGACAATTGTAGGGAGTGAACTGTAAGATTTCACTCTGTGCTCCATGCTCAACACCTTTCTTTCTTTTAAAGTCACTCTTAATACAATGCCTGCCACTTTATTTAAATTAATATTAGTGTTTTCCCTGTAAATACCTTACAGAGAATACTGTTAATGTGTGAAAGTTGGTGTGAAACAAGCATAGCACTAACATGCTACTTCAAAGGCCTGAAATGGTTTCTTTTGTACTGGAAAATAAGGATGAGCTCATTGTATAATTAGGGTGTGTGTGTGTGTGTGTGTGTGTGTGTGTGTGTGTGTGTGTGTGTGTGTGTGTGTGTTGCCCCTCAGGAACCATGCACTAGTATTTATGACACAGGGTTTCTTACTGACCTGGAACTATCTAAGTAGGCTAGACTTCCTGGCAGTAAGCTGACCCCTGTTTCTACATCACATGCTGGCATCATAAGCCCACATCTCCAATCCCGAAAGTTTTTAACATGGGTTCGGGGGATTTAACTGGTGGTTCTGAGACCTGAACTCAGTTCCTCATGCTTGCATACTGACTGAGCTGTCTCCTCAGCCAGGAGTGCTATTTCTTCAGCTCTGAAGATTTAAGCCATCAATGAGAAGTCAGTACACCTAAAAGCACTTGAGAACTTGCAAGCTAAACAAAACACAATTCCCTAGCTGGGAGTTACAAGTCAGCTAAGAAAGCCCACATTTTCAGGCTCACTACTGGGTGAAATTCCACTGCATACAAGACGTTTCCAATGGAAACAACTTTCTTCAATGTTGCCATGAAGCAGCTGCTCCCATAAAGGGAGACTGTGCCAGGTGATGGGAAGCTGTAATTAAGACTGGTCCACTGTTGCTCTGCTTCTGACTATTGAGCACTGTGTGTGTTAGCAGCACACTGCTTGGGGATGTAATTGCCTTCAGGTAGCATTGGGCTTCAAACCTGCTGGGTCTACATTGTCTTCTCTTTACCCATTTCTATTAGTCTCAATTTAGACTAAAATGGAAAGGGTTCACGCTTCATACAGTCATCTGTACAGAGTAACATGTGATGCTATTTGTTAACTGTTAAAACATGAAAAAAAAAAAACCAACATACAAGTTCACAGACTAGTGTAGGAGACAAGGGACGTGAATGAATGATGCCCTGATGTTCAATTGATTAATGACTCAGGGCAAAATTAAGTCAGAATCTCCCGTGATTGACACCTGTAGCTGCACTTCCAAGAGAGTAGCAATGCTTCCAAAGCAGCACTGAGGACCCTCATTTATGTGCTCAGAAAAAGACAAGAGGAATTTTAAAAGGTGTGTTGAGTATAGACTGAGGCTAAATCCTTCTTGTTTTCCTCCCAAAATGAAAATAATTTTCATTAGCAAGTTACATATTGAAACAGTTTGAAGCCAATTTGGTTTCCATAGTGAATTATAGGCCAGCAGGGTCACATGAGAGATCCTGTCTTAAAAAGGAAAAAATAAAAAGTCAGTAAGGCACAAACACTAGAGAAACAAAGAAAGCTTTAACAGAAATTCACAGGAAAAAAAAAAAGAATAAAATTGGGCAATAAGCATAAGAAATGTCAATCTTACCAATACCCAAGATACTCAACAAATGCAATTAAATGATAAAACTAAAATCAACTGAGTAGCATTGCTCTTTTACCAAATGGGCAAGTGTTTTCCAGAGCATTGGCTTTGCACGGCAGAGCTGAGACGGATTACTTTCTGTCACTGCCTCTCCCCACAGGGCCTTTCTCCTGCACAGTGGATTTGCAGGAGACAGGCTATGTCTCCTGCACAGTGGATTTGTTTCCAAAGTTGTTATTGACTAGATGTATGTCCATGTTGCTCATCCTATTATTTTTCATCATGGAAAAATGTAAAATCATAAATTCTGATGATAAAATATATAAAATAAAAAAGTAAAACTTACAGTGGACAACAGCCCATGCTTTGTTGGAAGATGCTTTCTGTGTGACGATATGAAATGCCCACAATGAAGTGTTCAATGGGAGGGAAATGATGCTGGTTATTTTCCTCAGCTGTATCTCAGTAATTATTTATATATTCATATACATGCCCAGAACAATAGATTACAAGAAAACACAAACAACAATTCTCTCTGGATGGCAGATGGCATATTAGTGAATTTCTCCATAAATAATTCTTTTCATTATAATTTTTATTTGTATTGAAAATAGATTTTTTTCATACAATACAATATATTCTGATAACAATTTCTCTTCCTCCAAATCTTTCCAGATCCTCCCTACCTCTACACCTGCCCAAATACTCTCTCTGTCTGTCTCTCTCTCTGTGTCTCTCTGTCTCTGTCTCTGTCTCTCACTAGAAAACAAAGGCAATAAAAACAAACAAACCAAGAATAGGACAAAATAAACAGGAAAAAAGAGTCAAAGAAAAAGCATAGGAAATGCATACAGACATGGAGACACACACAGAAATTTGAAACCATAATATATAAGCAAAAGACCTGTAAGACTGAAAAAAAAAAAATGCCCAAACATATCATCATAAGACAAAACCCTCCAAAAGTAACACTGATTTCTTTCTGAGTTGCCAATCTAGTGCAAGACATAGGGCCTGGCCTTATGTGTGTTTGTATACCAAGTGAGACTCCATTGGAGAAAACTACTTTGCCCTTTGAGAATGATTGTCAATTGGAGATGACTTGTGGGTTAGGGATAGGCTTTGATGTTCACTTCCCCTCTCAGTACTGGGGCCCATCTAGCTTAGGCCTATGCAAGTCCTGTACATGTTGTCACAGTCCATGTGAGTTCATATGTATGTCTGCCCTGTTGGTGTCTTCCATCCCCATCTGCTCTTACACTATTTCTGCCTCCTCTTGTGCAGAACTCTCTGATCCCAAGGAGGAATTTGATGGAGACATCCCATTTAGCACTGTGTGTTCTAAGGTCTTGCACTCTCTGCACAGCATTCAGTTGTGGTTCTCTGTACAGGTTGGCATCTATTTCAAGAGGCAGTTTCTCAGATGATGGTTCAGTAAGGCACTGATGTACGGGTATAGCCGAATAGTTCCTGGGAGTCATTTTATGGCTATGTTCCTTTGGCAGAACAGTAAGTAGTACTTGGTTTTCCTATGGTTCATGGCCTATCTAGTATTAGGTTCTTGGTCACATGAGCAGCGTTGTGCACAGGTTTCAATTCATGGGGTGGCCCTTGAAAATAATCAGGTAATGGTTGGTTACTCTCATAACTTCTGTGCCATTTTTGCTCCAGTGCATCTTGCAGGCAGGTCAACATGGTAGATCATAGGGTTTGTAGCAGGGTTGATGTTTACCTTTCTCCTCTTGCAGCAGAAAAGGAAAGTGCTTCCATTCCCATGAATACTAGTCAGTAAGGGTGAAGGAACTAGGTAGACACCAGCTCAACTTCCCTGTGTTCAATGAGTTACGTAGATGTTGCTTTCAACAACAGGGCCTTACCATCAGCTTGTAGAGAGAAACCAGTAGCCTGGGTTGTTGGGGGTTTCTAGGAAGTTCCTCTGGCCAACAACTCAATTAGATGCAATCCATCCCTGGTACTAGAGATTTCATTTGGTGATGAAAGATGTCTAACTGAGGCTTTGTCTCCTCCATTATTCAGTGATCACATTTAGATTCTTTTCACATATGTAAGTATTTTTAAAAACATCTACTATAGAAGCTTTCCCTCTGATCCTTCAAATGCCCTTTAGTTTTAGCTGTCCCTCCTGTATTTCCTCCTTTATGTCCCTCTTCCCTGTCCCCTCCTCCCATTTACCCCCCCCACATACACACACACACAACATACACAGTCCATCCATAAGTATATATTCTATTTTCCTTTCCTAGGGAAATCATTCACAATCTTGTCCTTTATTCCATACCTAACCTCTGTGTTTATCAGGATTGTAGCCTACTTATTAAAGACTTAACAACCAGCATCCACATTTAAAAAATATTTGCCATATTATCTTTAGGGGTTTGGGATGCCTCATTCAGAACATTTTTTTCTAGTTCCATCTATTTATTTGTGAGGTTCATGACTTCATTTTTTTTAAATAGATGAATAATATTCTATTGTGCAAATGTCCTCTATCCATTTATCCACTGATGAGCATTAGGTTGTTTCTTTCCAATTTGTATTCCTTTGATCTTCTTCAGTTGTATTGCTCTACTTAAGACTTCAAATACTATGCTGAATAGGCATGGAAAGAGTAGACACCTTGCTTTGTACCTGGTTTTAATGGAATTGCTTTCAGTTTCTCTCCATTTAAGTTGTTGTTGGCTATGGGTTTTCTATAAACTGTCTTTATTATGTTGAGGTATGTCCCTTGTATCCCTCATCTATCCAGGACTTTTATCATGAAGAAGTACTGAATTTTGTCAAAGACTTTTTTCTATACCTAATGAGATAATCATGGGGATTTTGTCATTCAGTCTGTTTAGATGGTGAATGACACTTATTGATTTACATATGTCATACCTTCTCTGCATCTATAAAATGAGGCCTACTTGATCATTGTGAATGATACTTTTTATGTAATCTTGTATTTGGGTTGCAACAGTTTTGTTATATACTTTTGTATCTGTGTTCATAAGGGAATTCGCCTGTAACTTTTTCTTTGTTGGGTCTTTGTGTGGTTTATATATCAGGGCTTGTCCTTCTGGCTTTATTTTATGAAATAATTTGAGGAGTATTGGCATCAATTCATTTTTGGAAATCAGTTAGAATTCTGCAATGGATCTATCTGGCCCTGTGTTCTTTTGGTTTTGTGTTTTTTGTTTTGTTTTGGTTTGGTTTGGTTTGTTTGTATTTCACTGGGGGTTACTGGTCTGTTTAAACTGCTTACCTGAAGTTGATTTAACTTTGGTAGGTGATATAAAAAGAAATGGATAAATTTCCTTTAGGTTTTCTAATTTGGGGTGTAAGGGTTTAAAGTGTGTCCTTATTTGTTATGTCCTCCTGGTTTCTTCTGTGTCTATCCCTATGTTACCCTTTTCACCTCAGACTGCAATTTCATCAATTTGGATCTTTTCTCTTCACTTTTAAGATAGTTTGGCTAAAGTTTTAATAAGGTATCACCACTGGGGGTTTCAGGTAGAATATGGTTCTAGGTATTAGGAACTGACATTAAGGAATGGAGATGGGCAAGATGTGGAGATGGTCCTCAGACAGCAGGAAAACCAGAGTCCCTAGGGAATGGAGGTAGAGAGGGAGGACAGGTCCTGACAAAAGGTCTGCTACAGGGCTAAGGATAAGACTGAAGGACTTGCAATGGAGGACAGAAAGAAGAGTGGAGATTACCTACCTGATTCCAAGGTAAGTGTAGTCAGGAGTTCTCAGGTAGAGAATGCCCCCATATATTGGTGGCTGACACAGAAGAATGGGAATAGGTTACAATGGGATGCTGAGTGGATCCACAGGGATGAGAAAAGCTGGGTTTATCTCGAGGTTTGGTGGCATCTCCAGGGAATTCTTTTCCCCCCTACATTCTAATATAAAGAATTCTAGTGCTTCAAATAAACATCTATACTTACCTATATTATTTATGAATTACCTCTAATTAGCACATTGTTTAAAAATAAATAGCTATAAAACAATTTTGGAGGTGTTTTTTAAATACTATTTTAACTTGCCAACCCCATCAATAAACTTAACCAGTCTTTTTTCATATTTTGGCGAAATATCAACTCCCCTGGTAACTATATGTATCTCTAAAACTACCACTAAATTGACTAGTTGCTGCATATACTATGGGTCTCTATTGAAGAATGTATTAGAAATGAACAGACAATTCAACTCTTAATGCATTTTAGGTGGCTTGGAAGAGAATTTTTTGAAAGGTGTCTAAGTTCTGCTTTGTAGACATTAAAGGGAAGGAAGCTCTGCTTCGCAAGAGTTTCAGAGAGCTCTACAAACACAGTACTGTAACTGACACTTGGAAGGTGCTCTTGCTAAAGAGCATTGACCTCACTTAGATGTGCAAAGTAACTAAAAGCCAGTTGGAAGCCTGGCATCTCTGCTCTGATTTGTTTGTTTCCTTCACTTCAGCTCAGATCTGTGTGGGCATGTTAGTCACTCCAGCAATGCCCTAGTAGAAACCCTTCATACCACACCTATTGCATCCCCTTCAGACTGAAGCCACAAATGATAATAGTCACTGCAGCATCTCACTGTCAGCTTTTTAAATGTCCTGTTCAAAACTCCAAGTGCCTAAAATCTGTAGTCCTTGTTTGATACCTGTAGTCACCTTGGATTCCAGGAACAGCAGAACCTCACAAGATGGGCCACCCTTTAGGTGAAGGCAGTAATCTATAAGGATGAGGTAGCATTCTAAAATAGAAGCAGCAATCTCCTAATCCCTGATCCCCTGAGAACCAAACTGTCTTTCCAAGTAAAAGCTCTTTACATCACTCAATAGAATGAGAACTGAGACAATGACCAAGCAATCATGCCTTGACCAACACTGGCCCGTTACTTCCTGTTTAAACCTAAAGCTTGATCATCTATCAAAAACAGAGTTGGGACTAACTGTACTCCTTATCTGTTCCCACATGGACACATTGAATGAAATCTTCCCTCTGCTCTTTATCATAACTTAATTGGCATATTGGGGTAGGTGGCCAAATCAAAGACTAGGGTTTTATCCTAAAACTTTGGTCACAGTCTAGCTGGAAACTGTAGGTTCTATGGCAGTCTGAAAACATAGCTGTCTGGTTCTGAAGAGCTCCAGGCCTCTGCACATGTTATTTCATGAACATTTCCCCAATGCACTAATTTAAGGAATCATTATTGAGTGTCAGCAATTATATTCATTACTAGCAAAACTGAAAATACAGAACAAGATGTAGCAACTATGTTAGAAAGATAGACACTGACCCACTGAAGCCATGCATTGAGATCAGAGCTCATCTTCATTTTCAAGTACAAAGAAAAAGGACTTCAGGCCTTTGACATAATAGGTGGCACTATGCCAGTGTCCTACAGACTTTCCTCTCCTTCTATTTAACCTTAACATTAGATGACAACCATGTTACATGTAATCCTTACTTCAACCAAACCATTTTGGAAGTGATATAGTTTCCAGTCTTATTCTGACATTGTTCTGCAAGATCATCCACTTTAAATTTAGTTCTTGTCAACAGCTAAAACAAAGGACCATTATTTACACCACAAAGAAAGCCTTTTATGTAGCAAAGGATTCTGTGCAGAGGAGAATGTTCAAAGGGCTGATGCTTTTATTACAATTAAAATACTTCAGTTTAGAACAATTTTATCTACCGGAAGCATTTCAGTTCTTAGCTTGGGAGCCCCAGTATACTGCGCATACTCATTATAATGGCTGAACTTTCCAGGAAAAAAGTCACTCTGATGTGACTCAACAAGTCAGGGAAAGAGAAAAGAATACTCATCCAATGAGAAGCATGGTAAATAAACAGGAAGGATGGAAGACAAAACCCAAAATCTCAAAAAGAATGTTCATCCTCAAATCCAGTGGAACAGTTAAATAAAGCAAATCTTTGCCTTATATTTACATAATCTTCCCCCAAAACATCTCTGGTCAGAGGTCCTGTCTGGTTGTCAATCTAGCCATAAGCTTCAATTATACATGGTGTTAGCCAGGGCCACACCAGTTTGTAAAGCTCCTCCATTTTAATTGCGCTGTGATAATTCTAGAAACTATAGTAATTTCAGTTCTAGAACTAACTAACTTATTTTTCTAGGTTCTTGCTTTCCCCATCCTCAATGCTAACTTATTCACAGTCTAGCTATGAATACAAACTATTGGCTTCCATTAGTCATGTGACATAGAACCCCCCTCCTTCCTTTAAGACTGTATAAAAAAGGGACCCCACTCTCTTCAGAGCCCCCCACAATGCTACTGTCTGCATATCTATCTATGTCATTAATTCTTGTAATTACTCTCTTATATAAACAACAATTCATTTTCATTTCCCCTTTGAACCCCAAACCTGGAACCTTTCAGATGGAAATAAATAACTCGTGAATTAACATTTTGACTAGGGAGATAGTTCAGTTAATAAAAATGCTTACTTTACAAACATTATTTGATCCCCAGAAGCCATTAAAAAAAAATCAGGGTTGGTGGTATGAACTTGTAGTACCAGCATTGGGGAGGTGGAAACAGGCAGATCCTGGAAGTTTACCAGCCAACCAGCCAAACCTACTTGACAAAGTTCAGGTCAGTAAGGGACTCTGCCTCAGAAAAAGACGAAGGTGGTGGCTCCTAAGGAAAGATAGCCAATATTGACTCTGGCCTCCATATACACACATGCATATATGATGAGAGATGTCATTCTGTAAATATGTTTCACTTATTGGTTAATGAATAAAGCACTGTTGGCACATAGAAAGGCAAGAAAGATGGTACTAGGAGACAAGGAGGAATCTGGGAGAGGTAGTAAAGAGGGGCCAAGATGTAGGACGTGAGAAGGTGTCCAGATCCTTTCTCCAGTAAGATAAGACCATGTAGAAACACATATATTATTGATTGTGGGTTAATATTTAAGACAGAGCTAGCCAATAAGAATTTCTAGCCATTGGCCAACAGCTTTATAACTAATAGAGTCCCTATGTGTTATTTTGGGACTGATATGGCTGTGGGACCATGCTGGCCTTGAAATCACCTTTGAGAAAAGCCTTTTTAAGCTTTTCTCAAGTTTTAAGTGGAAGTTCTTAGTACCCTCATTGCAGGTGCCATTTTGTTACAAGCAGTTTTCCCCGCCAGCCTGGTCCATAGCCTCATCAGCCCCAAATAACACACAGAGACACTGTATTCTATATAAAGCTGTTGGCCTGTTACTAGCATTTCTTACTGGCCAGCTCTGACTTAATTATTAACACATTTTCTATTAAGCTAGTATTTTCAAGTGGTCTTGGCTTACTGGGAATGGTGGACCTGCATCTCCTTTGCCTGCTACAACTCTGCAGAGAAAGAGTGATTTCCTGTTTGTCCATTCTTATATTCTGATTCTGCCCAGCTACATCACTTACTGCCTGTCTGCACAGACTTCCAGACCTACCTATATGGTTAGCTAGTGGCAGTATGTGCCATGCTACATCACTTCCTGCCTGGCCAAACAGTGTTTTATTCATCAACCAATAAGATGAACATATATATACAGAAGAACATTCCCCATCACATATATTCACATACATTTGAACATGCATGATGCATACACACACAAGAATCAACATGTGACACCAACTTATTTGATTAACTTTCACCTGGTGGATGCCCCAATCACAATGCTCTCTCTTTGTGAGCTCTCACTGGCTGAGTTTCCTTAGCCCAGTGTTCTACATTCAAAAGAAAAGCCACAACCAAAGATGAAGACGCTAACTTCCAAAGCTTCCCTTGCGTTTCTAGAAGCCAGATGCCTGGTTCTCCAGATAATGTCAGAATGGGTAACACTCCTTATTTTGCTTCTGTGTGCCACTAAGTCATATAAGCTGCTGTGAGGTTTGCCTCCTGGAGAGCCATGTTTGCTTAAAGAATTCTTGAAACTAGTCTTACAAGATCAGAGGGCAGCTGTGATGTTCGAGCCAGAGGCAGAGGTGTGAGGTGGGGCATACAAAGAAAACTTGCTGTTGTGATATACATTACACCTACACATCACCTCTGTGTCCATCAGCACCTGGACACCCATTGCATCTCCTCCCATTAAACTTCCCTCCCTATACCTGATGGTCTTCTTTTAGTTATATATAGGGTGGGGAGGTAAATGTAGCTTCTTATACCTTTTAATGTTCCATATATGTGAATGCCTGATTTTTCTTCCCTCCATCTTATTATTGACTTTTAAGCAGTAAGCAAACAGACTTAGGTCTGGCAACCAGAATCCCTCATTCTAGTACCCTTGAGAAAACAGTTGGCCAAAGGAATACCACAGAAATCTATCTTTGTTCATCTTCTAATACAAACAAAGCAAAACCACAAAATCACCACTATTAAAGATTTGATTATTAGCATCTCTATTGACAAAGCAATAACATAGCTACCTAAATTCATTGGAAATTAATACTGATCTACTTAGTGTCTGTAATTACTAAGAAACCCTATATAAAATTAGCTAGTTTTTTATCAACTTGATACGAGCCAGAGTAATTTGGGAAGATGGAGCTTCAACTGAGAAAATCTCCCTACCAGACTGGTCTGTGGGCAAGACTGCAGTGTTATTTTCTCCCTGAAGACAGACAGCATCCTAGAAATATGGTCCATGACTCCCTGCCAAGGCTTTCATGCACGCTTCTCAGAGATGCAAAGTTACTGCAAACAGCACTAGATTCCAGCTCAATGATCTATCCAAAGTAGGCAGAAGCTGCAGTTAATACAGAGAACCCTTAGAGAGAAAAAGAGATTTATGTCCCCATCTCCAAAGGCATTGTCTCACTCCATAAGCCTAGAAGCAAACTCCAAAAGATAGTGTGGCTTTTAAATCTTTTGTTTCCATAGCCAGATCTCCATTATCTCTTTAAATAGAAGACAAGAAAGGGATAATTAAAATTCACAGATAATCCCAAACTCCACAGTTTGGCCAGTACTTACTATCTCATTGCCCACAAATTCTGGACCAGAGCATCCCAGCAACTAAATTACAGAGCTGCATAACTTCAATGTCAACTTATTTTTATCCTTGCAACATCCTGCCAACCTTCTATTTTCCACTGTCATTCACTCAGCCAGGACATCACTTTTCCAGCATAGGCACTTATTAGGCAAAGAGGCAAAATTTTCTTCTCAGGGGAAAAGAATGGGAGGTAGGACCCACAAAACCATCCTTCAGAAAAGGAAACATGGTCTTTTAGGTTGCCATAGCACTGAGCTCCTGGGTTGATTTAGATCCCTCATAGGACGCCCTGTGCATGCCTTGGAGATAATAGTACAAATTAGTTAACTAGCTAAGAAGGCTAGAATCCACTTGTGGTTGGCAGCATCCGAAATATATTCTCATGATTCCCACTAATGCACCCCTCGTAACTAACAAGTAACAACAACAACAGCAGAGAAAAAGAGACATTAAAGCCACATTGAGCAATATGTGTGTGGGGGGGGGTGGATTACATGTGTACATGTTCTACATGTTTGTGTGTGTACATGGGAATATGGAGGCCAGAGTTCAACACTGGGTGCCTCTCTATCACTCTCAACCTCAATTTTTGAGACAGGGTCTCTCACCTCTTTGTATAGGGCTCAGCTTGAAGACTTAGCTATATCAGAGGGGGAAGGTCAAGCCAAGGTCCAGTTCCTTCTCTAACAGTCAAAGAAGAACACATTCCCCTCATGGAACTGAGAATGCTGCTGTCTAGGGACAACAGACTAACGTAGAAATTATCTGGCACTGTTAGACTCCAAAAGTATTGTACTGGCACTGTCAGCGACCCTGGCCAAATGTGCCTGTGCATCTCTAAGTGCTTGCCTCAACTTGAAATTCTGAAACAAGGACAGTTGAGTTATGGGAGTGTCATCTTTTCCATGTTACCAATGCAGCAGTAACATTCCCACTTTTATCATGTTTGTGCAGATGGAAGAGATGGCTAGGGAGATGACTCAGCAGTAAAGAGTTTGCTATGCAAGAGTGGGGATCTGATTTCAGATCCCAGGCACCACAGTATGCGTGTGTTAGCAAGGTGAAGACAGCTATCCCTGAGGCTTGCTGGCCACTTAATCTATCCAAAAGGGCAAGCTCTGGGTTCTGCAAGAGATCTAGTTCAAAAAAAAAAGGTGAAGAGGGAATGACTCACGTGCTAAGCCATGTGAGTAGTAGTCCCGGGCTCTTTAAGCACACAGTAAACATGTCAGATAACGCTTTTAGTCCCATCCCCAAGGAACATGCTGGAAAGCCATGGCAGTTGGGTTTAAATAGGTCAAGGTCAGAAGGAATTGGGACGCTTCTCCAGTTTAAACCTGATCTTTGGACTACTGACCACCCTCATTTTTTAGAAAGATAAGTGACTATTAGTTTTCCCACTACTCTTTGTAAAGGATCCGTTACTTCTCAATTGAGTGTCTACAGGGCTGGTCTTACTTTTGGCGCCACCAAGTGGCCCCGCTTAACGGCACAGTGAAACTTGCCCCGAGGCACCCCCTTTTTTGTTTGTTTTAACAGGGAGGATTTAGGAAATTTTCAAAGGCCCGTTCATACCGCTCAGATTAGGGGTAGTACTCTGGGTGGAGCAAAGCAGCGAACATTACCCGCGCTCTGTAGAAAGCTGAGAAGAAGCAGGCGATCCATGAGAAAAGGCAAGTAGGCAAGGGTTGGTGCTGGACCAGAGCTGCCCTTGCTTGAGTGGGTGGTAAGCCCTTCATTTATTTCTAACTTTTAAGACATGTCTGTCAGCCTGATGACATACTACTATACCCATACATCAGCGCCTCCCTCAACCCACTTGGGAAAACCTTCCTGCAACAGACGGGAGTAACAGAGAGACCCCACAAATGGACAACGTGCAGAGAATGAGAGAGAGATTTTGGAGCACTAGACCCTAAATGACGATTCTACATCAAACCTCTCCCCTCAGGCTCAGGGAACTATGGGGGAGAAGACACATGGGGGAAAAAAATTGTAAGAGCCAGAGCTGATGGAGAATGCTGAGGAAACACTTTCTTCCAGACACAACAGGGCCAGTATGCACAGGTCCTGCACAGGAACAGGCCAGGAAAGGTCCCATTGGGGCTGTGAACCACACTCTAGGGCAGGACCCATGCACGAAAATGGTTGGCCAACACAAAACAAACTCAATGGTATTTTTGTGAACTTTTGTTTTGTTTTCCATTTTTTTTTCTATTGATCTTTGTTTCTTATTGATCTTTGGCCTGTTTGTTTTGACTTATATTTTTATTCATGGGGGATAAAGAAAATACATGAAATTGGATGGATGAGGAGGTAGAGAGGATCTAGGAGGAGTTAAAGAAGGGAAAATATGATCAAAATATACCATATGAAAAAATTAATTAAAAATAGAAACAAAAGGAATGAAAGAAGGAAGAGGGGAGGGAGGAAGGGAGGATAGGAGGAAGGGAGGGAGTAGAGGAGGGAGAGAGGGAGGGGAAGAGGGAGGGAGGGAGGAAGAAAGGAAGGAAGGAAGGAAGGAAGGAAGGAAGGAAGGAAGGAAGGAAGGAAGGCAGAAATGTCAGTCAGGCCTCTAGACAGGAGGGGATCATTTTTTGATAGAAGAACTATAATCCACACTTGTGATGAATACTAAAGGGCCAAGTGATAATAACTGTATTTGGTTGGAAATTAAGAGCAAAGCTAAATACAACTCTCAAAAAAAGAGTGAAGGAGTAGGTGTAAAGATTTCACTAGACCAGGACAAATGATAAATGGGTGTTTATTGGAGAACACTTACATAGAGAAATACCAAGAACCATGGGAGCATTTCTCTGCCCTTCCTACCAGATCGGCTGGCCCACAAGAAAGAGCCAGAAAACAGAAGCCACGCCTAAGCTTCCCTCTTTCCGATTCCATCCACCTGAAGCCACACCCAAAGGGGTGTGGCCACAGTTACAGGTTCACAGACAAGACACCTACAAAAGAGTCTCTAAAATCCAATTCTAAAGCATAAATGCCAGCAAAACACTGCAGTTTACTGTTCGGTGAGGATTGGAAAAGCAGACGCACAGTTGCCAGCTGCCCAACTCATTACCACACAGTTGTGAAGAACAGGGACTTTCCATGAGTCCACCTAGTACTGTTTTTCTCTTCCTTACGCACGCAGAATGGACATCTGGAGAGCTATTTCTCACAGCACACTTTCTCAAAGGACCTCTGTGCGTATAGACCCATACCGTTGGAAAAACTAAAGAGAAAAACACCCTCACCCTCAGTTATGAAAACTGACTGGCAGTCTGGAGCAATCAACTCGGCTATCTTTCATTTATAGTCCCAGCCTCTGAAAAATCATTTATAAGAAATAATCTTCTTAAGGCCTTTCTATTATTGTTATTTTTGGCAAACTTCTCTTTTAAGGTTTGACTGGCAAGGTGTTACATATTGGATCAGCTGCCTTTTCCCTGATAATTTCCTTTTTTCTTCACAGTCTTTGCATCTCTATCCTGTCCATATCAAAGACAAGTTTTTCTTCTTTATAAAATTAGAGGTGGCAGCTTTGACATCCTTGGCCTTAAAATTCTTCTCATCTAAAAAAAAGAAAAATCAAGACCCAGGGAGAGGTTCAAATTAAACACAGTTCCTAAAAATTATTTTTAAAAATGTTTCAGTCTATCAAAAAAATGAGAGTATGATTTTAATGCCATCTAATTGTATTCCATTTTGCATTACTATTAATATTTTTTATAGTTTCTTTGCTCAAAAGTATATTACTGCCAATAATGACTTGAGTCCATTATCCCAGCTACTCAGGAGCCTGAGGATCAGGGTCGATCTAAGCAACTTAGAGAGGCTCTGTCCTAGAAATACAAAGTGAACCGAGGGTTGGCGGTGTGGCTCAGTAGTAAAGCCCTTCCTAGCATGTGTGAGGGCCTGGATCCAACCAGCACTATTGCCCCCCACAAGAGGTAAATAATGATGTTTTTCAAAGCTACCTAACTAAAGAGTCAAGTGAATACTTGTTAACTTCCAGAATTGTTTTTCATTTACTCCATGACCACTGCAATGTTCGCTGTAACCATTTGGTGCAATAGTTCAACAGCTTTAATAGTCACCATTAATTTGTAGCAGTTTAGTCCTTCAATAATAAATGCTTCAGTCAATTGATATAATTCAAACTTGTGGCTGATACGGATATTTTCACTTAAAGGTACATTTAGAATGCTTCCTGTGTCCTAACATAAATATTCATATGCCAACAATGAATCCAAACGAGAAACTCCCTTTCATACATCAAAGACAAGAAAAGCTATTTAATAAATGCGATATTGGAGCACATACCTGTTATTCCAGCCCTTAGTAGGCTGTAACAGAAGGTTTTGCTGCTCTTCAACGCCATCCTGTCTTGGGAGCCAGGCGGGGCAGGGGAGTAAACAGGGCAAACATCTGTTGACAATCCATGGATCAAAGGTTTGAAGACCCTACAAATGACACAGAGTCGGCAGCCTGGTATTTCAGTTTCTACTGGCCCAAGCGAAGACAAACTGAAATTATAAAATTGGACCAAATCCAAGATCCAAACACAGCTCTGTTGCAGCGTTGTTTATACCATGGCAGTGTGACACAGATCGGTGTGGCCAGGTAATGGGGCAGTGTAGACTGATGCAAATCTTAGCTCTAACTTCCGACACGCCTCTAATCTTGGGCATGTTACATAAACCCCTAAGTTCACCAGACTCAGGAAATTCCTCATCAGCGAGAGAGGAACAGCCAGTCCAGAAGACTGAGTGAGGCTGTGGGGTATAGCGTCTAGCACAGGCCTGGCGTCCATGCTTAGGAAACCCCAGTTCACATAACCAGTACGGTGGTCATCATCATTGATACTAGGATCTACTTGCAAAAGTTTCGAGAATTAAAAGTCACATGTAAAACATTCTGTAGCTGTTCAGTAAATGCTACTTGGGTACCTGGAGAACCTGGGAGATGAAAAAAAAAAAAAGAAAAGAAAGAAGAAAATGCTTGGTTTGTGGATTCAGAGCAACTACAATTGCTGGAGGGTTATTCCACCGAAAGGCACCCAACATTTCTTTTATTATAGGGTCTCTTTCCCCTACTTAAGCACAACAGATTCTATACTCTGTGTGCTGGGAAGGACAAGTCCTACATCTTACAGTTAAAGCAGAAAATATTAGGAAGCTGTTTTCGTTCCTTCTCTTGGCAGCTTGGTTTAAAGGCATGAATTTAGTTCAGCCAATCAGAAGCATGGCCTGAGCCTTTCTCCTGGCCAGATGCTTTTGTAAGAAAACAGGGACATGGAAGATACGCCAGCAACTCCTTGGTAGTGCGCTTCAGAATCACTCTAAGCAAAGCATAGCCGTTCTGTTGTGGGCGCTGGTGGCCCCGGGGTCCTCACCAGCAGAGGGCTATGAGAAGAATGTGTGTCATCCTGGGTGTGGGGAGGTAGAGAAGGGTGGCGCATCAGATCTCCTCCAACTAGTCTAGTCAAATCTTCACGCTCCAGGTTCAGCAAAAGATCCTATCTAGAGACGACGAAAGGTGGAGAGGAACAGAAGGCAATCAGCGTTGACCCTGACCCCTACATGCATGAGTGCACATACCACACCACACCACACCACACCACAGCACACCACACCACACCATACCACACCACACCACACCACAGCACACCACACCACACCACACCACACCACACCAACTACAGAGAGAGAGAAAGAGAGAGAGACAGAGAGAGACAGACAGACAGAGAGAGACAGAGAGAGTGCAGAGATGCTTATGCTATTTTAAAAGCCAGGCGGAGAAGGAAAGCACAGCTTTGCCAAAGTCCTTTCTGCTAAGGCGTGTGAGCCCAGGAGACTAGATAGTGGTAAAAATTCTTCTTCACAGGACTGTTAAATTCAAACTCTCTACCCCAAATGCAAGTTTCCTAACAAAAGCATACAATAAAAAGACTTCTCCAGGGAAAAATATTAGCACAAAAGACGGCCTTGATCACCCAGGCGCTTGCACACCTGCAGTTAGCCTGCTTTAGAGTGACGCATGCGCAGTATGAAACAACTATGGCCATTTCCAACAGGAGTATTGCTTTGAGTGTAGAGCGGATGCCTGCGGAGGATTATCTAGTTTGCACTAATTGATGTAAGAAGACCACCTTCTTTTGGGTCAGGACTTTTCACTGGCTGGGATCCAGTGAAGAAACTGAAGTGAGCCACAGCACGCACTGGTCACTCTATTCCCAGAGTGTGGATGTCATGACCACAGCCACTTCAGGATCCTGTTACCTGGATTTCTCTGCCATGATAAACTAGACTTTGAGCTGTGCGCTAAAATAAACTCATTTCCTCTTCTGCTGCATTTGTCAACTATTGATCACAGTAAGGGGAGAAGAAACTAAGAGAGTCGGGGAGGCTGATAACCTGTTTTAAATTTAACTGGAGTTTTTTGTTTGTTTGTTTGTTTGTTTTTGCACCAAAAGGAAATTAATGCCCGCATGCTGTACCTCAAAGAACTCAATCTGAAATTGGTCACAGGGTAGTATGCTTTCTCGTCAGGATCGCCATCCCACAATGACATGAAGACTTCTTATTAATTATGAAAGCTTGGCCGTTAGCTTAGGCTTGTCCCACTAGCTAATATCTCTTAAATTAACCCATATTTTTATTAATCTACTTCGTGGCTTTTACCTCTATTTCATGCTATATGTCTAACCCCTTCCATGTCTGGCTAATGCCTCTCATGCCTAGTTTCATGAATCTTCTCTCTCTGCCAGGAAATCCCACTTATACCTTCTGTCTAGCTATTGGCCTTTCAGCTTTTTATTATACCAATCACAGAATTACATCTTCACACAGTGTACAAATATCCCACAACATCACACAGAAGAATAAGGGAGGCAGTTTTAGGAAGAGTCGTTTTCCATTTAGAAGGTGTCGATTGGAATGATCACCATTAAGGCCTCAGCCAAAGGGCCAGCAAGACGTCTCAGTGGCTGTAGGTGTTTGCTGAGTTTGATCCCCAGAACCAATGTAAAGGTGGCAAGAACCAACTTCCACAAGATTGTCACACACCAGTAATAACAATGATGGTGATGATTTTATTAATTAACAAGAAACTCTGAATTAAAAAATAAATCTTTTAAATTGTTTCATGAAATTGTGGAATGCTTTACTACCATGAAGGTTTTCATGTCCCATTTGTTGAAGCAATAAATTGTGGGGAAATGGTAAATCTAATTATCCATGCTTGTTTAGCAGTAAGCTACACTCTGAAAGGAAAGAAAAACATCCAAGACTCTCATCACTACTATGTCGTGTGGTTAATCATTTAAAGGAAAAATATCCTCTAAAATTGTTCAAAGTCAGACTCTCCAGAGCTCTGAAATCATTCGGGATTGGTGGGCCAGTGGGTAGAGCAAGAGCTTCTCTCCCTGAAGCTCAGTTGCTTCTGGGTTGTTTGTGATCCACCTGGTGCTCAAGAACCAATGCAGGGATACAGAAGGCTGTTTCCATGGTGATGAGATGTTCCTCCTGCCAACCCTCCTCCCCCACCCCCTATCTTTTTCTACTGTCAGGAGTTTAGAAGATTTGCTGTTAAGAACAGGGACATGATAGGACAAGTGCTGCTCTCTCTCTCTCTCTCTCTCTCTCTCTCTCTCTCTCTCTCTCTCTCTCTCTCTCTCTCTCTCTCTCCCACTGTGTGTGTGTGTGTGTGTGTGTGTGTGTGTGTGTGTGTGTGTTCCAAGTGCATCTGCTATATGTCAGAAATCAGTGGGAATCCCCTCTGCCCACATGTGGAGATGCTCAGACTCATTAGGATCTGTATTAGGTCAGATTTCTCCAGCAGAACAAAATGATTGAATAATGGGGATGGTATTAGATTAGCTTACATGACATGATCCAGGTAAACAGCCAACCCTCACCTGGAGATGCTGAGAACCCAGAAGCTGCCCAGTCCACTGGGCCAGATGCCTCAGCAGTCTCAGTCTGGTGGTGAAGGCCTGGAGAATTCCAGGGGTAGAGGTGGGGGCACTGGTCTTCGGTCCACATAAGAAGGCAGAAGAAGCTGAGCTTTGATGCCAGTGAAGAATGCCAGCAGCAGTGGCTACAACAAGATGCCAGAAGGATAGACAAACATGCCAGCACAACATGAAAGCAATAGGCAAAAGGCAAGTGATTTTCTTTCTTGGACCTCCTTAATGTGCTGCCAAAGAAAGATGCAACCCACTTTTGGGTGGGTCTTCCCATTTCAATTAACTAATCAAGAAAATCCCTCAACAACTGGCCTGTGAATTCTTTCCAAACCCAATCAAGCTGACAACCACGATTAGCCATCATGTGATCCAATCCAAATCTTCTCAAATTCAGAACACTCCACCTATTGAATTTATCTTCAAGTCATAGCATATGAACAGCTTTTTATCTGGGCTGAGATCAGTGACTGAAACCCAAAGCCAAATCTAGCCTTCCCTGTGTGCTTGTAAACCAGGTCATGTGTCAAGACAGCCGCACTCAGTGTATGTTGTCTGCAGTGAACTTGTGATCCTGTGGCAGAGCTGTCTTTGTGACAGGTGTGACAGAGATTGTAGTGGCCTCCAGACATAAACACTCCCTCTCCAACCTGTTAGAGATATCTTCAATGATACACAGCCAAAGTGAGGTAAAGAGACTTCAGCATGCAGACGTGGATACACTGTACTGCAGCCCAACCCCCAAATCCCAATTGGTCATCCCTGGACACAGGGGCCTATAAACAAAGGTAAATGGGCCCCGTAGGTTGTATATACATACACATATATGTGTTATATGAATATACATGTAACTAACGTAACTAATATAGAAGAGATACTGAGGATGGTGAGAGGAGTTGGAGGGGCACAAAAATGATGGAGATGTCATGATCATATATGAAATACTCAAAAAAATATAAATAAGTATATTAGGCCTCAGAGCCCTCAGAGGACAGTGAAGGAAAGAGTGTATCTTGGCAAGCAGGAGACAAACACTGGAAAGAAGCAAGCCGCCTGGGGAGGGGCTCTCCAGACAAGGATGTTTGTTAGTAACAGCAAGAGGGGAGTATGGCAGTGCCTTGCATACCAAGCAAAGAGAGCATCCTTATTTGGGAGGGGATGAGCACTCAGCAAAAAGGAACCAATATCCTGACAGCTCTGTGTGGGCAAAGAAAGGGGTCCAGTGAAGGACAGCCCACAGAGAGAGGAAGCAGACCTTGGTTAGTGCCTCTCGTATGTATCATGCCTACTACATGTCTAGATCTACTCTGAAATGCTACATGAGCTAACTCACTAAATCCTAACAGTCCTATGAGGAAAGTACTGTCATAGTAGCTGCTGTGTAGATGAGGAAGTCTTTGGCTGAGTAAAGTTAAGGAACTTAGTTCTGTAAGAAGAATTCCTAGCAACAGGATTCAGATCCGGGCTGGGTGTTTCCAGAGCGGAGCCATTATATTTAGCTTCACCATTTTTATACATGAACATCATGGAAATGCTAACAACTAAATTAAACTTGCTGCAGGGGTACACGCAGGTGCTTGCTGCATACAGGATCAATAAATGAAAAGGAGAAAGGGGACATAAGAAAATCTCAGTTTCTAATGTAAAAGATTCAGGGAGAAGAACATATCAAAGTTAATTGTATTCTCCAGGATGGCTAACAGGACGATGGCATCAATACAAAACAAGAAGAGGAAGAACCAGCTCTGGGAATAAGGTGATAACTTCCACCTGGAGAGTGAGCAGATGATGAATTTTGTGAGCTACCATAGCAATTGTGTAGAAACCCCTGTACAGAGGCAGGTCTCCAGGGGAACCAGAGGTTCTGTCCAAACGGTAGGGTCAATGTTCCAACTATGTGGAAGTATTGTAGGTGTCAAAATGTCTGTCTTGCACTGATAGTAAAAGGTGTCCCCTCTTCTGGCATGTGTGATAAGACAAACAAGCAAACAAACATCAGTAGTGGACAAGGAACGAGGCTACCGTAACGAATAAACTGTGGGTGAGCTCTGAAGACCAGCAGAAAAGATGAGAGCTATTCACACTGGAAAAGGGTGCTCTGATATTGCATCTAATGGTCATGGAGAATCCAAGAGGTGGTCAATTCCCCTTACGGTAGAGGAAAAGGTGTGGAAGGATTTATGGACAGTAGGACTCAGCTGGAAAGTCATCAAGCCTGGATGTAAGCCCAAGTCTGCCACTAGGGAGCTCACACCTTAAATATCACACAGACTGCAAAAGGATCTTTCCATAAGCTTCTCTAAGTTTCCTAAAAGACATCAAATACTCTACCTGGTTGTCAAAGTGTCTCCGGACCCCCACACCACCTTAAGGGAAAAATCACTAGTAACTGCTTGAATGGCTCCAACTCCAGGGATACTCACTAAAACTGCACTTTCCAAACATCAGTCAGCTGAAGAAAATCTAGAAGCCTATGCTAAAACACCCCCAAACCTCTGAAAACCCACAGGATGGTTTCTTCCTAATTATTCATGGTTTGTGGTTCTAGTTAATGGTTTTGCAGAGAAACAGACAAACATGTCGAAATGCCAGAAGCTTTGGATCTAAGAGACCAGGAGACCCAAAAGTCACTGTGTCTGGATCTTCAGTACTGAGGACAAAGGCTCTGAACGCTCTGAAATAGCAAAGATAAACTGAGTTAAGCTATTTCTAAATATGAATGAAGTGATGCTAAATACAATGAGAATTGACAGGGAAAATGGGTGCAGATGGATGATCTCCTTAACTTATAGTATTTCTCCGTTGGCTGTGTTTACTTCAAGCATGTGAATAAAGTTTCTGTGTAAATGTCACCTTACAGATGCTCTGCGATCACATGGGTTTTCTTAGGATGAGCCTATGCCAACTCATTCTTTTATTTCTCAGACGAGTAAAGCAGTCTCTAACTGCCCTGAGCACATTTCTTCTTTAATAATTTCTTCCTTTTTCCTTTCTTTCTCTTCCTTTCATATGTGTGAGATGATGATATGTGTGTGACGTGTGTGCATGCATTCATATATGTCATCGCATCCCACTACACAACCATGGAAATCACAGGACAAACTTTGGTGTTGGTCCTCACCTTTCACCTTGTTTGAGACAGGGTCTTTGTTGTTTGCCACAGCACAGACCAGGCTAGCTGACCCACATGCTTCTGAGGCTTCTCCTGACTCAACCTCCCAGCTCACCTCAAGAACACTGAAATAATAGTTGCATGCCACCACACTCTACATAGACTCTGGGGATTTGAACTTGGGTCCTTACACTGGCATGGCAAGGGCTCTACTCACTAGGCTATCTTTGCAGCCTACTATTTTCTCTGTTCCCATGGTGGAGTCATGTAGACTCGTTGCATATCTCAAGTAATTAAATTCCTTCATTTGAATTCCATGGTTGACAACGCTAAGGAGGAATTGAAGAAACCCTATCTAAACATTGGGTCTGAAGAACTAAATGTTAAGCAATAAGTCAAGAAAAACACCATGTCTGCAGACATTCGTATTGACAATGCTATGGAGCCTGTTTCTTCAAATAGAAAATGAAACTTGGGAATATAAAACCTTTAAAACAAGAAGCTTGGGGATTTTGATGCAGTTCAACTTTCAATTTCTCTGAAAATCTGAGTCACTTTCAGGCTGTGGGCAAACAAACTGCAAAATGACAAGAAGTGCCTGCTTGGGCACCTCGGGGACCTCATTACCCTCTGTGAGAAAGAGACATCGTGGGAAGCAACACATCTGCACCAGGGAACAGGACTCTAGGACATGGCTACTCTGTGAAAGGCCTCCAAGGGGGGGCACAGGGGTGCCTTAGTCCTTTATTGACTCCCCATGGGCAGCCTTACCATCTCTGGAGTGGATGAGGATGGTTGGGGCGAAGGTGGAGGGGAGAGCAGGAGGGGGAAAGGAGGAGGAAATATGGTTGGTATGTAAAATAAATAAAAAAATAAATAAAAATAAAAGAGGGTGAAACTTAGTGAAATGCAGACTCTCCCTCTTTTCCTGGAGATTGTCAGCATTTTGAATCTGGCATCCATGAGATTTCTATGCTTTGCTTAAGATAACTCAATATCCCGCCATTGAGGTGCCCTCCCTTGACATCCCTAGGCAGGCTCCCCTCTAGGTTAGTGTTAAATAACTTTCATTTAACATATCCTCATTTCCCAATATATTTCACAGAAGACATTTCCCAGATATTCTCTAAGTCCTGAGAACACCACACACAGTTCCTACCCGCAGTAGATATAATAGGGCTTTACTCCAAAGTTTGTGTGCCCTGTGAATCACAGAATATGTCTTAGAAATTGGAATTTTGTAGGTAAAGTGAAAATAAAATTTAAGACAATATCAAACTGAGTGAGGCTGAGCTTCGATGTTAATGACAGTGTTCACACAACAGACCCCAAAATGTCAGAAAAAAACATTCAAAAAGAGAGACTGTGTGAAGCCAGAGGAAAAGCTTGGAGAGTTATGCTACCACACCCTAAAGAACACTGGCAACACCAGAATCTGGGAATGGCTAGAAGATTCCCTCCGGGACCTTTGCAAGGAACACAGATTTTAATTTCTGAACTCCAAAATTGTGGGAATAAATTTCTGCTGCTTTAAGGCAAAGTTCATGGTAATCGGGAAACAGTCATACTTCCCTTTTCTGGAAATGAGATTCCTACCTATCCATCCAACAGGCTTCTAGGCCACCAGCCTGCTCCCCAGTGCCCATGCTTCACCTCCAGATGCTAGGTGTGGATCTAAGCTGGGCTGGGTATAGACTCCTTCCTTGGAGATCTGGAAAACACCAGTGAGATGTTCTATCCCCATCCACTCTTCAGCTTCCTGCAGTCTGAAAGCTCATTTCATTACTTGCCCAAAAGACATCTCAGAGACACATTTATTCATTTTAATGTCTTTATTGGCATGTATTAGTTTTACATAATAATGAGATTCATTATGACATAATGTATTTTGAATATACCCTCACACATATGTAGCCATCATTTTCTTTTGTCTTTCTCTTATCCTACTGATCATTTCTTTTCAACTAACCTTTCTCCAACTTTTACTTTTTTGTTTGTTTGTGTTTTGTTTTATGGGTGGTGAACCCAATGAGTTTCATTGGAGTTGTTTATAGGACTATTGAGCACATTACAAGTAGCTACACCACTTAAGAAAATGTTTCTCCTTCCTCCATCACCCTTTAGCTGTTCTGTGAGAGGTGGAACTCCAGGAGCCTCTCCCCCTGCTATGCCAGGGAATTGATTGACCAACCAAGCGTGGTTCTTTTACTGACGATCACTTTCACAGAAACATTTCTCAGTGTTTTGTAAGAAGTATGCTTGTCATGACTCAGCACCTTTTCTTCACAGCATTATTTATTTCTGCCTGACGTAAATTGTTTGTGTATTTGTTGCACTTGACTCCCGGTTTTTCTACAATAGTGTGACCTCCACAAAAGCAAGGACCTGTCAACCTAATTCACTATTTGTGTTTCTAGACCCCAAAACTCTGCATCACACTCTGCAGCTTTCCAGGAAGACAAAGGAAGCTGACCTGAAAGAGATACCAAGGCAGATGATGAAGATCAAGGCTTCCTGTGAGCATTGCAGGCGCCTTTCTGTCCTCCCTGAAATCTGGGCTTATTTCTGCCTTTGACTCTGGGTGCTCACTTCTAATTGGTTTATGTTTTTTCGATTTCACACTAAACCGAAGGGAGACCTGACATGAATGAGGCTTAGTAAGAGCTAATAAAGGGGTAAACAAGAGAATTAAAAACTAATGGTATAATCTATCTAATTAATCCAATATTCATAACAGGGTTAGTTTTGAAAGTAATGGATGTAATTTGATAATTGTAGAACACATTTGCTACATTCTGAATTTATGTTCTCACCACTAACTTAGGCATCTAAAATTCAATAATTGCACATTTTAAGAACATTCCAATAAATGTTCCTGAGAAAATGGAAACAGCAGCCAAGAGCTATTTTAAAAGGTCTTAGACATCTAGGCTGTCCTGGATGATGTATAAATCCATCATCTTGTTGAAGGACAAAGAGTGGAAACACAGGAAATTGGACGAAAAGATTAATTTCAAGTGTCTCTATTTGTCTTAGTGACAGTCTTATATTCCTTGAGAAGTTTGTATTTTATATCAGGGAAATTCTGATGGTGTTGATGGAGTGATTTTCCTGGATCCACTCCTTCTCCCACACTACTCTATAACTCCTACAATCAAGAGCGTCCATCTTGTTCTCTCACTGATTGTGTCTGAGTTGCTTTGTGTTTTGTACTGCATAATGAGTGTGTATTTGCCCTAAAGTGCTCTGTAGCTTTGCTGCTTCTTGGGAACCTGCCATTTCCAAATCAGAGACTAAGACAAGTGGCTTCACATTCCACCAACCCCCTGACTAGTAGACTTATGAGTGAGACCATCTTGAGACAGCTTATCCTAAGTGACCTGTTGTTACGAGTACGTTTACCCCGCCTGGTCTGGTCCCACTCTTTGTTCCTCCCTGCCCGGTCCCGTCACCCCGCTGCCACGCCAGCCCCCAATAACACTCAGAGACTCTGTATTTGATACAATCCTGTTGGCCAATTACTATTATTGTTTATGGACTAGCTCTGTCTTAATTATTAACACATTTCTACTTATCTAAGTATTTCCACATGGTCATCTTATCCGAGTGCGGCAGGACGGCATCTTGCTTCCTCTAGGCTCTACATGCTGACTCCTCCTAACTACTTCCTCTTTCCTCCTCCTAGTCTCCTAGCCCCACCTATCTTGCTTTCCTATTGGCCACAGTGCTTTATTCATTAACCAGTATGAGCAACATATTTACAGAATAACATCTCCCATCAACCTGTTAGATAATCAAAGACACATGATAGGATCTGTCTAAGTATTGACCATCCTGACCAAATTCAGTTTTGCTGAGCTATAGAGTGGATGGTAGCATAGGTAACACTGGCATTTCATCGGAACATCTGTCTACCTAGAAAGTACAAATTTGACAATATGCTGTTTTCCAAGACCTTGTTTAAGTCTTAAATTCTGGTTTCATCATCTTTGAAATATATATTTAGAGATTATATTTTCCAAGTTGTTCCCCTAACTTCTACTTACTGTTCAATGGAATAGTACCACAAAAAAAATAAATAAATAAATAAATAAGTAAATAAATAAACAAACAAACAGTTTCTCACTGGGGTGATGGAAACATATACTAGTCTTTCTCCCATTTAGTAACCCCATTTTCTCTGTCCCAATCATTCACATGGCACTGACTCTAGGGGCAAAGTGTTCTAGAAAAACATTATGAGTAATAGGAATGGACCAGAAGACATTGAGAAACTGACATGGATAATGACTGGAGAAAGCAACCCAAATTGGGTCCAGGAACAGAACAGAGTGATGAGAAAATCAATAGAAAGTGGAAAGGGGTTAGGCTTCTAGGCCATTAAATGCAGCACTGAGATAATTTTTTTTTCTAGACAGGGTTTCTCTGTGGCTTTGGAACCTGTCCTGGCACTCCCTCTGTAGACCATGCTGGCCTCATATTCACAGAGATCTGCCTACCTCTGCCTCCCAAGTGCTGAGATTAAAGGTATGTGCCACCAACATCTAGAAGCAATGAGATAATTTTGTCTTATGTTTTTTCTCATCTGTTTTATGATTGGCAAGGTCTAAAAAGAAGATGTGGATATACACTGACCAAAACAATGCATCCCTTCATTTACTGAGTTGAAGAGGAATAGGATGTTGAAAATAAAGCCAAGTATGTGTGGATCTTTGCTTCCAGCTTCCTCCCTTTGTCCTTCTTAGTGGCATTGCCACATTATAGTATGAAGTGACCCACCAGCTAATCAAAGACACAGGAAGATGGAGATTGCTTGGGAATGGCATTAGTAGAATGCTTCAAGTTTGTTGAGGCCCTTGTCAGTCATAGATGAGAACGAATGGAGTTTACTGCATCTAGGATTGGACTAAGTGTCTCTAGCTTTCTAGCTTCCCAACCAATGAGACTAATACCACCTAGAGACACTGGAGACACTGATAATGAGGGAGACAGAGATAGGGACAGACTGTGTGTGTGTGTGTGTGTGTGTGTGTGTGTGTGTGTGTGTGTGTGTGGTTGGGAGTGACAGACAAGACAGTGGCTTATGAAATGAATAGAGGACTCCCATCCCTTCTTTTTTCCTTCCTTCCTTTTTTCCTTCCTTCCTTCCTTCCTTCCTTCCTCCTTCCTTTCCTCCCTCCCTTCCTTCCTTTTCCTCTCCCAGCTTCCATGCTTTCTCTTTAGAACTTAATCTGTAATCATTATTAGTAGCCTATTCTAGGATATATCTGAGCAGGACAACTTTTATTATAATATTGTCTAGCTTTCTCCATATATTTTAGTTTGGTACACTTTGCAGGGCAAAGAGGCGGATTAATATTATGTTATAGCCCCCAAAGCAGATGTTATTTGCAAAAGCAAATACTGTTTTCCTGAAACTTCAGCCATTAAGAATATTATGTTTCCCAGGGGTCCTAAATGCTACATGAGAGTAAAAGAAAAAAATTAAAAATGGAGATGAGGGAAAAAGAGGGGAACAAAAGGTGTTGAAATCTATAGAATTCCATGCCCACCCCCTTTCCTGCCACCCCTGAAAGTAGCAAGCACTGATGAGCAAATGCTGTAGGCTGTACCCAGAAATGGCAGATCCTAGCAGAAGTGGACCCAGCCACACAAAGCATTCCTACGTTGTCGGTGTGTGTGTGTGTGTGTGTGTGTGTGTGTGTGTGTGTGTGTGTGTCTGTGTGTCTGTGTGTCTGTGTCTGTGTGTGTGTCTGTGTGTGTGTGTCTGTGTGTATGTATGTGTATGTCTGTGTGTGTGTGTCTGTGTGTGTGTATGTATGTGTGTGTGTGTGTCTGTGTGTGTGTCTGTGTGTATGTATGTGTGTGTATGTATGTGTGTGTATGTATGTGTGTGTGTCTGTGTGTGTGTGTATGTGTGTGTGTCTGTGTGTCTGTGTGTGTGTCTGTGTGTGTGTCTGTGTGTGTGTGTGTGTGTGTGTGTGTGTGTGTGTGTATCCACAAACAAGCTGGTGATACAGCTCTATGTAAAGGTTCTTGCTACCAATCTTTATGCCCCAAGTTCAATCCCCAGGACTCACATGGTGGGAGAAAACCAGCTCCCAAAAGTTGTCTTCTGACCTGCACATACACCCACCCACATACATGTCCACTCACATATACACTCAAGCACATACATGTACACTCACTCAGAGGCACACACATGCATTACACACACAAGCATACACATGAACATACACACAAGTAAACAAATAAAAATGTGACTTTAAAACCCACAAACAGAATTTGGAGACCACAAATAGTCTCAGCTTTGTGTCAGCGGATATCATGTTGTGCTAGAGGCTAGAATTCAGTCTCATTAGATTCTGTGGTTTCAAGGTGACTTTAGAGACAGACAAGGCAGTGGATGGAAATCTGTTGTGAGTTTGGTAAAGGACACTCCTCAGGCGGCTGCACTGTTCAGACCCTGGCATTACCTCATTTACAGACACAGTGTGTCTTATACTTTGTTCGCTGCATGTATGTGAGATCTGGATCCTCCTTACTTTCTTCCTCTTGAATCAGAAAGAATTTTCTAGATTCCTATTTCATGTAAACTCCTTCCTCTATAGTCCTGTTATACCCCAGAGGCCTGCCACAGGAGTTGAATCAGAGTGTGCCTCTTGTCATCAGCAGCAGAAAATGATAACAGGGAAACAAACTGTGTGTGTTGTTTTGTGTTTATGGGATTGAAAGAGATTGTTTCATACTCAGTCCTTCTCAAAGGCAGAGATTGCTTGTACCATAAAAACTTTTTTACTGGCTCTAGGTCTGTAATTCAGTGGTAGAGTATTTGCCAAATTTATATGAGGCCATGAATTCAATCTCTGGAACACACACACACACACACACACACACACACACACACACACACACACCACATATATGCATGCACACATGCCACACACACACACAAACACCACATACACATATATAGAGAGAGTATTTATATCTTTTCTCTTTGTCTCTTCTCAATATAGTAATTAATTAGATCATGTAATATATATCCACAGAAGCTAGTATAATAGGATAGGGGCTCCATAAATTATGTTGTCACCATTGGTCTTGTAAGACACAGATACTCTGCATAAAACATCTTCTGGAATACAGATCAAATCCATACAGGAAAATCTCTAGCCCACCCCATTCCCCCTCCTAGCTCTCAATTCATGTTGGCAGTAGATTCATAGACCACTTCATATGCAGTAAGCTTCAGGAAACACAAAGAAAAAACAATAAGAGGAAAATAGGCATGTTCTCAAATCCATGAGAATGACAGCCATGTACATTTCATTACACAATTTGCCATTGGTGCAGCCTCACCAACTGTTTTCTGCTTTATTTTGCTTTTTCTTTAGAAAAGAGAAAGATCTAAAACATAAATTAGGACACTGTTTGGCTTTTTTCCTGAGCTCCCATACCCTAGTGGGCCTGTCATCACTCCCTGGACTTGCCATCCATCTCTAGAGCTCGTGGTGTCTCGTGTGACAAGGAGAAGGTGGTAGTGTTGACCCTTCTCCGCTAGCCTGATTTCAAGGAGGGCATTAAAGATAGTAGTCATTGTTCACACGTCATCCAGTCTCTTCAGGGAGACTGACAAGGTAGCAGCTGTGGTTATTCCAGGTAAAATTGCTTTAAACTCACAGATCTGCTTCAACAAAGAATCTCATTGGAGATTCACCTGAAAGGGTGAAGGGAAGTTTATACTCCTGCCTTTATCTTGGGTCACTGGGAATCATAGACTGTAACCTCTCATGATCATCAGCTCCGAAACATAACACAACATTTTTAAAAACTCTCTGCATCTAACTTTTTATATGAAACCAGTTCATCTTTTACCAGGAAGCACTCTTAGGATATGGGTTCGAGTCAGTGTTGTGTTGAATTGGCTCACACTGTTCATGTGTGACAATATTTTCCTAGCATCTGACTCCGTGTTAGCACATTGCTACTCCTAAATCAGCCGTAGTTGGAACATTTACACCACAGAAAGTGGTAAAAGCTACAATCTGGGGCTTTTCCTCCTTTGACAGAGCTGATTGATCAAAACTTAGCAGCATACCATTGTCTTTATGAAAAATGAGAAACAAGTGTACAGGTACTAGATGTTTCAGCAGAAGGAAACGATATGGTGGGAGGTGGAGAAATAGCAGAAAAGAAGTTCTTGAGGTAGGAAAAGGGCTCAGGGGGTGGGGAGGTACCATTTCCTGGCAGTGAGACAGAGTAGCTGGTAAAGGCACCTGCTGTCCACCTGAGTTCAATTACTGAAACCCATGCCAAAGTAAGAGACAACACATTCCACAAAGTTGTCCTCTGACACCACATATGCACACACACACACACACACACACACACACACACACACACACACACACATACACACACACCAAACCACACATACCCACCCACTCACCCACCCACACACACACACCACACACACACACACACACACACACACACACACCACCACACACACTACAAAATAAAGTTTAAAATAACACCATACACTTTATAACCATTTCAGTTGAATTATCTGTTGTGCTCTGCCTCAGGCTGCAAAATCCCCCTGCACCAATTGCCTGGAACATCTAACCCTGCATGCATACCTTAAACTTGGAATGTATCACCCATCTTCAAAAGCTTCCAGAAAAGCCTCCATCAAACTGCACCTAAGCAGGACTTGTATACTATGAAATCTTGCTAAGATATAACAGCATATTCCTGCATACAGATTTGAACTAGATTCATGAAGTCTATGCAAAGACACCAGTAACTTATTGTTTCCTATAAACTATAGGAAAATGATTCATCACTGGGTCAACATACTATACTGGTTTTCAAACAGTGTCCCAATATTTGGCGTAGTATTTTATCTCTTGAATAACTGAATTCTTGGGTGTTGAAAGCAATATCTTGCTTTATTTATTTATTTATTTGTTTGTTTGTTTGTTTATTGGTTTTTCGAGACAGAGTTTCTCTGTGTAGCTTTGTAGACCATGCTAGCCTCAAACTCACTCTGCCTCCTAAGTGCTGGGATGAAAGGTGTGCACCACCGACTGGCCTCACCCTGCTTTTAATAAACAGGATTTGGGGAGCTTTGCTACTGGTAACCTAATGTGTGCCTATTGCTGTCTAAACTACTTTTCTTCCTCTGTTAATGGAAAGTAAAAAGGTTTGTGTTGCTATAAGTGTTGAACAGTAGAGGGCGTGCTAAGCTGGGGACCTTAGTACTGGTACTCTTGGAGTACTGGTTTTCAATGAGTTCTTAGAACTCACATAGTCCAGCAAACGTCACAGTCAACCTGGACTCTAAAAGTCCGTGAGTCAGATTCTAATTACTCAACAGTCATGTAAGGCTAAGAACTAAGACAACTCCTGGATTAATTGTTTGTTTGGCAGGCAGAGCAAACATGTTGGTTTTTAATGAATTAATCCCTTTAGAGGCCACTTCTGTACCATGTAATGCTGGAAGTAGAAGTCCTAATACACTTAATGATGGCTAAATTCAGCAATATTTCACCTCTGTGACCTCCAAATTATACTGTAGTGGATTGCATTAACGGTTACAATTCTTCTTTCCTCCCACAAGTTAGACCCTTTGCCCACAGAAGTATAGACTTCCCATCCTCCCTAACCTTGAGCTCAGTATTATAGCTCACTACATCAGTTACTTTTAGACCTCTGTGATGCTGATATCAACAGAAATAAGAGGGGAAAGACACATTTTCCTCATGCTTGAGGAGTTTTCAATCCCTTCAGGTAGAGATGGCATTCGTGGACGTGGGAGGTGGGGATTATGTAGCAAGCACTCCTCATCTTACAGTGGACCAGGGAGCAGAGAGCAGCTGGAAATGGAACCTCCAAAGCCCTGTCCTTAGCAACCTATTTCAACCAGCTGGCCTCCACCTCCTACAGACCCCACAGTCACCCTCAATAGCCACCAGCTGAGAGTAGGCATCCAAAGCCTAGGCCAGTGAGACTCAAACCACAACACTTGCCAGTGATAAACCTCAGAGAAAGTCTTTGCTGATTCCATTTGTTGTCCTGAGCATCTTACCAAAAAGTGCATGCCAGATCTGGTACCAAGCTTCTCCTCTACATACAATTGGCTGCAGCCAGATAGAACCACTGTGAGCTGCAAACAGCCTCCACAAGAAGCTCAGTTAGTACACCTTATACTGACTCTTACTGCTAAGTGCCAGAGTGCACTATAGAGTGTTGGCTGTTTCCTTTGTGACTCTGTGGCTGATTAGGATGTATGTCTCACTCTCACTGCCCCAAATCTCCAGAGAGGATATTACCATATAATGCCAGCCTGGGAAGCAGATCAAAATTCATATTACAAAGAATAGTTTCTGATGAAATCATTTTCACTTCCACACCATTGTAAAGTCAGTCTAAATCAAACCCTTGGCTTTGGGGACCTTCTGTACTCCCAGGAAGAGAAGGGAACATGTGATACAGAACAGCTCCAGATAAGAAGCTCTAGCCATGCCCAGCTCAGGACAGAGCCATCAGCCAACACACACACACACACACACACACACACACACACACACACACACACAAGCACTCTTAGGCATGATGACTGAGTCAGTCAACTCATGAGTTTATAAACTACAATGCCATGTGATAATTATAAGGTTTTGAGCTCTGACGCAATTGGTGACACAACATCACTAGCCCATGAATATATAATATTAGTCCTTTTTACTTTTACTTCCTGGAAAGTGAAGAATTCTACATGTACAGTGGATTGTCTGATCAATACATAAGTCATTTTAAGCCAGCATTTCTACTTTATGTAAAAGTCCTTTAATAATCAATATTCTCATATAACATCTGTTGAGTCCTTGGAATAACTCAACACAAGAAACTGATGAGTCAGGAATGGTGGTTCAAACCTGTAATTCCAGCACATAGGAAGCCAAGGCAAAAGAACCACTGTACGTGATGGGCTACATATCAAGGCTACATAGTAAGACCCTGTCCAAAAGAGAGGAGAAAGAGACACAGCAGGAGACAGAAGGAAGAGGAAGAATGGGTCACCAGTGAGCCTCTACCATCTTTAGGAAGTAGAAACTCAGAACACAAAATGGACTAACAGTCATAAAGGGGCAGGGCAAAGGCATGGCAAGAGGCAGGGGTCTACCAAGTGTGTTCCTAAATCCAGCTTCACTCTCCTACATGGAGGCCTTGCTTGTAAAGACCCACTACGTTTTCTAAAATCTAAATTTTAGGGGAAATAAATCAAAACTCCTGATGTCATAAAATATTTGAAGATCTTAGAGAAGAAGATGAAATTGAAAAACAGGAATCACTTGGGTTCTAGAACACAAAAAATATTCAGACTATATTTTTAATATTAAAAGTACTAAGATTTTTTTTTCCTACTAAAAGTAAATTTCAAACAAATTATCTAACTTTCTGTATAGCTGTTGGAAGCTGTTGGGGTCCCCTCCCCCAATTTCTCCTGTGTCATGAATTCACTGGGTAAGAGAAAAGCTGACATTCTCCCTAAGGGTTATGGAGAGATGAAGGAAGATTAATTTTAAATACCCTTTGAGCTAATTTTCTGCATAAATTTGCTTTTTATATTATTCAACACCAATAGTAATTATATCCATGACATGACACAATCTTAATTATTTCTTAATGTTGATTATCATGAGCCTTAGAAGTCCTGGAAGCTATCCTCTGATCTCTCTCTCTCTCTCTCTCTCTCTCTCTCTCTCTCTCTCTCTCTCTCTCTCTCTATCTATCTATCTCTGAGACACACACACACACACACACACACACACACACACACACACCACCACCACCACCACCAACAACAACAACAACAACAATAACAAATAAACTTGAATTTGGAAAGAAAGAAAAACCTCTGAGTGATATTTTGATAGGGAAACAGTAAAAAGATAATAATCAGTCTCTGCTCTCTTTGCAAGTTCAAACACCCTGAAGTCCTACAGCAAGCACCCTGGAGACAGGCACTTCCCTCGCCTTATAGCAAAGGAGGGAGGCATAGAGTAGCACAGCAGGTCACCCATAGACACAGCTAGAAGTGGTAAAACCAGAGCTTAAAAGCAGTAAACTGCACCAGAGTCTCCATCGAGACCACTAGGTGTGTCTGCCCCACCCATACACTCTCCTAGTCAAAAGGTTTCCTGGCCCCTCCTCTTCAGACTGAGTCACTAACAAAATCCTTGGGAGCAAAGGGAGAGGGAGCCTGTTATACAAGAATTTGGTACTGGAAGTCTGTCATCAAGGCCAACAAAATACTTCCTTCCATGGCTCAAAGTCTGGGGTGCAGAAGGGGGTGATTAACCAACTCTTTAAATAAACATAAAATATTATCTCTCTGTGGCTTACAAAAGCTCTCCCAGGGAAAGCGGTACTTAAACTGAGATCACCTTCAGTTTACAAAGAGAAGAGAAAACATAATTTATTCCCTAAGGCCAGTGGAGGAGAGACCCAAGGGCTGTTCCTATACCTGAAGAGCAGAGCAGGCCAGAATTACAAGCCTGCACTGTGTTTACACTGAGGGTAACAGGAACTAGTTAAAGTGCTAGAGAGAGGGAGTCACCTGGTTAGATTTATATCGTAAACATCATCTGAAGAAAGACTGTCTGAAGGTGATTTCCAGGACAGCAGTATTCCAGAGTGAAACCTGTGGGAGATGACTGAGTTGTGATGGCTCTGGCTGTATAATCAGATTAACTCCTTTGTGGATCTGTGTCTTCGTTGCTTTAACGGGTCATTGAGAAATGGGAAATCCCTAGGGGCTAAGGTGAGATTGGAAGAAGTAGGTCATTGGGGGCCTATCTGTGCAAGGAGAAGTCATCAGAGGCATGCATGCCTTGGAAAGAAATAGGTCACTGGGGACCCTCCTGTGAAAGAAGTAAATCGTTGTGGGACGACTGTTGAAGGCGTATTTCTGTCCTTGGTCCCATGTCTCCTCTTCGATTCCCAGCAGCCAAAAGGTGAACGGCTTTGCTCCACCATACATTCCTAAAACTTCCCTACCAGCGTGACCTGCCATGAGAGCCAAGAACTGAATGGCACCTGCTCTAAATTCATTTTTTAGTATTAAATATTAGAAATTTTGACTTTTAATAAGTTTGTATTTGGTGTGATGTTTCTCTTCTCACCTACTTTGGGGATTCATTGCTGCCACAATCTCTGTTGTCCTTTTTAATAACTATGCTACAATTTTCTCACCCTTTCACATAGCCATGAACTGGAGGTCGAAGGAAACAGAGAGGAGTCCAAGAGCTGAAGATCTACTTTCTAACCTCAGCTTTGCTGTCAGCGGATTTGTGGCCTTAGTCTGCTGAATTAAGAGGTTTTTCTCTTCTTTGTTTCTTTTTGAATAGTGGAACTGAAATCCAAGGGTAAAATAATTGAATTAGAAAAGGCCAAAGGACACCCAAATTGGAAGGCTGTGTCATTTATCCACACATTTCATTTATTTAGATACAGTTTTTTTCACTGTTTAAGACTGAAAGGCTTCTATACCCCGATATTAAGTCTCTCTGCTGGCCCAATAATCCAAATCAAGCTAAATTAAGATAATAGAGCATGTTTATTCTTCAGTCCCCAAAGAGGAGGCAGGGGAAAGAGACCCAAAAAACCACAGGGCCATTCTCTAAGGAGTAGTTTGAATACTCCATAGCTATAGTCCTGAGCTTTTCTGGGGAAGAAGCCACCATTTGTTGGGTTTTCTGAGTAGGGTTTAGAGAGAAAGGTGGGGGAAAGAGGGGACAGCTTCCACTTGAATGAAGATGTGTATTAATATTTATCTTCAGAGTGTTTTCATTCAGAAATATTTTTAAATGTATGACCACGAATAAAAGTAAACTATAGCAAAATACAAAATATATGGCTATGACTTGGCCCTCCTATGTCCCCTGCTTGATGTGAGTGTTTGGCCAGCTCAGTCAGATCCAACACCCAGCACCCTCTCCTTGGAACTTCCTGGGTTGGCTCTGCATCTTGACTCCCCTACCCTGTCTGCTTGAGTGGACCTGCCCTGGCATGCCGGACCATCTGGAGCCTGCCCCATCACAGTTTGGGCCCTGCTACATCACCTGCTTGAGTCTTGGCCCCCCTACACCCTCTGTGTGAGAACTCCAAGAGAGCTTTGCTATCTAGACTTACTGACATCAAAGTCCTGACCCACCTACACCCATGGGAAGAGGGGAGAAGAGAGAGAGATTCTCCACCTATACCCACTGGAAGAAGGGATGAAAAGACGGCAGTAAAAGAACACATTCAACAATACAAAGACCAGTAAGATACCACCAGAATCTAGGGAATCTACACCAAGAAGACATGAACATACTAACCCTGAGGAAACAGAAGAGAATGACCTTTAAAAAAACTTCATGAAAACGATAGAAGCACTCAAAGAGGATATAAGAAAATTCCTTTAAAAAATGCAAGGAAAAAAATTGGAAGAAATTGAAAACAAGGGGAACAAAAAAAAATGCAAGAAATCAACAAATCTCTTAAAGAAAGCAAGGAAAGTGAAGAAAAAAATAATCAAACAGATGAAGGAAACAATTCAAACAGTCCAAGACCTAAAAAATAAAATAGAGACAATGAAGAAAACACAAACTGAAAAAATAAAAAAAAAAAAAAAAAAGGAAAACACAAACTGAGGGAATGCTGGAAATAGATAAGCTGGGAAAATGATCAGGAACTACAGATGCAAGCATAAACAACATAATACAAGAGATCGAAGAGAGAATCTCAGGCACTAAAGATAAACTAGAGGAAATAGATTCATCGACCAAAGAAAATCTTAAATCTAACAAATCCTTAACACAAAACATCCAGGAAATGTGGGCACCATGAAAAGATCAAACCTAAGAATAGCCCAGCTAAAGGTACAGAAAATATATTCAACAAAATCATAGAAGAAAACTTTGTTAACCTGAAAAAAAGACAGGCCTATGAAAGTACAAGAAGCATACCAAATGCCAAAAAAAAAAGACCCTCACCACATAAAAATCAAAACACCAAAAAAACAAAATAAAGAAAGAATATTAAGAGCAGCAAAAAGAAAAGGCCAAGTAACATATAAAGGCAGATCTATCAGAATTACATTTGACTTCTCCATGGAAACTCTGAAAGCCAGAAGGTCCTGAATAGATGTTCTACAAACACTAAGAGACAACAGATGCCAGCCCAGGCTACTATATGCAGCAAAATTCTTAATTACTATAATGAGAGAAAACAAGATATTCCATGACAAAACTAGATTTACACAATACATATCTACAAATCCAGCCCTACAGAAAGTTCTGGAAGGAAAACTCCAACCCAAGGAAGTTAACTACACCCACAAAAACATAGGCAATAGATATTCCCACTTTACCAGAAGCCAAAAGAAAAAGCAGGGTAAATCTACTCATAATACCAACAACAAAAAATCCAAAAAAACCAAGAATTTAAAACTAATGGTACTTAATTCCCCTCAATATTAATGGTCTTGACTTGCCCATAAAAAGACATGGGCTAATAGAATGGATATGAAGACAGAATCCACCCTTCTGCTGCATACGAGAAACACACCTCAACTTCAAAGACAGATGTTACCTCAGAGAAAGGGTTGGGAAAAGATTTCTAATCAAATGGACCCAAGAAACAAGTGAGTATAGCTATCCTAATATCTAATAAATTAGACATTAAACTAAAAGCAATCAAAACAGATGAAGAAGGTCATTTCATATTCATCACAGGAAAAATCCATCAGGATGAAGTCTCAATTCTGAGATACCATCTTACTCCTGTCAGAATGTCTAAAATTGAAAACACCAATGGCAGTTCATGCTGGAGAGGATGTGGAAATAGGGGAACACTCCTCCACTGCTGGTGAGAGTGCAAATCTGTACAGCCACTTTGGAAATCAGAATGGTGGTTCCTCACAAAAATGGGAATCAGTCTACCACAAGATTCAGCAATTCCACTCTGAGGCATATACCCAAAAGATGCACATTCATGCAACAAAGACATGTGTTTAACTATGTTCCTAGCAGCATTATTTATAATAGCCAGAACTTGGAAGCAACATAGATGCCCCTCAACTGAAGAATGGATAAAGATGTGGCACATTTACACAATGGAATACTACTCAGTGTAAAAAAAAAAAAAAAAAAAAAAAAAAAAAAACAATGGAATCTTGAAATTCGCAGGCAAATGGATGGAACTAGAAGAAACCATCCTGAGTGAGGTAACCCAGTCATGAAGATGTGAACATGAAATGTCTTCATTCATATATGGATTTTAGACATAGAGCAAAAGATCACCAGCCTACAATCCACCACAATGCCAGAGAAGCTAGGAAACAAGGAGGAACCTAAGAGAGACATACATGCTCCCCCACAGAAGGGGAAACAAACAAGATCTACTGAGCAAATTGGGAGCATGAGGGGAGGAAAATACACACACACACACACACACACACACACACACACACACACACACATATATATATATATATATGTATATATATATATACCTACATACATACATACATACATATATAATTTAAGAAAGGAAAAAGATGGCAGGCACTGGAGCCTATTCTGAAAACCCAATGCTAAAGTCGCATTGCATCCTATGGGCTCTGAATGAGAACCTAATTTGGTACCAGAATGACAATTCAAATGCCACATACCTGTGAGCATAATGGATAGCACTCGAATCTCTCAAAATTACAAACACTGAACCAAAATTACAAACACTGAGAACAAGGGAGCTCCTCAAAGCATTCTCCTTTTTGGTTGTTGTTTTATTTTGTTTGAGTCAGGTCTCATGCAGCTCAGACTGGCTTCAAACTTGGCATGTAGCTAAGGGTGACATCAAACTCCTGATCTTACTGCCACCACCTCTCAATGGTGAGAATTTCAGGCATGTGTCACTACTGTAAGGATTGAGGCATGATGCTGGCTTGCCCCTGACATCTGGCAGAATACACTCAGGCAGTACCCTGGTCAGCCCAGACTTATATGACTTGTTGTCCCATGCAGGTACAAAGAAGCCCTTTAAAAGAAAGACCCCAGCCCACTTAAGCTCCTCTCTTTCTCTCTCTCTTTCCTGCTCTTCCCTGTCTCCCTCTTCTCTTCTGTCCTCTCTCTGTCTCTGTGTCTCTTTATCTCTTTTCTCTTTCCTTCCCCCTCCATCTCCTTTCTAATAAAACTCCTCACTGGCATGTTTGTCCCCTGCCTCTGTCACCCTGGACTGCCATGGAATCCGCCAAGTTTCACCTCCAGCTTTATTCCTAACAACCATGCCCACAATATATTTTAAGTAATGAGGCCTTCTCCATTCTTGTGTGCAATCAAGGCTTCATTTTCCAGGTTCAACAAATGAGAGAGCCCTAACTGTCTCTGCTGCTGGGTCTAGCAACAGAACTTCCCTTGCTATGCCCAGATCAAGGAAGCCCCCAAAACAAACAAGGAGACCCAGTCCTATATGTAAAAGCAAAGAGCCTTTCTTACTCAAGTTCGAACTCAGATTCTCTGTGTCCTATGCTTTGGCACAATCAGAGAACTTCAAGCTCAGTTGAGGTGGGGTTTTTTTTATCATAGAAGAGGTTGGGGTGAGGGATTTCTAAGCCCCAGGATCCCTGATTTGCTGACATTTGCCTAGGGGTGTCTTGGTGAAAGGGGATGGGTATGTGTGCTGGGTTAAGGGATGTCAGTGATCCTATCTACCATGGTTGAAATGTTAGGTGCTTTCCCCTTGAACACTCTGTTCCTGGGTGGAACCTGGGTGATCTCAGTTTGCGGTCTTTCCTGGAGTCTTGTGTTTCTCTAGGGTAAACTGAAAACTCAAGCCTACTTTCTGGTTGGGCTCCACTGAGCCTTGGCAGGACAGCAATGTGTGTGCAAAGGTGCCCTGGGTGCCACACCCTGAGGTCACATCCACTTCCAACCATGGCATGCATGGGCCCCGGGAGTCAAAGCTAAGCACATGCTGACGAAGAATCTTTTTGTTCTTAAATCACCCAAGCCAATTAGACCCCAGACAGTGCAGTTTTGCTTGACTATGACTTGAGGCCACTGTTGCTATGAGTTGGGTACATGACCAAACAAGTTACTGAATGTCCCTGAACACTTCCACGTCTTCCACAAGTCACCCCTGCTCTCAGCATCTGTCATAAGCTTCAGTGAGGAAATCTCTTCTCCAGGTCAGTTTTCTGAAGGAATGCTGATGGCTGTGGCTGTGGGGGAATGGGCAGAGAGTAGACATATACTTGGCCTACAAAACAAGCAGCTGCCTCTGCAAAATCTGCACATTCCTTCCATCCCCCTTCTTTCCCTGCCAAGCTTCTATTCCCTTGCAGAGCAGAGAGGCCCCCTATCTCCTAGAGCCCTGTATCTATCATGCTGTCTCTGGCTGTCCTCTGACCCTCCTGCTCATTGCCTCCAATTGCCACTCTGTCTGCACCTCCCACCATTGTAAATTGCAAATTACACTTCCAGAATCTCAGCTAAATGGTGGAGGGAAACAATTCAATTACAAGAGCCCACACTGTTCATACATTCATTCAATTTGCATTTCTTGAGAGAGCTTATGATTGAAATGCCATTCAACTTGCATTTCTGCACTGATGTCAGCTGTGGAACAGTAGTGTGACACACAGGAATGTAAATGCTATTTGCAAACAAGCTAGGGAGAAATACTGAGCTGCCTTGCACCCAGAAGCATTGTCAAGCCAAACAGATTTAGGTTGGTGGAAATTAAGCTATAGAAAAAGGGAAGCAGGACCAGATGGCGGAAAGATGAAATTTACCTACTTCTAACTTCCATGCTACTTTCCTATGCCTATAAAGAGCAGAGGAGAAAGAATTCACAAACTGAATTTCCCGATACAGATAGGTTTTCTTAAGCTTGATGTGTTTGTTCCCGTAAGTGGATAGCCCTAGATTCGATGGTAAGGAATGAAATAGCTCTGATAGTAAGTGAGAGAAAATGGGTTATTTTGTGCAGGAACTATGTCATTTTCATCTTTGTGCTCTCAGCAAGCTTAAATACAGTGTGTAAGGACTAGCACATTATGCCAGCCTATCCCTATCACCTGGCAGAATGCACTCAGGCAGTACCCTGGTCAGCCCAGGGTTCCATGATTGAGTAGTCAGCAGGCAGATGCAAAAGACCCCTTTTAAAGAAAGACCTCCACCCACTCATGCTCTCTTCCCCACTCTTCTTTTTCCCCACTGGTCCCTTTGGGCAGACAGGACTTTTCCTGTCTCCCTCTTCTGTCCTCTCTCTGTCTGTCTCATTTCTTTCCTTCCCTCCCCTCTCTAATAAAACTTCTCACTTAAGCTCTGTCTGCCTGGCATGTTTGTACCCCTCCTTGGTCAACCTCTCCTGTGATGGAATCTGCCAAGGTCCCCCAAGGGCTTTATCATAACAGTGTATTGTGCAAAACTGAAAACTAAGCATTGGTGAACTGAGTTTTCTTCTGGAGAAACTAGAGAGTTTTCTTTACAAAGGGAAGGACACCTTCTATATGGTATGTGTTATATTCTACCTCTGCTCACTACCCAACAGCCTGAAACTGCAGTGTCACCCTTAGTCACGAAATGCAGAAACCAAGACTTCTAGAACATTAAATTATAGCCGCAAAGCAAGTTCAGCATCTTCTTGGGCTCCCTTTCTCTGTATTCAGTCTCCCTCATGTGAATCGAGGTTTCTCATTAGAGCTCGGGTAGCTCTTTGCATAAGCAGATTTCCACTACTGAAGAATTTATGTGTAGCTCGGTAAATTTTGAGCACAGGATATTTTGCTCTTAGTGACATTTATTTTAATATTAAACCCATTTCATATTTCCCAGTCATTATGTTTTTTAAGGAGATTAAAAAGGGTGGGTATAGTTGTTATTGTTTCTTTAGGAAAATGATCTATAGAATACCACTAATAAAATTTCTAAAGCAGGAACTCTTTAAAGATCCTCTTTAAGAATAGAAAATCTCATCTGGGCTAACAATCCTCCCTGTTAAGAGCCATCAACTAACAAAACAACAACCAAACCAATACACAAACAAAATTGCCACAACACCAGGCATGAGAAGTCTTTTGAGTTGTTCAGAAGATTCTCAGAACATAGGTTGTTGCTGTTACTCTTGGTTGCCTCCCAGAAGTTGAAGAAAAGTCCCTTTTGTTGAATGCATCTTGTACTTAGGACACAGGGCCTGGAGGACCTGAGCTGGGTCTAACCTGAAAGCTTCCTCTTCGAGGACTAACTTCCAAGGCAACAAGAAGGTGCCATGCTAACTTCCAAGAGTAGGAAGCAGCTGAAAATGCTATACTCTGTGATGCCTATGGACTAAAGCAAGGCCAGCAAGGCACAATATTGATGGGAGATGTTATTCTGTAAGTATGTTTCTCATACTGGTTAATGAATAAAGCACTGTTGGCCAATGAGAAAGCAAGATAGATGAGGCTAGGAGACAAGGAGGAAAGAGAAAGTAGGAAGGAAGAGTAAACATGGAGAGCCCGGAGAGGTAAAACGCCAGCTGCTCTGGCCAGTAAGATGAGCCATGTGGAAATACTTAGAATAGTAGAAATGGGTTAATCATTAAGACAGAGCTAGCCGACAAACAATGATATTAACTGGCCAACAGCATTGTATCAAATTCAGAGTCTCTGCATGTTATTGGGGGCTGGCATGGCGGCGGGACCAGACTGGCGGCGGGGAAAATCCTGCTTGTAACACAATATCCCCAAGGGTGCAGTAGTGACATGAATACCTTGGCAGTAACCAACAGCTCTCTACTTGGACTACACAACAAGAGGTAAATCATGCCTGTCACTAGAAACCTAAATAACTGTTCAGAGTTAGTGTATGCGTGGATCTTGGAGAGGAACCTACAAATGCTACTTTACTAAACAGCATAATTCCTGAATACATTCTAAATATTTATACTTATACCCACAGATACCTGGAGGTCTCACCCCCTCATCAAAGAAACATCATCTTACAACAAAGACCATTAGAGAACACAACTGATCAAAATGCATAGAATAAGTAACCATATAGTCCCAGCCCCAAGTGTTACATAATTCCTATACATACGGCTCAGGAAACATAGAAGAAGTGGGGGTAGACAGATTGTCAGAGAGAAAGAACTAGAAGTTTTCCATGAGACTTCATCTCCTAGAAATGTCAGAGAAGCAACACTCATGAAGTCTCATCAGCATGGCTGCTTAAACAACACCTGAACAAGGACAATACCATTCATCATGCTACCGTGGAAGGAGGAAATTATCAGAGTGAGTGAAATAGCTCTCCCCAGCGATGAGCCCCCCAATTGGTTATCCAATGTCAAAGTGGCCAGCCCTGTGACATACAAGTAACATTATACAAACTGAGCAGGTTGCATTTATGTACTTAGGAATATATTATGTATGGGCTTAACAGCAATTAAATAAATAGAGGCCATGGGTTTGACAAAGAGCAAGAGGGTCGCATGGGAAGAGAAGAAAATAATGCAATTATAGTTTAATTTTTACAAACAGTTTTAAAGAATCAATAGACCATAGTTAGACAATAACTGGACCACAGTTAGACAGTATTTTGAGAGCTCTTTAAGGGAAGTTAAAGATTTCAATCAAGAATCAATAGTAGGAGTAGGTGGAAGAAATATAACCATCTTCAGTTCTAGGGGATCTGATGCCCTCTTCTGGCCTATGTGGGTACTGTACACATATGGTGCACATACAAACATACACATAAAAAAAAAAGAGTAGAGGAATTGAAAAAAGAAAAGGTATGCTGTTTAAGAACACATATTACACTTTTGGAGTTCTGTTGTTGTTGTTATTGTTGGGGGTGGTGATGGTGTTTGTGGGGGTGGTGATGGTGTTTGTGGGGGTGGTGATGGTGTTTGTGGGGGTGTTGGTGTGTGTGTGTATGTATGTGTGTGTGTGTGTGTGTGTGTATTAGTACCTGACCCCACCCACCAACCAACATATGTTGGGGTTTCTACAACCACCACGACCAAGTAACAATCCATGTGAGACAAGAAAGAAAACTAGTTCAGCATGATTTAGTTAGCCAGTGTTAGTTCAGCGTGACTTAGTCAGCCGATGCTCGCTCAATCTTCTAAAATCTGACACCAGGTAGTTTATTGTAAACATAGGCACAATAAATTTTTGAAAAAAGTTTCCTAGTTTAACACAATCCCCTGTGCACAAGGAGGCATAATTACATCCTGTCAGAGTATGTGTCACTTCTTCCATGAAGATGGATTCTAGAGATTGGCTACAAGTATTATGTTAAGGGTCTGGGGGAGTATCTGGTGTGGTCTCAGTCATACAGACAGTATAGCGGTCACTTGGGCTATGAGCCAACTCCAGCCCTGAGTTGTAATTGTTAAATTACAATTCAGCTTTGTGAAAAGAAGTAAATCTATCATTTGTATGCATATAGATGAGCCTAGAGAACATTATACTAAATAAAGCAATGCAGGTACAAAAAGACAAATACCACACAATCCCACTTTTATTTGGAATGACCAAAGTTAAGTCCATTACAACAGAGTTGGTTGGGCTATGAGGAAGCCCAAGGGCTATGAGGTAGGAGGAAAGATGAAGACTCTAGGAAGTGATGATCATAGAACAAAAACTTCAGTAAAGCAAGAGGAACAATTCAATACATGTCTTATATACCACAGTGACTACAGTTAACAATGTTTCATTTAAAAATGGCAAAGAGAGTATTGTTAAGTGTTCTCACAACAAAAGTAAATATGTGCAGTCATGCATACTAATGTCCATAATGATTCATCTCAATTGTCACAGAATCTCCTGAGAGATAGGCCTCTGAGCAAGCCTAGAGGGATTTTCTTTGCTATTTTAATTGATGTGGGAAGAGTCACCTTGCTTGATGGGGGAGCCATCCACTAGGCCAGATATCTGGGACTACACAAGGTAGAGAGGGGAGCTGAGTATAGCAAGCATGTGCTTCAGGCACCGATGCCTTGACTTTCCCATTGTAATGACCTAGGCCTTGAACTGTGAGCTGTAATCAGCCCTTTCTCCCTGGGTTTATCACAACCACTGGAGAAAAAATAAAACTAAGCTTCCTTCAGCCATTTCATAACATATGCAAGCATCCAAACATCAAGCTGTACATAAAAAATATGTAATTTTTACTCATAAATTACAAAAAAACACCAAAAATAAAACCGTGTTAAAGCCATCATAATAGATACTCTGAAACAACCTAAAACAGAACAAGAATGGATACTCTGAAACAACCTAAAACAGAACAAGAATGAGGAATACTAATTCCATTTGAACAATAAAAGAACCATCTTGCCAGATAAATTCAGAAACTAGAAACTCTGGGTAATTCCTCACTTCATTTCTTCAGGTCTGCATTGCTTACCTAGCAAACCAGGAAAATGACACCTATTCCAAGGATCATGGGAGAAATGTGTCAGATTCATGTGTCCAGAAACTGGGTGGGTGGGAGTTTTGTGTGGCACGCAAACCACGCTTCCAAGGGCAGCCAGGAAGCCTCTGATTTGCATATGATCAGACTTGAAGGTCAGATCATAATTGAATTCTTAATAAATGGGGGAGGGGATGTTGTCACAATCCTAGGTCCTTCTTGAAAAGAGAAGAGGAGAGGCCCAGAGAATGTCTGTCACTGAGCCCGCTGCCTAAGTCAGTCCTGAAGAGACCATCCCATGTCAGAAACCTAGGGTCAGAAAAGGGTTGTTTAGGGGATCCACAATCAGGAGAGAGTTGCTCACTCAATCTCTTTATTATGGCATATTGCTTCCTGTTATCTCAGGAAGCAAAAAATGCTTCAAAAATAAGAAGACATATGTTTCAAGTATGTGAGACCCCGACTCCCAGGTTCCTTGAGAATTAAGCCTGTGGGGCTCAGGAGTAAACCAGAAACGCACTGTGCCTGTTTACCACAATGTTTCTTCTTGTTGTCCATGTCCCTGTTTTGCTTAGAAAATGTCCTCTTCCACACTCAAATCCCAATTTTAAACTAAAAATTAAACCGTGCTTATACTGACGCTCATTATAAAGTGAGCGTCATATCCTATAAAGTGAGAGATTTGCTGTGGGGTCTTTCAAGCACATAGAAGAGACACGATCTTTTCTCTCTCTTGGGTTCATTTCTGGGGTCCTGAAAACTTGGCCAAGAGAGGTTAATAAGAGACAAGTATGTGCGTTTTATTTGACATTTTTATGGGACACAGGCCTTCCTAGAAACGAAGTAGACCAGACAGGCCCCAGACTTATATATGCTTCTCACTAAGGGATAAATTATGGAGTCAGGAGGAAAGCGCAAGGTTCTTGAGATTTCCAAGGGCTGAAACCTGTGGGAAGGTAAATACATGGGACACTCACAGGAGATCAAGGCCAACTTAGTGCGATTTGTTTGTGCTGGGCCATCTTGGTGCCAAATTTCTGTCATCTTCATGCTATGTACGTTTCCCAGGGGAAGGGATTTAAAATGGTCCTTATTTCTCAGAGTTTCTACTTTTAGTCAGATATGGATGGTTTTTCTACATCTGCTGAATCTCAGGGTTTTCTTTCTTTTCTTTTTTTTTTTTTTTTTTTTTTTCTTCTTCTCAAAATGATTGTTATGCCAAAGTGGCATACTTTACTTTGGAGTAGCATAGTCTAATCCGCTTCCATTATAACGACATATAAACAAGGCAGAGTATTAAAACCTTTCAGATTTAAGTGCCTGGTCCAGGCTCACTCTGTCATATCCCAGATCCCCTTCAAAGAGGACACTTGCAAAGATAATATTTTTTCAGTTGTTATTTTAAAGTCTCTGGGGGGTGACTGCAGAGAAACCTTCTAAATGTCACCTTTGCTAATAAAATATGAACCAGACAATATACACAGTCTTTGACCTGACTTGTTAAGGCTGAATCTGGCTGTAAGCACACGACCATAGACTCACTGTCTAAGTCCTTTGTAGTTTAGGAAGCAGGAGAATGGAATATTCATTAATGTCATTTATCATAGTTGCCATCACTTCTGTTTCCCCCCTCATGATCTTTAGTGAAATTCTAGTTCTAATTTTATTTATTCCAGGGTATTTGGAAATTATAATTCATGCTTGACCAACCAGAAACCAACCTTGTCTCAGTCTTTGGCTACAAAGGACCTGTGGCTAAAATCCCTCAAGAGAGGCACAAACAATGTCAACACCTCTTCCTAAGATCCCAAATGACAAACGGAGGTGAGATTCCATTTTGGGGAACCAATGGGTTTATTTGGCTTCCTTGCATGGCACTGAAGGGTTAACTAGAACAGTGTGGGTGCCCTTCCTCCAACAGGTCTGAACATATCTGAGCAGCCTTTACCTAGCAGCCAGGAGGACTACACTGTGGCTGTGGGGAGAGAGAGTCCCGCTACCCTAATAGGTGGCAGGAAGCACCTGATATCAGGTGAGTGTCTTATGATCCTCTCTACCCTTCAGGATGTGGTATAGTCAACAAGCCCTACTGAGATGGTCATTTTCAAGAGAGCTAAACTGAGGTCCCCAAGATGACCTTAGCTTGGCTGAGAATAGTTCCAGGGCCACATCTAAATTCTCAGTCATTTCTCATTCAAGTTCTGCTCCATTTCCAAAACAAAGCAATATACCTTCTGATTAAAAAAAAAATGCTTATTGTGATTTTCATCTCGAGGTTACTGCAAGTTGACGTCACTGTATGTGCCTTCCTACATCCTCATCCCGGTATCACTAACATTTCTCAGGCTATTTTAATACCCTGAGTTAAGCGGGAACTGCAAGTTTCTATGGCAACAGAGATCATTGTGGCTGCTTACCCCAGTATGGTCCTTGTAAATCACATTTTTAGAAATAATTTTTCTTAACAAAGCATTGTGTAAATTGCTTCAGTTATAGCAGTTATGTTTTCAATGATAAACATCAATGTAGAGAAGGATGCACACTTCAAAACTCCAGCAGAGGCTGGACACACTGACAGCAGACGTGGGCTGCTCTTTGGGGTTCTACTGAACACTGCTTCTAGCACAACCCAGGGGAAACTGAGGCAAACCGGGTTCATAGCATGCAAATTATTCGTTCTCTCCTTGCTTTTTATTTAAACATATTTTTATGCTGTAATATTTCAGCTTATATTATCATAAGAATGGCTTCTTCTGTACAACTGAGGTGGAAATATGACACTCCCTACTAGTTTACTTGGAGCCATTAAAAATTGGAAGTACTTAGCTTGTCACGTTTGGGTTCAATGTGTTTTAGATATGGTTGTAACTGGGCGAGGAGCATTCAAATGGATGGCCTGTAATACTCTCAAGCCTAACATTTTGAAATTACAGGGTAATTTGATCCAACTCAGTTCACTGTGAAAGGTTGAGTAGAGTCCTCCTGCCCTCTTGCCTAATTGTTCTCTTCTATAAGGACATTTACAACATGGCAGTCACCATTCCCCCAGCGGGGGTGGGGAGACTCAGGCAATAAATGTTCAAGGCAGAAAGAGGCCTCTTGTTATAACCTCACTCCATCATCTCCACTATAGTCAAGCTATTAAATGTTGGTCATTATGACTATGTCATATTCAGACTTGGGGAGGGGATAATTAAGTTCCTCTTCTGGAAAAGAGGGGTATGAAAGAATTTTAGTCAATTTTTTAGCCTAATCCGGCATACTGTGTAATGTTACCTCTATTGCTTTTCTTCAGATATTTTTAAAATATGACCATGGCTAAGTATATCCTTAGGACATTAATGTATCTTTGTTCATCTTTAGTGTTTCCTCTTTCAGTAAACAATTGTTCATCCCCATTGTTTCCTATACAGACTTGTGCAGATAAAAGGAAAATATAACTGGCCCATAAGGCTTCCTGGTTTGGGCTTTGCAAAACCTTAATCTCAGGAAACAGGGTTTCCACAGACATCAAATAAAAGTAAATTATTTGTGAATGCAAACAATATACTTAGCAAGAAAAATCAGGGAGATGGGGTGGGGAGAGGTAAGAGGGTGTGAGAAACTTGAAAGCAGATCAGTTTTGCTATCTATGTCATAGGTCATGAGATGCCAAACTGTTGTGGTTATGTGCCTTAGCTATAAGGTGGGGAGTGGTTTTCTCCCAAATGGGCACTATAACCTTGGAGGTGGTAGAGGAAGCTGAGGGAAGCTTCAACCATAAAAGGGACAAGAAGACAAGGGATGTGCCATATGTGAATGATGATGGGCAACAGCTGAGTCTCTGTTATGAGAAGTTTTCCCGCTGGCCTGGTCACACAGTCGCGCCATCCCCAAATAACACACAGAGACGATGTATTAGATATAAAGCTGTTAGCCTGTTATTAGTATTTCTTATTGCCTAGCTGTGTCTTAAATATTAACCCATTTCTATTAATCTAACTATTTCCATGTGGTCTCATCTTTCCAGAGAGAGGGACCGGCATTCTTCTCTCTCTGTCCTCCATCTTGAATCTCTTCCCTACTACTTCCCGAATCCTCCTTGTCTCCTAGTCCTGCCTATCTTGCTTTCCTATTGGCCAACAGTGCTTTATTCATTAACCAATAAGTGAAACATATTTGCAGAATGACATCTCCCATCATCTGGATCTGGAGGAAACTGCTGGTGTTCATCTGTCTATGTTGTAAGTTATTTCTCCCAGAATAAACATCTATTGGGCCTATTTGTTTCTCCTGATCCTTATTAAACCACAAATATCTGGTGTCAGAAGTGGGATCAGGATTTTCACAGGACCTTGGTTTCACACTGGCGGCTAACACCATTCCCTTCCCCCACCATCCCTTGCCTAACTAGGCAGACACACCGCAGCTTGTGAGACGTTTGTGTCTGCCCTACAACTCCTTTATCTCCACAGCAGCCCTGAGACTGCTGCTCATCTCATGCCCATTCCCTCACATTGCATTCACACAGAGCCCTGCGGCACCCACCCAGCTTGTGTGTTCCCGCAGCCTGGCAGTGCCAGTTGGAGGCAACACCTCCAGCAATTTGCACAAGGCTTGTTTCACTCCCTCATTTAACAAAATTTCGCTTGACTTAGTTTGTTAAGAGTTATTCTACAGGGACCTGGATCAGAAGGATCGTCTGCTGCCGGACACTATTTACATGGTGGTACACCTGCAGGCATAACTACAACTAAAAGCATCAAAGCTCCAGGACAGCATAATTTCACCTAAGTTAACTGAAACATCCTTCACAATTTAAGCTGATATAATATCTGAGATCAATTGTCCCATACCTATGGCAGATAACATTACAATGCAGGACTTTAGGAATTCTTTTACTTCATATATAGAAGGAATTTTAGCAGAAGAAAATCATGACTTAACCAATATGTACATTTTTTGTAATAGCAATGGGTTTCATCATTAATATAATATTCTTAAAGAAATGGTTTGAGATTAGAGCAAACAATAAGGAACTTGTACAAACCATAGGAGACTTAGTAACAAGGATTCAAAATATCGAAAATGACAACAGAGAGCTTAAAATTAGAACACAAAACATAGAATGCTTTGAAAAAAAAGCGTTCAGAATATTGAAGATGGCAATAGAAAGCTGACAGGTAGAATGCAAAACATGGAACATAAGAATGACCAAGTAGAAAACAAAATTTGTTCAATGTCCGATACCTCAATAACCAAAACAGAAACAATGCAATGCATTAACACGCTAGAAGAAGCAGCTCGTTCCCAGTCAGACAAAGCTAATAATAAGGTTAAAACTTGGAACATCAGATGGAAAGACTAGCAGATAGAATCTGTTCCATGTCTGAGGATAATGGCAAGCTAGCAAATAAAACATTGTTTCTGGAAGGCAGTTTACGTGCCATTCAGATAATATCTAAGGATGAGAATATTAAAAACATGGAATCATTTGTAGTTGGACAAAGAAACTGACTGATGCAATGAAGTCTCTAAAAAGTTATATGGTTCAAGAAGTTCAGACTCTTGAAGCAATGGTGAATATATTTCAGGCCTTAAAAGACCTTCAATCTGATACATCAGAAGAAAAACTACAGGTAACAGGGCATGAAAGACACTTAAAATTTTCTACACCATTTAGGATCAGAGGAGATTTCCCTGTATCTATTAATGAAAAACCAGCAATGAACAAACACCCAAAGGGTGTAATTACATATCAGTACGTATGAAAGATTTAAAAAGTATATAGGAGGCAGTAGTCTCTAATGGCACGCACTCACCATATGTGAAGCAATTAATAGAATCATTGGCAAGGAATAACAAGGTAACCCCTAAGGACTGGGATCAATTAATATCAGCTGTCCTTGAAAACTCCTCTCAATTAGAATGAAGGGCTTTATGGAGAGAGGAAGCAAAAGCTCTTGAACTTCAGGGCTTAAAGAAAGGTTATAAAGCTCCCCAAGATAAAATTCTTGGTGAGGATCTTTATGCTGACCCAGAAACTAAAGCTGTGTATGATGAATACATCTTGTCTCCATGCAGTACAGCAGTTTTGAATGCTTGGGATAAGGTTCATGAACTAGGGGAGAGGATAGAATCCTATACCAACATAAGGTGAGGACCGAGAGACTGATTCAGTGTATTCCTAGAAAAGTTGTCTAGGGCAGTACAATTAGAAGTAGCAGACACAGATTCTAGGCAAATACTCATAGATTCATTAGCTTATGAGAATGCAAATCCACAACATAAACAAGTGCTTTGTCCTTTAAAAGTCAGATCAGCACTCTTGGACGAATGGGTCCTATATACAGCCAGCATTGAGTATAATGACAGTAACACTAAAGCTTGGGTAGGAGAAGCCATATCTAAAGGTCTGAGAAGACATCAAGCTAACAGAGGTCTTAACTATGGTGACGTAGAAGCTTGGGTAAGTGAAGCCATCTCTAAAGGTTTGAAAAGATATCAAAATGTCAGGGGTTTTAACTGTGGTAAGATAGGACATCTAAAAAGAAATTGCAGGCAAATCATTTCTAGAAATAACACTCCCAGGAATGAATCGAACAGAAGGCCTCAGCCTTCTGGGTTATGTAGAAGGTGTGGCAAAGGCCAACACTGGACCAATGAATGTAGATCAACCAGAGACAAGTAAGGAAATCCTTTACAATTGGGAAACTCCTTGGGGGCCTCTCGAAGGCCCCCATGTCAAAGGTGATCCAAACATTCCCAGTCACTGTGGAGGACTGGGAATGTGGAGGACAATCTCCCACAGGACAATTAGAAAATCCAGTGCCCACTGTAAAAACTAATACCGCTGTGGTTGACAAACTAGTAATGGAAGTTGAATCAAACATGAAAGAGGGAAACAAAAAACATATTTTGGCAAACCTCTACAAAAAAAGTCAAAGGCCTAGATTGATAGTTAAGATGAATAACAGACTGTTTGGAGGCATTGTTGACACAGGTGCTGATGTAACTATCATAACTAATAAATCTTGGCCTCCAAGAGAGCCCCTGCAAGAGGTAAATGTTCAATTCTTAGAGGATTGGGACCCTGACTCAGATAAAAAAAGAGCACAAGATGGATTGAATGTATAGGACAAGAAGGACAGAGAGGAAGGTTGAGACCATATGTGTCTGATATAGCAATAAATTTATGGGGTCGTAATCTATTACAGCAATGGAATACACAGATTAACATTCCTCCAGTATTAGGTAGGAACCATAAACGACCTCATGATTGTGGAAAAAAATATGATAAAGTACTATATAAGACAGACACTAATATCCAGGCTGTACAAAAACAAAATACAAGTGCCAAACAAACAGAGGATCTGAAAGCCCTACCCTTAAAATGGCTAACAGATGAACCTGTCTGGGTAGGGCAATGGCCTATGTCCTCTGAAAAGTTAGAGGCTTTAGAAAACCTGGTTCAAGAACAGCTAAATGCTGGACATATTGAGGAATCTACCAGCCCTTGGAACTCTCCTGTATTTGTTATCAAAAGAAATCTGGTAAATGGAGAATGCTTACAGACCTGAGGGCCATCAATAAAGTTATCCAGCCAATGGGCTCTCTGCAGCATGGAATGCCCTTGCTTTCTTTGATACCTAAAGAATGGCCTATTATAGTTATTGATTTAAAGGATTGCTTCTTCACTATACAAGAACAAGATAAAGAGAAATTTGCCTTCACGGTACCTAATTACAATAATTTTCAACTGGTGAAGAGATATCAATGGAAGGTTTTGCCATAGGAAATGCTAAATAGCCCCACATTGTGCCAATATTTTGTGCAAAAACCATTAGAAATAATTTGTAAACAGTTTCCACAATCCATAATTTACCATTACATGTATGATATATTTTAGCTAATTTTAAAATAGAAATATTAGAAAAAATGTTTGAGAAAGTAAAGGAAGTTTTACCTCACTGGGGATTATAAATTGCACCTGAAAAAATACAAAAAGGAGATTCTATCAACTACTTAAGATATAAAATAAGTCTACAGAAAATTAGACCACAAAAAAATACAGATCAGGAGAGATGACTACCATACTCTTAATGATCTTCAAAAATTACTAGGAGAGATTTCTCAACTGCAAACCATTATTGGAGTTGAAGAGCATGATTTGAAAAACTTGAAAATGGTCCTAAAAGGGGACAAGGATTTGAATAGTCCACAAATACTATCAGCTGAGGCGGAAAAGGAATTAGAATGGGTAGAAAAGAGGATACTAGAAGCACATGTGGACCGTGTGGATCCAAATCTAGACTGTATTCTGGTTATATTACCATCTAGAGAATATCCTTCAGGGATTTTGATGCAGAGGGAAGATATCATATTAGAATGGATATTACTACCATATAACCAGAATAAAAAACTAAAAACATATATAGAAAAGATCTCTGACTTGATTATAAAAGGTAAATTAAGACTTTGTCAACTAACAGGAAGGGACCTAGCAGAAATTATAGTACCTTAAACTAATGAGGAAATTTCCTCCTTATGAAAAAATAATGAATATTGGCAGAGAGCATGCAGTAATTTTTTGGGGGAATGATTAGCATCAATTATCCCAAAAACAAAATAATCAAATTCATAAAAATACCAATTTGGATCCTTCCATGCATTGTAAGAAAAACACCTATCTCTGGAGTTCCTACATTCTACACTGATGCAAACAAATCTGGTAAGGCAGGATATAAATCAGGAAAAATAAGTAAAGTAGTTCAAAGTCCTTACAATTCTGTACAAAAGACAGAATTGTACATCATTCTCATGGTACTTATGGATTTTACAGAACCACTCAATATAGTTACTGAATCTTAAAATGCAGAGAGTGTCGTCTTACACATTGAGACTGCAGAATTTATTCCAATGATATAGAATTAACTTCATTGTTTATACAATTAAAAGACACTATCAGAAATAGGACTCATCCTATACATATATATACAACACACATCAGATCCCATACAAGTCTGCCAGGTCCTCTAGCACAAGGCAATGATGAAATTGATCGGTTATTAATAGGAAGTGTGCTAGAAGCCTCAGAGTTTCATAAGAAACACTACATGAACAGCAAGGGTTTAAAAAAGGATTTTTCTATCACTTGGCAACAAGCTAAGGAAATAGTAAGGAAATGTCCTACTTGCTCATTCTATAACCAAACCCCTTTACCACCAGGCAGTAACCCTAAAGGTATAAATAGGATTGAAATATGGTAAATGGCTGTGTTTAATTTTGCAGAATTTGGAAAATTAAAATATGTGCATCACATTATAGATGCATTTCAAGGTTTCAATGGGCCACTGCTCTGAGCTCTAAAAGGCTGATTCTGTTATCACACACCTATTAGAGGTAATAGCCATTATGGGCATACCTGCACAAATAAAAACTGACAATGCTCTAACATATGTCCCCAGAAAATTGAAACAGTTTTTTTTTAGTATTATAACATAAATCACATAACTAGTATACCACACAATCCTACAGGACAAGCAGCAGTTGAGAGATCCAATCGTATTTTAACAGAAATGCTCTATAATCAGGCAGGAGGAACAAGACAACCGAACATAGATTACATAATGCCTTATTAACATTAAACTTTCTTAATGCTAATGAAAAGGAAAACAGCTGCAGAAAGACACTGGACAATAGAAAAAAATTTCTGAACTAAATCAGCCGGTGTACTTCAAGGATGTATTGACCTCAGTATGGAAACCAGGATATGTGTTACTTTGGGGTAGGGGTTTTGTATTTGTATCTACAGGAGAAGAAAAGCTGTGTATACCATCTAAGTTGATCAAGATCCAGGTTCAACAAGAGAAACATTTTAATGAAGAGAAATGACAAGTCATCCAACATATTGGTTCTCATGTGGAGACCTCTCAAAGGTAGGGGAAGTGTTCGATCTTGTCCTTACAGGAAAACAGAGAACACCCATCTTCAAATAGCCAAAAGACACTGAACATGTAGGTACCTACAGAAGAGAAGATAGCTCTCCAGAAATAATAAAGAGAAATCTGATTTATGGTAAAAAATTATTTAATTCTAGTAAACTATTTCTATACAGAAATCTATTTCTCTTTACTAGCTAGTATTCCTCTAGTCCCAATTCATGTATACCAATGCTGGCTTTGGAGTTGGATTTGGCTTTCCTTCTCTAAATTCAAGCATGTTATTAAGATTAAATTTACAGTTTCTTCCTTATATCAAGAAGCCAATTGGTGTAAGGCAGAAGAAAACAAAATCTGGGGACTCATTTGCTTATACATAATTTTCTCTCTGAAATCCTAATTTTCTCATATACATTTTTAATGCTTATTGTTGCCTTTCCCTATATGCATACCTTAAAACTTGACAATTTTATGTGATATTTGATGTTTAAGTTTTCCACAAGGAATAATAACAATTCCTAACAGCAATCTTTGAACTCTGCAGAAAGAAGATGGGGCCCCACTTAGTCATTTCTACTTGACTCAATCTGATGCATCTGGACTACAAACTTCACCCTAAAACAGTTTGATACTGTTTTGCTCAAGACAACTCCTGACTAGCTAGCTGTAATGGTGCACCTTCTTATTACACCCTGGCCAGAGTTTCAGATAGAACTCCAGTCAAGCATTGCCTGCCTGTGACTAGCTACATTTGTCACAGCCAGTCCTGTCGAGAAATTTGGTTGCTAAAAATTTTCTTCCTACAGGATCCCATGGAACAATCATTGTCCCATTTCAGAAGGAAGTAATCTTAAAATAACAATGCCCCCTTTTCCTACTCTTAGCATTTAGGGATAATATTCATCTTCTTAGGGTTGGTTTTAGTTACTTAGGGTTTGGTATGGAAGGTGATGCTTAGACTTGGGTATCTCTTTTAGACAGGAATAGGGTACGGTTGGGGAAAGTCTGGTTTAGATGGGATATAGATAGATTAGCCTATCTTATTGTGAATTATTTTAGTAATAGTGAAATATTAGTATTATACAGCTTACATTGTTTATAGATTCTTATATGTGGTAACCTATGTAAAATTAAGTTTATATTCTCTTCCCAGAAAATTTGTATATTATATTTTGTCATATTGTGTAAAATCTTTCCATTTATGATGTTTTATGCACACTATCCTTACCATATTCTATGTGTGTATACTTTTACTTATGTTCAAGACATTTTGTATATTGATACAATTTAGGATACTTTTATCATGATGCACTTTATAGTTCTATCTCTGGTCTAGACACTTCTACTCTACCTCTGTTTTAGGGATTTACATGTATATATATGTACATAGGTATATTGCTTAGGTATTTGTCCCTGCTTTATTCGGGGAAGTTTCAATCAGTTTTTTAGCCAAGTTCCTGAGTATTACAGATTATCTTCACCCATGTTTCCTATACCTATAAAATTAGTCAGACATAGATGCTTAATCTTCAGACACTTCATAGGCCTGCAGAACATGGCATTTAAATGTTTTAATATTAGTACCCTGTTGACATGAGGCACGATTGCTCCTGACAGCACCATGCACTTTCCCGAAAATATGTTGGACACTGTTGTCATTCCTTCTGGAGTTCATTCTTGCTTCAGCTGTGGCCTCTTGGGCAAGGAACTGCCTCAACCTTGACCACTGATTTGGACATGTGGTCATATGTGCTTGCAGGAGACAAACATAGAAGACTGCTGAACCTTGCCGAGTCAGGGTAGGACAGCCTTTCTACCTCCCTGCTTTTGTGTGTGTGTGTGTGTGTGTGTGTGTGTGTGTGTGTGTGTGTGTGTGTGTGTGTGTGGTCTGTCAAGTACTCTCGGCCTTAGCCAAAACTGGCTGTACCAAGGTTGCTGTGAGACCTTGGGTGACTGTCCAGGTACCTTGCTGTTTCTGTCCTCACTGCACTTTTTGGAAGTTGCCCATCCACACTTCCTGTCTACCCTAGTATCGTTATTTTCTTTCTCAGGTCTTTGACATTGAAGATTAAAGGATCACAACTATTATTCTATCTTCCTAGTTAGATATATTAAGTACTAGACTTAAGCTTTCCAGCTTAGGACAACTCTATTGTAATCTCCATTATGCCTTCACCCTAGGACTAGATATGTAGGTCTTAAGTTTGTTCTTGATTTTCCTTTTCTTAAAGCACACTTGTTATTCACTGTTTTGTATATAGTTTTGTATCGAGCCTAAATCTTTTTAGACTAAAAGGGGAATTGTAGTGGGATATTCACTTTGTCTGCTTCTGTGGCACTGACCATGCCCATTGTGGGGTGGAGACAGGGGTGGAAGTGACCTGGGGAACTAGGTGTGAAGAGGAACACTGAACACTCTTGCTGGCAGGATGCAGGCGGAGAGCATCCGGGGGCATCCTTGGGACCAGGAACCTGCTGGTGTTCATCTGTCTATGTTGTAAGTTATTTCTCCCTGAATAAACATGTATTCAGCCTATTTGTTTCTCCTGATCCTTATTAAACCATGATAAGTCTCAACATCATGACCCCCTTAATCCTGGGGACAGGCTCTATAAATTAACCAACCAGAAGTAGAAGTTGCATAGGACATAAATGTAAAACAGAAAGTTCCTTCTCTCTTAAGCTGCAGCTGAGTTCTGAAAACTGCATTCCTGTTGTCTGTAGCCTCAGTTGTGTCTGGGTTCAGCTGAACTTTTCACAACTGCTGACAGACAAATTGTCAACCTAACTGGTTTCTACAAATCAGCCACCCACAGACACCAGTGAGATGCAGGATCAAAACTGAAGCCTGACATAGACTGCAACAACTGGACCTTTGTACAGAACCAGAGACAACACAGCAGCTGAGTAAATGTTCATTACACAAGCATCAATCATTCATGGGAATGCCTGAAGACCTACAGTAATTGCACATAAATGTGACCTTGTATCCTTGTGGAAAGACTGGATAAAATGCCAGTCACAGCAGTTGGAGTATTTGTTATTATTTCTACATGCCTTCATTGAAGCTGCTTATGAGGAGAAATTGGACCACATTCAGCTCTCTCCTCACAATGCCCAGTGTTGGTGTTAGGTACTCAATATAGATGTGTTGCTTTCATTTTCAACTTTAACACTTTATAATACCAGTTTCCCTAGTTCTGCTTCTGATGCTGTGACAAACACACTCTAACCCAAAACAACAGTCTAGGGAATGGAGCGGCCCACTGTGGGCTGCATTAACTAACAATCTAGGCAGTCTTCCACAGGCCAACCTGATACAGGCGATCCCATATTCAGGCTCTCTTCCCCGGGTGTTTCCAGTTCGTGTGGAGTCGGCTTTACAGCTAAGCACCACACAGGCTTTTAAAGAAAAGGGGAAAGAGAGACCACAGAGCAACATGTACCCATGCACAAAGTTTCATTCTAAGTGCTTGATGGTTGATGTGAATATAAACAGTAAAAATCTATTGTTCAGTATCGTTTTGTGAACTGGAAATTGCTATTGTCTCATTGAACCCTGATATTGATGTATTACAACACATTCTTTTCACCTGGCATGTAAATTGGACCTTTATGTACAATACAAGGGGGCCAGGAAAAGACTGAATGGAGATGTGATATGAAGCTACAGATCTGTCTAATAAAGCACTTTACAAAATGACTTTTACTATGTCAACATATTACACATTTCAGTAAAACAGCAATTAACCTCAATCCAACTTTACTCAGAGCTCTCACCGTTGCTTTGTTTCATTTTAAAGAGAAAACGCTGTCAAATGAACACATATCCAGAGGAGGGTGGTCTGCAAAAGTGTTTCTTAAATTTTCTTCTAATTACAAAAGTAAACACTGTGAGGGTCCCAAAAATGTTAAATGCTGGGGGGATGAAGAAGACGAAACACGATTAGACATTGATATCTTAACATTTTCTCACACTTGTTGAACTGTGACAGCAGTTATATTTCGTGTCCTGATTGACACTGTAGTCTCTATTTTCTCTTTTCATTAAGAACTTTTCAGACACATGTTACTAAATCAAGAAAGTTAATGAGGCCTAAAATGAAGCAACGTATTGACTTATGATGCACAAAATAAAATGAATTTGAATACCCTGATTCCCAGAGCACGCAGACACATTTTCATACGAAGTCATTTCAATCCAGGTTGCACAACTCATGTCTAGTGAATGCTAATGAGAGACAATAAGAGTTACAGGTCCTGTCTCCGATCTCAAGGAGTTGAAACTTTTTAGTTAAAAAAAAAAAAAGAAAGAAGAAACTGAACTTGAAAATGCACAACAGTTAAAATAATAAAAAGGAATAGCCAGGGGGCTGGAGAGATGGCTCGGAGGTTAAGAGCACTGGCTGCTCTTCTAAAGGTTCTGAGTTCAATTCCTAGCAACTACATGGTGGCTCACAGCCATCTATAATGAGATCGGTGCCCTCTTCTGGGCTGCAGGCAGAACACTGTATATATAATAAATAAATAAACATTGAAAAAGAAAAGAAATGGTAAGAGAAGAGTGCACAATGAACACCTGTGGAAAGTCAAAAGCAAACAGATTCCGTGAGGCCTGAGCAAGGGTGAGCATGATTATAGACACAGTTACAAGACAGCTTCTCAGAGCGGCATGTCTAAGCATGTATTGCAAGTCTATTTTCCAGACCCTTAAAGGAGCATACAAGCAGAAAAGAATTGGCATAGTCCTTGGGGTTATGACAACAGAGACAATCATGGTGGCAAGTTGTCATCTAAGTCTTTCTCGACTGTAGATAAACTATAACATTATGTATTCATGATGGACAATAACCAAAAGCATATCCCACTGTTTGGAAAGTCCACTTAAATACACTGACCATTCCCAAGGATAATATGGATCAATGCTGACAAATTCTAATGTACACATATGGCCAGCTCTTGTTCATTCTGAAGAATATAGAAGAGGTATCTGTAATGTGCTTTACTAGCTGCAGAAAAAAAAATGTTATTTTAGGCCTCGGGGATGGTTCAGTCAGCAAAGTGCTTGAGTTCCAAGCAAGTGGTAGGCCTGAAGTTTGATTCCCAGGCCCACATAAAAAGCCAGGCATGCATGGCATGCATATGCAACCCAATACTGGGGATATGGTGGAGATGAGAGCTAACTGGGGAGCTCCAAACCAATGCAAGATGCTGTCTCAAATGAGGTGGGTGGCATTTCCAAGGATGACACCTAAATTTGTCCTCCAGCTTCCACAGGCTCACCATACATCAGTGTACATGCATGAACATATGCGCGCGCAGAGCACACGCACACACACACACACGCACGCACCCACCCATCAGAATGTCTCCTTTTTTTGCCAAGAGATGGTGGTGCATGCCTTTAATCCTAGCACTTAGGAAGTAGAGGCAGGCAGATCTCAGTGAGTTGGAGGTCAGTGTGGTCTACAAAGTGTTACACAGAGAAATTCTGTCTTAAAACACACACACACATGCATGCATGCATGGATGCATGCACACACTCACAAAAGAATGTCTCTTTTTAAAAATCTTTTGAGAAGTCAAAAGTCAATGTAAAAGTAAAAATTAATATTTAGGAACAAAACTGAAAACTTCCTTGACAAAAAAAAAAATAATACAAGTTCACTAATATAGTTAGTTATTGTCACAGTCATTACAATTAAATTAAGACTGCAGCATGCTCAACACAACCGCCAGCAGAGGCAGCAAATGGATGCTTAATATGCTGTCCTTTAGTCTCTCAATACTCCTTTGCAGCACCGGGAGAAGTATTGGGTACAGGATGCACTGACAATTACCAGCAGTGTCTTTTGTCCTGTGAAATGTGGGCTAAAATTTCTTTCATGCTTAACAAACACCCTTTACAAGCTGTAATTGCCATGGAGTGAAAGTATTTTATGTTGTGACCTTTAGCATCGAGTCATGCCCTTAGCAAATGAAAAGTTATGCCATTGTACGATGCGTCGCAATGTACCCATTAGTAATGACTTCTGCTCCAAGTCACTGAGCAATTGTGACAGATCTCCTTACACAGTCTCGTCACCGAAGAGACAGCAAAGGAAAGAGATCTCTCAGAAACTCAATAGCCAGTGCAAGCCATACATTGGATTTCACTGACAAAATTTAACATTTTTAATGGTATAAATGGCCAGGCCTGTTTTCTGTGGGGTTTTTTGTTTTTGTTTTTGTTTTTGGTGTTTTTTGAAGGGGGTTGTTTTATTTTGCCTCATTACATATACATTCCTAAAGAACACTTTGGGAGCTAAAGATAGGAAAGTAGCAACTGAATAAATATTGGAATTCAAGTGATGGTTAAGAGACTAAGGCTGAAAACAAAGAGGGTCCAGGCACACATGTGAACTCAGAGTAGTTATGGCAGCATGCACAAGATCTGTGCAAGCTCAAACCAGGCAAAACATCAGCATAGAAGGGGAGGTAGGCACTAAGTCCACCCCTAACTGTGGGGCTGTTGGTAACTGATAGATGCGAGGAGAGGAAGAGGTGGTTTTCTTTAAGGGTATGCCAGGTAGCTAGGCATACACATTTAATACCAGCACTTAGGAGGCAGAGGCAGGAGGATCTGGCTAGCCTGATCTACATAGTGAGTTCCAGGACAGCCAAGGCCACACAGTGAAACTCTGTCCTGAAACCACCCCTGCAAAAAGGGGGTGTGGCAGGTAAGAGCACCTAGGTGAGTGGACACATACCCAAGAATATATAGGAAATGCTAAGTGGAATCCATGATTTGTTTTGTTTAGTTTTTGAATGAGGACACAAAGTTTGGAGGGGATGGAATTGGGGTACATTGGGAAGGAGATGGGGGAAAGAGTGAATATGATTTAAGAAGAATGTATAAAGAATAAAAAAATCATCTCCTAAAAATTAAAAAAAAAGCAAGGAGGCCTAAAAAAAAAACAAAGCAAAATGGAGCCAGGAGTGGCAACTCACTGGCAATCCAGTAAGAGGCCGGGGCAGGGGAGTTTCCCAAAGTTCAAGGCTAGCCTGGGCTACAGAATGAGTTTGGGAGCAGCTTAGTGTTAAGTCTTAAACCCTGGGACAAACTGTTGAGGTATCCATCTCACATATAAAAGTGAACCAGGCTGCCGGATTCTTCCAGCATCCCTCAGTCCCTACCTCTACCCAGAGCTCCCCAGCCCAGCGGTCCTTCTCCCAAAGGTTCTTCCCTGTATAATCCAGACATTTTGCTTACCCTTCCCTCTTTGGACCTTTGCCTTCCTGGCTGCTGCATCTGATTCCCTCTCGTCCTTCTCTCTTCTCCTCCTCCTCTTCCAGTTCACACCATCCAGTTCATTCTGGTCTTGGCCACTCTGAACTCTCCCAGATGTCCCTGCCTCTGACTATGCTCTCCCACATATCTACAATAAGCTTTCTCCTCCACCATACCTAGGAACAGTCATGCCCTTATTTATGCCCTTTCATTTCCTTTATTTTTTTTTAATTCACTTGGTCTACAAAGTGAGAGCCTATACCAAACAAAACAAAACCAGAAGCTACTATTTGTTTACAAATAAGGAAGAAAGAAGGTAGGAAGAAGATGCCAACTACACACAAAGACTCTCATTTAATTTTCAAACAGAAAAACAGAGGGATTTATCTTTATAGCTGGAGTTCCTTTCCAGCTTGGTCTCGCAGCTGATTAGCCCCAAATAAACACACAAAGACATATTAATTTATAAACTGTTGGTCCATGGCTAGGAGTTCTTACTGGCTAGCTCTCTTTTAATTATTAACCCATAACTACTAATCTATGTATTTCTACATGGCCTTATCTTACCAGAGAATATCTGACATGTCCTATCTTCCCAGTCTCTACATGGCATCTCTTCCTGGTGGCCTCTCTCTCTGCCCCTCTCCTCAGCATTCTCCTTGTCTCACAGCCTTACCTGTACTTCCTGACTGGCTAGTGGCCAATCAGTGTTTTATTCATCAGCTAATAAGAGAAACATATATACAGAAGGACATCCCCCATCATATATTGTCAAGAATATCCACGAGTTAGGGATAAATCTTCATAGGTTTAGACATTTCAACGGTTTGTCTTCTGGGTTCCCCCACTCAAAATGCATGTTTCTGGAGCCCTGTCCTACATTCCAGTGTTCAGCTGATGTCCACTCTGTGGCACACTCGTTTAAAATTCTGCTTGAAGGAATGGATTCCAGCTCTTACTGGTGGCAGCCTGATGCCATTACAAAACCCAACTGCAAAGTATCTAAACCAGAAGTTTCTTTTCTCTCTTGTACACATCAGCATCAGCTCCTGGAGAGAAAGGGGGAAATATTCTCAGAGCCAAATGACCTAGAAACATTTTCCAGTGTGTCAAAATTCATCTTTAGTGACCTGAAGCCTTGACCTTTAGAGATTCTGAAAAGTAAATGCAGAGGCTGTCACAAGCCCACACAAGTTTCACAACATTTCTCCACACAGTAAGGTAAAACCATGACTTCCAAACACATACAACTATAAAGCGAAAAGGTTATCATTTTTAAATGCCAAAGTCTGAATAGAGGTAATTGCTAGGTGAGATTCTGGATTCTTCTTTATCTTCTTTACTTTCCAAATATCACTGCATTACTTTTAAGTAATTAGAAACAGTAGTTTACAATCATTTTTATAGTTTAATATGGAAGAGAATGACACCCGTTTCAGAATAATTAGCAAAAATACCTAAATCCCACTAAGCATATACAAAGAATTGTTAACAGTGACTGCTGTAATATGATAAATTATAGGGGGCCTCTCCTCTTTGTGTCTTTACAACTTCCTATAACCAGCTATTTTGTAGAAAATGCCATTTCTACAAAACCCAAGGGCACAGAGTTTGAGGATCATATCCTCACTCATATCATAAAATATTTATTGTGTTTTGCTGCTATTTCATGTCTAGAATTTAATAGACTGTAAGACTCTACAGAATAAGGCACGTGGTACTCAAGTCGATATAATAAAACGCCCAGAAGCAGTGAGGTGGCATACCAGGGCTGTTTAATCGGGCTGCATATGCCAGAAGAGCGTAAGGCCTGCTTTAATTACCAGCCATTTGAATTTCTGATAGATATCATGGAGAAATTTAAATCTTGTTAATTTACTTTGGCAGCTTGACAACGGGCTCATTTCCAGTCCTTTGAGGGAATTGCAAATCTCCCCTGCTTCGATCTGGGGTGAAGTGGCATTATTCATACAAGTATGTGATGGAATGCTGGGGCTGAACGTTAGTCAGAACTCAATTTAACGCAGCAGAAGCCTAGCTTATGATTTTTAATGTTTGAAAGCAGCAAAGCAATCAAAAAAATCAACTCTAAAAACAAAATTCTAGACATGGTCTCAAATCAATACTTATAACCTTTTGAATATAAATATTAATAGTAAAAAGAAATGTAAAATATTGCAAGATAAATATTAAGTCATAATGGACCCTTCTAAAAGTCTTCCTCCAAATTCTCTAACTAATGCGAGTAGTTTCAGCATTCCTTTAAAAGCTAAGCCTCCTCAATTTTATTTCTGTTCATTTGTTTGGGGAGGAATCATGTAGCCCAAGCTAGCCAGTCTCAAACTCTATGTAGCCAAGGATGACAATAACACCCAATCCTCGGGATTACAGGTTTGTGTCACCACAACCTGGCATTACTGTGCTAGGCAAGCATCCTACCAACCAAGCCACTTCCACAGCCCTTCATGAAGACTCAAGCTTCTTTTGCTTCATTTTGCCTCCACCTAGGCTCCCGGCTCAGGATCAGGAACATCTGGAATGCTGCTGAACTCTACTTCCCTGGAGGGGGCCCAGATGTTGCTCGGGTAACTTCAAAGGGTCTACACATTGTGGAATAAATTCAGAGGTACATCTGTGTATGCTTGGAGACTAACAGGGAAGACTTTTAGTTTGTAGGAGAGATTTCAAACTTCCAGAATATGGAATCTTCACACAAGCTAAGGTCATGATGACTCCTGTGAATATTTATCAAGCTTGCAATCTCCTGGAAAATAAAGTTGCAGACGCAAAAGACATCCTGTGCAAACTGCAAATTAATCTTTTTCATGGTTATGGTGTACATGGGTGGTCCTCTGCATTTTGGTACGGCATAGCTCCCTTAACAGCCAATAGCTTCAAAGAATGATAAAAGTGGTTAGGATAGGATGATCATGTTTCCCTTTCAGTCTTTGGAACAAAAATTAAACAAATAAAATTCAAAGCAGTGGGTGAATAAACTTGATACCATAATGCCTCCTGGAGTAAAGTCCTAGCTCTCTGATGGAATGTAGCCAACTGTCTCCCCAGCCCTTGTGGTTTCTAGGCACATCTTGATATAGTTAACTGTCTACATATGCTCTGCATTATTCAAAATTGACAACCTGGAAAAGCTAACAACACATGGGAAGGGACAGGCATTGGTTCATCACATCTTTTCATTTTCTCTTCTGAGCCTCTGGTCTCAGAGGACTCTCCACTAACACAAACAATCAAAGCAGAAGAAAACACTGGGCTCTACCTCCTGAATAAATAAACCAAAACTCAAATATAGATGTAAATAAACCATATGCTTTCATGCTGAGATGTCCATTTTCTTGCATGGTTAACTCAAAATAGGCTCAGTTTAAACTCAACCTGCCAGCCAGCTTTGGAATTTCTGGGAGGTTTAAGGTGGCTTTCACTTGTTTGGGGTGGGTTCTTGGCCTATTTATCTACTTGGGCGCACTTGGTTCCTATATCAACAATAACTAGTTATCCTATTACCACCTGTTTGGGTTTTTGTTCTGTTTTTTTCCTTTTGTTTTTATGAAGTAAAAAAGGTGGGACTCTCCTTTCCCTACTGTCAGGACTTCACTGATCACTAACATCTCCTGGAAATGTCAACAATGGAGAAAAAAGTATCAGTTGCTGGTATTTGCATAGACAGTGAACTCTTCAGCATCCTATGGGATGGATAAAGTCTTCAGAATGCCACTGAAGCTGTGTGGCAAGGAACACATACAGCCCAGAATGATCAGTTTGTAAAGACAAAAACGTGTCATTTATTGTCAATGTTTTCCTAACCCAAAATGCCTAGTTAAATGATTCTTTTTACTTCTGAATTTGCTTAGCTAAAAATCAGTTTAATTAGAATTTTTAAAGCAACAAAAATTAAGTTTTATGTGTATGTGATAGATGTACCCACTTTACCCTGTTAGCAGAAGTTTCTGTCCCACGAGCAGCTCCCAAATAAACATACCAAGGCTTATTATAAATTATAAATACTCAGCTGATAGCTCAGGCTTATTAGAAACAAGCTCTTACAACTTGACCCATTTCTATTAATCTGTGTATTGCCACATGACTCATAGCTTTACTTGTCCTCCAGCATATCTTGACAGCTCTGTGTCTCCTGGCGACTCCACACTACCCTTCATCCTCCCAGAATTCTCAGTCTAGCTGTCCTGCCTATACTTCCTGCTTGGCTATTGTGTCCAGTTGGTTCTTTATTAACCAATGAAACTAATATATATTCACAGAAGGATCATTCCACAACATTCCCTGAAAAGGACAAACCATGAGCAAGATAGATTATTTAAATGCCAAAGTCACAGAGAAGGCATAAATCTTTAAATAAAAATTTTTGTCAGCAACATGGGCCCACATTTAGTTCACGGGTGAGGTTTTTTCCTGTTTTAGGGGGGAGGAAGGGGAGAAAAAAGTAATAAAAACAAGCACACCAATTAGGCTCTTTAAGGAATTCTGTTGAGTGCTACATCTTCAAACTCTGTCAGTCATTTTCCTGGTCCTGACCCCGACACTTTATGCCAACTCGCCAACTCCTAACTTAGCACCTGCGTCTCATGGAATGACTTTCAGATAATGGGAATGAAGGGCATACATGCCACCTGGGTAAAGAAGTTTCGGTGATTCAAATGTTATATTTTTGTTATCAATAATGTTGTTGTCTAGATCTGGGATGTTGCCTGTGGTGCCCAGCACACCTCCTTGTTTTGGTAGCTACACCTCCACACCCTTCATCTGAGGAATTCATACAATGGGGAACTTTGACTTGTAGTGAGCCAGGTGAAGACTTATCTTGTCCTAGATTGTCACTGATGTAAAGTCTTTCTAGTTTGAGACAATGTCATCAATGTCAGAATGTCAGCACAGAGCTGTCTGCAGTCCTCATACCCACAAGATGTGCCTATAAAGCAGTCAGAGAAAAGCTGAAGCCAATTAATGGGCTGTTTGTTAATACAAAGTCAAACAGACCTGTGTCCACGCTGATCTTTATCCAGCACAGTAACCAATAGCGCCATGTTTATTCTTGGTGTTTAGAAACTTGTAATTGGCAAACTCCCATCCAAATATGTTATTCTCTCATCCATCTGCTCACTCATTCACTCTTCTACACATTCCTTCAATAGTCTGCTAGATGTTGGTTGTATGCTGTGTTTCAGTAGAAACTCAGAGAGCTTCTCTATATTAAATTGAAAGACCAAAAGTAAAGTTAAGGAAACCCCCCACTTAAAATGAAGGACAGTCTGACCTGGAAAGCTAACCCAGGCTGTCAGTTCCCTTTCCCTCACAAGACCTCAAGATAGCAGGATGCCAAGAATTCACACTGCCCCTCCTGTCAGTGTGTCAGCAGGTAGTAAACAGGGTCCTTAAGAAACAAAGAGATAGCTGCAACTCTGGTTTGTCCAGACAAGATTAATTAGCACACCCGAGGCCCTAAGGTCTGCTGATCAGAACAGTGAGACCATCTGGCCTCAAGGGGAGAACCCATGGACATATGGACAGAGGGTCACAGCCCCACTCTAAGCTTGTGGTTTTTTTCCTTTAAAAGTACCCATGCCCAGAAAATGTTGCTTCTCTAGCCTGTGTGCTGAGGGAGCCTGTTTGCACCAACGTTTCCTGTTCATTAAAGCCTCTTGGACTGGACATTGAGTTCTTGGGGGTACCAACCAAAATGGGGAGACTCCACATTCTGTGGGTCTTACAATATGAAACTAAAAAGTGGGTCAGATTTCAAAGGATCATGTAATTCTGATCCTGTGTGAGTTTTTTGTTTTATATTTTAGAGACGGGTTAAAGTTTTCTCAGACAAGACTTTGTACTTAAAGATCATAAAGAAATTTGAGTACTGAGAGACATACCTATCCCATGTTGTGTCTTTAAAAAATCTGAGTCCCAGGCAAGCATGTTAGCACATGTTTAAAATGCCAACCCTTGAGGGAAATAGAGTTCAATGTCATCCCTGGCTTCACAGCCATTTCAAGGCAAATTTGAGCTACACACAAGGCCCTATTTCAAATAAAATAAGAGTCCAGGAGTAATTTGCATTGTTTTTTAGGATATAGAAAAACACAGAAATGCACAAATAAAATTAAAACCACCAGGAAGCAACACTGTTAAAGCATTGGGATATCCATCTTCAGGATGACTTCATTTTGTAGGCAAGTATGAAGTCCTGCATGTTGGAATTATCCCTGCTGATCCTACAGTCTATTCATTTCCCTCTCTCCTGTCACAAGTAAACTAGAAGCCAGACTGTGATGCAACAAAGATGCGCCACTGGAAATCAGCCACGCTTCGCCATGCCTTCTCATTAGGCACGCAAGTTCTGCCTAACTGACAACTGTCATCAGTCAATTGGTTATGTTCAGCAGGAGATAATTGGAGAAGCTGCCTCAGCTGTTGCCTGAGCCACGGAAGATGGCACATGTGAAATTGCCCATCCCAGTGGAGCACAGAGGAGGTACCAGAAACCTGCAGCTGTGAATCTGTGATGCTCAGAAAGAGCCCCATCCTCTTCTCTTAATATGCTCACGGGTCTATCCCCAGGAGACTGGCTTGTTGTTGCTCCCATAGACTTTAAAGACACCTATTCCTGTTTAGATCAATCCAGAATAGCCAAAGCAGCTTGGCTTGCCAGTTCAGGACTGAGTCAGTTAATCAGCGGGTGACTTCTCTCCACATCCAGCACCCTCTTCCTCCCATTGTCCCATCCCTGTGAGGCAGCCAGCCCTCACTGCAAATTGTTTAACAGGCACATGGGTAGATTCCAGACTTAGCTCCCTGCTGAGTTAACTCTGTTTTGTAAACACTGAAAGAGTTAATACACTAAGGCTTATCTAACAGAACCTGGTCCAGGAAAAGCACTTAATCAATGTTAGCTGTTCTCCTGATTGTCTACCCTCCAGAACAGTGAGCAGGTACAGTAAATGATTGCATGTATCTGTTCCACAACAACAACAAACACTTTTTAAAATAAAGTATATGTTGCTCAGGCTGGCCTTAACTCACAATCCTCTACTTTTCACCCCTGATAGCCGGGGCTGCAGTGTATCCCACCATGACTGGCTTGAATGATTTCAAAGAACAACATACAATAACCAAAACCATAGAGAGTTTCCCCCTGCAAGTCTTACAATCTTAGTTACAATATTTGTTTCTGTGAAATAATTATGGATTTGTTTCTCTCTGAATGATCCCCAATTCTGAAGTGCTTTCTAACTTTGAGTATGTATCTCATTGCTTACCTTTCATGGTGATGGGGAACACCTTGCCATTAAATCCCTGGTGATGTGTGGCACCTTGATTTAGGTTCAGAAGAAAACATGAAGAGCAATTGTAAAGACACTGGAGGTGTTCCAAGGGAGGCAGAGCTGGGAAGGCTTTTGGCAGACTTACAAGAAAAAGGGACAACTGGTAAGACTCATGTTATTTGTCATTATTCAATGAGCCAGTGAGATGGCCCAGTGAGTAAAGGTGCTCAGTTACCTGAGATTGGTTCTAGGAACACATAAAGATGGAAGCTCCATGAAGTTGTCTTCTGATCACCACACATACACCATGACATATGTATCCCCCACAAATATCATGCATGTATGCCATGATAATAATACATTTTAGATAAAGAAAAAATAACCAGTCAATAGAACCAAGCCAACAGATGGTACAGATGTTGGGTTAAATAGGAAGAGACTTTGAAACAACTGTAACAATTAAAGAAATTGCTTAAAGAATTCACAGGAAAAGGTTAATGGAATAGAAAAGCAGATGGGGAATGTTAGGAAATACATATACAATTTATAGAAGTTAAGAGAAAATGAATCAGGAAGAAATAGAAATACTAGAACAAAAAATAGAACATTCAAAATAAATTAAAAGCTTTGCATTAAAAGAATATTGTTAATCAGAAGAAAAAAAAGAAGATTAGGGAACTTGAAAACAACTAAATAGAATTCATACAAACTCAAAGAAAATTTAAAAGAAGCAAAACCTGAATTACCTATGAAATAATAACAAACATTACAACATAGCTTTTTTAAAATCTGACAAGGAAACAAAGAAGCCCACTTGAGAAATCTTTGTCAAGGGAAGGAAAGAAAAGTGATGTCAGGAGAACCAGGACAACTAGGACCCCAAATTCTACCTAAGTAATTGTTTTTAGGTAGACATTTGAGGAATTTTAGGAAGTAACAGGTGTCATTTTGAGCAGCAAACCTGACTGCTGGGTCATTCCATCTCCTTCAAGTTCAAGACTTTCAGCCACAGGAATCTTGACATTGCCCTTCCTGCTCCAATGTTGGATTAAATGTGACCTGGGATGAACTAGGATGACCTAGGATGATCTAGGGTACCTAGGCTTATTTTCCATCTCCGACCTTCTTGCTGATTCTGAGAAGTACCTGATCATTTTCTATCATTTCTTCTCATGTTTTCCCCAGCATCATGGTGCTTTCCTCCTTTGTCTCTAGGCCTTGACTCTAGTTCTGTACACGCATATCTATTAGTGTCCATAACCGCAGGTCATCCTTGCCTACTACTGTTATATAGGACTCCTCTTAGAAAAAAACACCTTGGCAAATGGTGCATCACAAAGGTCAAGGTGAGAAGGTTCCTCCAGGTGGGCACCTGATTGTCTCCTCCAAATGTTGAATTTTATTTGGTGTTCTGACTAGCTAAAATGTCATGCTACTTATCCTCAATAGAACTAAGGGGAGCCCACCACCACAACTTAGCCAAAGCTAGTAAATACAAAGAGAGGGTTTAAGCTTTTAAAGGTCAAGAATGGATGGGAAGAAAAGAAGAAAACAACAAGCAAACCTTAGAAGTCAGCACTATTTGTTTGCTCATAGGCTTCCCACTGAGCCTCTCAGAGAGCAAGCCACTCAGCAAAGAAAGTTGTCATCTTCTGAATAGGACAGGATGCTATTGTTTTATTTTCAGGAATGTTCTAGTAAAGGTAAAGAAAAAAATGTTCACTTACCCCTGTCTTAGTTAAGGTTACTATTGCTATAATGAAACACCATGACCAAAAGCAACTTGGGAAGGGAAGGGTTTGTTTGTCTTACTTATCCTGAGTCACTGTTCATTGAGGGAAGACAAGACAAGAACTCAAACAGAACAGGAACCTGGAGGCAGAAGCTGGTGCAGAGGCCATAGAGGAGTGCTGCTTACTGGCTTGCTCCCCGTGGCTTGCTTATCCTGATTTGTTATAGAACCAGAACCACCAAGACAGGATAGCACCACCCACAATGGTTTGAGCCCTCCCCTACCAAACACTAATTAAGAAAATGCCCTATAGACCAGCCTACAGCCCAATCTTATGGCGGTATTTTCTCAACTGAGACGCCCTCCTCTCTGATGACTCTGGTTTGTATGAAATTGACATAAAACTAGCCTGCACAATCCCTAAAATAAAGAAGAAAGAAGAAGGACATTGAATGGGTTAAAAATAATAGGCACTTGAAGTGAATGATGGAAGTAAGATTAAAACTCAAGTGTTTTGAGTCTCATTCATATAACACGTTCATATAGAAGAAATTATAAAGTCCTACCATAGCTATGTGCTCTTTTGGGAATACCTTTAGAATAAGAGCATGAAATGTGAGCTGAGCAGTCTGAACTGACAAAGTAATGAGTGTTAGACTTGAAATTACAAAGCACTAGTTATCCATCTGGCCACATCGGCTGCTTCCAGCACCGAAAGGGAGTAGTTTCCCTTTTAAATACCCCTGGAAACGAGTTTCCCCACTGGTGTGATGGCATAGAAATGTGAGATTCTCCACCTCAGACTCTCTGATGAGTGAGACACTGCATAAGAAACAAAATGTGAAATTTGGAAGCATATACAAAGCCCTGGGAATATGAATTGGTGTTTAACTGAACTTAGATAGCTCTGTAACATATACAAAGCCCTGGGAATATGAATTGGTGTTTAACTGAACTTAGATAGCTCTGTTGTCCACAGCATTGAAAGACTTCTTAGTAGAAAATGAAAATGCCAACTTTGGCAGACAGCTGCCTTCAACTAATTTTTTTTTAAGCTTAAGAACAAAAATTACCTTTTTTTAAAATTTAAATCACAGTTTTGGTTGAAGCAGTAGAAAATCGAGGGTCCCTTGAATAAAAGCAGGACTGGAAAACCTGATTTGCAAACCAAGAAGTGAACAATGGTTTCCATTAGATAGCTGGAACTTCATTTCAAATCATAAGGCAGTATCACTGTAAGTATAACCACCAATAATAGATCCTATACAATATGGGAGAAAATGAGAAGAAAAGTCAGTTAAAATAGTTATGCGTCGTTATGAAGTTTACGAGAAAGAGATGGGAGCTATATAGTGCTCAGTTTTGTAATAAACATAAAGCAATTGCTGGGGTTTTTTTTTCTCCCTTTTGCATTCAATGGTTCCCTTAGTGCATTTAGCACAGGCTTTGTGGAGGTATCCAAAACTAATTAACCGAGGGGGTTGATATCCTGATGTCCCTGACTGAAGCCAAAGCCTGTTTCTCATTTCTATAGTATAGTTAGCTCTCTTTGTCCTGCCAGCCCAGAGCATGATGAACTAGAAATGGCCAATGGCACTGTGGCACCCAACACGACACTGATTTCTGTAGCCAAGCCAGAACAATTCCTGTCTTGGAACTAAAGAACATGATCCAGAAAAAAATAATCATATGTATTATCAGAAATAATTCCGTTCAGTTGCTACCGCTGTGTCATTTGGACATTTTGGTTCCAACAAATGATAACAACAATCATATCTATTGAAAAGAATCTCTTTAGGTCAAACCACTTATATCATCACTGGGAAAATGCCTAGTGTTTGTAATGAGTTAGTGGAAAATCCCACCTCTGCCACTCCTGGGTGTTTCCATCAGCACTGAACTCAGGTTACTCAATTCAATTGTGTGGTCACCTTTCAGATCTCCATCCCCATAGAATGGCACGTTCTGAAGATAGCACTTCCTTTACCAACATATGTCTGAAGATCTTGGGGAAGAGGAGGTTTTGGGACTACTTTGGTCACGTACTTAGGATGTAACCAAGCAAGACTCTTCCAGCGGATCCCTTTCTACTCCCTGTTGCTTGAAGTTTAAATACACTCCTGTAGTCTAATGTTAGAAGTGTTTTTATCTGGCTTGACCATGTGAACCAGTGTTGACACCAGATTTGGTTGACTAGACAAACACATTTTTGGAACCTTGCAGCCTCTCTGAATGTAAAATATCTGGTAAATGACCAAATTTTAAAAGTCAGCCGATGCATGGTAATGCTTCTACCTAATGGTAAAACACAAAAACATCCCCAGTCAAACACCAACATTGTGCTTTTCTAACAACTCAGCCAAGTCTGGCCATTCTTAAACTGGAAGTTTTCTCAACTATGCTGTGACCTCATGATCTATTCCCAGGACTGGTTAGGATTTTACTCTAGTTTTTCCCCTAAGCAAAGGCTGTATAACACAAGTAGACAACACATTTCTTCTTTTAAGATGACTTCAGGTGAGTATCAGGAGTCTTCAAGAAAGAAAAGAACTGTATAGTCTATAGTCAGGTCAGTGAGAGGTAGACTGTCGCTTCTGGGCAGCAGACACTTCACATGGTCCGTGGAAGTTGTTCAGATGCCCCAGTCTTCCCAAAGTTCTGTCCTACAACCCTGGAGCCCACTCTCTTCCGATCAATGTCTGCATTTCCATGGAGGTAACACAGAGGGATGGCGTTATTCAGTTATGCTTTGGTACAAACTCAGTTTCAGTATTAGCTATAGCAGTTGTATGCTAAGAGAAAATTAATTATTTTCATCAGGGCTACAGGATATCCCTGAATTTTAGTGTACAACTTAAACTGAGAAGTTAGAGGCTTATCATCCCCTGCTTAAGCCACTCAATGTTATCAGAAGCATGCAGCTATCTATTTTTAATATCTTTCATACTGTTTATATAGTGGTGACAACACAGTCAAGTACAGCCTTCTTCTCAATGAACCCTTGATTAAGATGTTCTTGGGTATTTAATTTGATACCTTATCATTGAAAGCACTATACAATTTCATTTCTACCCAAGGAAAATAACAAGACACACATTTCTGTTTTGCCTCAAATTGAAAACCAGTCTCCAGTTCCTCATGTTTCCTTGAAATATTACCAAATGTCTTACTTCTTTGTAGAAATCTATGAAAAATACAGTTAAGAGATGGTATACTTGCAAACACTAGCTCTGCTGTTCATCAGCCACATGACTGGGGTATCAATCTCCTTGGGTTCTTATGGGAAATCACTCTAGAAGAAAAAGGTTATATGCAGCAAAAAAAAAACCCAAGGTTTCTATTCCAGCATCTAAGAGCTGTAATAGAATCTATTAGTTTGGATTTAATAACGAGCTACATTAAAATATCTAGGCACAGCTAATTTAGCTAATAGCGGCAGTAGAGAGATCAGACAAGCCCACATAGCATGTCAGCCTGTTGAAAATTTAACCTTTTTGCTTTTAGCTGTAAGATTACCCTTCACCATTTCTCCATTTTAGATTGTGGACAGTATTTATATCCTTGACACTGAAGAAATGAAAGGTTGTCAGGAAGGGAGATGTTATCGCAAAATTGCCTAGATACTATTGCTCTGTTAGCATGTTGGGTGAGTTGCTAATTGATATAGGAGGGTGCAGCACACTGTAGGCAGTGCTGTTCCTAGGCAGGTGGTCCTGGGATCAATAGGAAAGCTAAGTAAGCATGAATGGATGAATGCGCCACAGAGCAATCCCCAGTGTACTCCATAGCTTCTGCTTTGGGTTCCTGCCTTGAATTCCTGCTGTGATGTCTCTGAGTGAAGGACTGTGACCAGCAAGCGTAAGCCAAAAAACCCTTTCCTCTTCAAGTTATCTTTGGACAGTGTTTCATATATGCTCAAGCCACACCCAATGTCTCACACAACTTCCTGTTGCCTGCATATCAAGATACAAAACTCTTAGCTCCTTCTCCAGCACCATGTCTGACTGTGTGCTACCATGCCCCATCATGACTGTAATGGACTGAACATCTGAACTGTAAGCCAGCCTCAATTAAATATTTTCCTTTATAAGAATTGTTGTGGTCATGGTGTCTCTTTAAAGTAAGACATAACTAAGGCACTGCCTTTCTAGATGACCTGGATTTTAGTCTCAGCACTGACATGGCTGTACACAACTATCATCTGTACCTCCAGTTACAGGGATCCAATGCCTATTTCTAGCCTACACAGGCCTCAGACCTGTTATCAGAGCCACAGAAATGAAATAGGTATCTCCTTTAAATTGATACATTCCCTCCTAGGGGGCAAAGAAGCTTATAAGACTCAGGAAGTTACGGAAACATGAAGACTCCGGAAGTTAATGAAACTTACAAAGCTCAGGAAGGTACTGGAACTTACAAGACTGGAGAGGCTAATGAAATTTACTAAGCTCAGAAAGTTACAAAAATGTCAAAGCCCTTCCACAATATCATAAAAGCAGTAAGACATTTGTGAGGACAAGAGCCTTTCTAAATGGCCAAGCTGCCTGTAAATTATGCGGCAAAGTTGGGGAGGGGGAGATTAGTCATGCTTCTTTTGTGCGTGAGTCATCAGCCATGCTGAGGAGGGTCCTTCAGTCACAGATATGCTTACAGGTAACTTTCTCATTCGTATCCCTATAACTAACCACAATAAACTCACTAGTTTACCAAGCTAGACCCATCTGCCATCAGTGTTTTACGAGAGAGAATAAATATTTCTTCCTGCATTCCTAGAAAAAGTCACAGAGCAGGGACTCTATAAAAAAGGAAACTTTTTTCTTCTTATTTATTTATTTTTATGTGTATGGATGTTGTGTCTGAACGTATGCCTGTTCACCACATGCATGCCTGGGGCCTGTGCAGGCTAGAAATGGGCATCGGATCCTTGTAACTGGAGGTACAGATGGTTGTGAGCTGCCATGTCAGTGCTGGAACTCAAATTCAGGTTGTCTAGAAAGGCAGTGTCATAGTTATGGTTTCTATTGCTCTGAAGAGACACCACAGCAACATTTGATTGAGGTAGCAACTTACAGTTAGTCCATTATAGTCATGATAGCACATGGTAGTATGCAGGCAGACATGGTGCTGGAGAAGAAGCTGAGGGATTTACATCTTGAGACACTGGGTATGGCTTGAGCATATATGAGACCTCACAGCCCACCCTCACAGTAACACACTCCCTCCAGCAAAGCCACACCTCCTAAAAGTGCCACTCCCTGTGACCTTATAGAAGTCAATTACATTCAAACTGCCACAGGAAGCGAGTCATCTTAACCACTAAGCAATCTCTCCAGCCCCTCTTTTTCTTTTTAAAAATTATGTTTTGAATTTATAAATCTTGATAATATATAACCATACTCCTCCTCCTTTCAATGCCTATGAAGGCCTCCTCAACATATCTCCCTCCTAACTTCATGTTCTCTCTCTCTCTCTCTCTCTCTCTCTCTCTCTCTCTCTCTCTCTCTCTCTCTCTCTCCCTCTCTCTCTCTTCTTTTCTTTTGCTGAAGATAGATTTCTCCCATACAATTCTGATTACCATTTTCCCCTCTGCCAACTCCTCCCAGTTCCTCCCCACCTCGCTTTCCATTCAGACCCACACTCCTTCTGTCCCTCCTTAGAAAACAAAATAAACAGGCATCTAAGGAATAAATAATAAAATAAAATAAAATGAGATGAAACAAAAAACAAACAAATCAGAATAGAACAAAACAAACAAGAAAAAGAGCCAAAGAAAAATCACAAGAAACACAAACAGACCCAGAGAAACACTCATATACACAGGAATCCCACAAAATGCAAAACCAAAAGCCACAATATGTAAACAAAAGAGCTATAAAAACAAAACAAAATCCCTGTCAAAGCATTATAACACAAAGAACGTTGTTGAGGTCACTTTTGTTGATTATCTGCTGTTGGCTATGCAGCCTACCCCTAAGAGTAGTTTGCTTCCCTGGTGAAACGCTTTTGGAGAAAAGTAATTTTTCATTTAGGGCTTTGAGTTTTCTGCCACAATGGACTTCACACTGGAACTGTGAATTAAATTAAACCCTTTCTCCCCTAAGTTGCTTTAGTTAGGGTTGTAAGACCCTCAGAATGAGGAGTCTCCCCGTTTTGGTGGGTATCCCCAAGAACTCAAAGTCCAGTCCAGTTGATGCAACACACAAGAGGCTTTAATGAACTGGATACGTTTGCTCAAACGGACTTCCTCAGTACACAGGCTAGAGAAGCAACAATTTTCTGGGTTCAGGTACTTTGAAAGGAAAAAAAAACACAAGCTTAGGGTGGGGCTGTGACTCCCTGTCTGCTGCATACATGACCAGTCATGGTTTCTTTCCTTGAGGCCTGATGGTCTCACTTTAGGGCCTCGGAGTGTGCTAATTACTCTTGTCTGGGCAAACCGGAGTTGCCACTATCACTGACGGGAGGGGCAGTGTGAATTCTTGGTATCCTGCTATCTTAGGGCCCTGTGAGGGAAGTTGCAGGTGCTTTCTAGGTCAGACTGTCCTTCTTTTTAAGTGAGGGGTTTCTCTAACTCTGCTTTTGGTCTTTCGGGTATTTTATCATAGGAATGGAGAAAAAAACTAAGACATACAGTATAGCCAAGGATGTTTAAGTTATTAGAGTACTCTTGCATTCTTATATGTATAGAAGGTTTGTTTGGTTGTTGCTGTTTGTTTTTTGTTTTATTATTTCTCTTTTTGCTTTATAGGCCTAAGTTTTGGAAATCCAGAGTATGGTTTACAAACCTTGATTTAACCTAGACACTTGGTAAATGTTCAGTAGCCCCAGGTCGTATTGGCTTCCCTGTTGGGGAGTTCGAGTCCTGTGGCTCTTACTGTCCACTCCTACCTTATCTCTCTTTACCTTTCACAGACTTCATCCTTCAGCATCCTTACACATGTCTGATCCTCTCTTACCCGAAGCTTCTCAGAGAATGAGAACTACCAGAGTTGGCTTACTGTCTCTCTTCCAAGTACAACATCAGATATAGACTCTAAAAGCTATTGCAATTATGGCACTCTTCTGTTCAAAGTTCTTCAGTGATCACTGCTTGGAAATGAAAATCTGTCTATTACGTTTCCAGTAACCATCATGTCATCACTATTCCTCATGTAGCAGGGTTTATGTAGAGTGTCCTGTATTAGTTACTTTTCTGTTGCTGGGATAGAATACCACGACCAAGGCAACTTACAGAAGGAAGACTTTATTTTGATGTATGGTTCCTGGGGGACAACAGCCCATCATGGTGGGGAAGCCTGCCAGCAAGCAACAGCATGGCAGAAGGAGCAGAAAGGTAAGAATTCACTTTGGAGAGGTGGGAGATAGAGTCGGGGTTTCACTGTGTAGACCTGGCTTTCCTAGAACTCTGTAGACCAGACTGGCCTCAGACTCAACAGAGATCCACCCGACTCTGCCTCCCGAGCACTGGGATTAAAGGCGTGCGTCACCACCTGGCAAAGCTGGTATCTTGAATCACAAGCATGAAACAGAGTGAACAGAAAGTAGGGTGAGGCCTTAAACTCTGAAATACATACTTCTTACAGCAAGGCCACACCTCTAGAATTTCCGTTTCAGCACTATCAGCTGGAGACCAAATGTTCAGATGCCTGGGACTATGGGGGGGGTGGTATTTCTCACTCAGACAACCACAGCTCAACTGCAGCAAGGCTGCTTTGTCACTGTCACTGAAAACCAAGCGAGTTCATTGCTCATGCTGCTTCCGACTCCTTCCACAATATTTCTTTTCATTCCTACATGTGGCTAACTTTTACATAACCACTACTAGTATTATTGGTACATATACTGGATATTTTGAAATTAAATTTGGGGTGAGGTAAGTGGCTTAATAGTTAAGACACCTGCCCAGCTTTTTGGCCTGAGTTTGACCCCCGGAAAAAAACAACCCTCATGTCATTTTCTGACATCTACCCACATACCATGGTTTATGTCACTTACATACACACACTCACATAAATAAATAAATGAACTAATTAATTTAGAAAATTAAGTGTAAGTATCACTATCATATTTATGCATCAAGTGAGAGACAGACAGACAGATGGACAAGTGATAGATGAAATTTCACAACACAGTAGAGAATATTATTTACCTCCAGTGTTTATTCATCCAAAAACAGGTACATACTTACGCAACTGACAATTAACACTATCAGGATCACACAAAAATAGATTTAGTTATTTCAGCTTTCAAATTCTAGTGACTAATTTTAAATATCAGTGTGGTTCGTTATTGTCCCAGCAGTTTGGTCACACACTAGACGTTATGGGAAACATAGTATTCAATGTCATTAGCATAATCATCTGGCTTTATGTAAAGCAGGTGACTTTAATGTGGGTGATCCTCATGTAGTCACCTAAAGGGTATCAGAAGAAAGGCAAATTTGAACAGGAAGAAACTCTGCCTCCAGATTGCAACACAGGAATTCTTCCTGGGTCTCCAGTCCTTGGCTTTCCCTTGCAAGCCAGCTACACAGCTTACCTCCCAGATTTAGGATTTGACAGTCCCAGGAGCCCAGGAGCCAATCCCTCAAAACAAATCCCCATCTACATTTTACATCCTATTGGTTCTGCACCTCTGCAGAGCCGGATCCATCCGTTTCCCAGCCGTGGAGATGAAAGAGGAAAGTTAAATAACAGCATAAGGCAACAGAATGCTTCCAAAATAAATCCTTAAAAGGTGGCTCAGACTGTACTATGCAGATACATGTGTTCAGAGAAAGAGGAGTCACCGTGGGCTAACAATCAGAGTGACCACCCAAACAATGGAAATTTTTACCATGTCAATTTGAAACTTTTAAAAATTTTACAACTAAGGGCTGAAGAGGTGGCTCAGTGGTTAAGAGCACTAAGCTCTTCCAGAGGTCCTGAGCAATTCCCAGCACCCACATGGTGACTCACAACCATCTGTAATGGGATCTGATGCCCTCTTCTTTCTGATGTCCTCTTCTGTCACGCAGGCATACATGCAAATAGAGCACGCATATACATAAAATATACACATAAATAAACCTAAAAGAAAAACAGGATTGTACAACTAACTTGCTAACATCCCAGGTTCGCCTTTTTTCTAATCAAATCTCCCATTTGATTTGTCTCAACTTTTAATAAAGCATGTTTCTGTCAAGATGGGAAAGAAAGGATGGCCTACTTAAATTCAGGCAAACTATTTTTGCAAGTTGATCAAAAAAAAATCTATTTGGAAAAAAAAAAAACCCTACTTGTTAAAGTGTCTTAAGATTACATTTGTTAGAACTGAAGCAGCCCCAATCTAAATCAGGACAGAAAACTGTATTTCCAAGACGCAGAAAAAGGCCGAGTGATTTGCTTCATTAGAAAGGCAATTTTAACACGATTTTAAAATGACATTTTTAAAAGGCTAACTTGTCTCATTTTCCATTTTCTACACCCACACTCTCCTCTACAAAACATGTTCAAATTTAGCCAACTTGGCTTTGCCCCCTTTATAACACAGCAGACAAAATGAGGTTTGTGATTACCCAATCATAGTCAATTGTAGTGAGATACAACCCAGAAGACAAGATTAATAACGCAGCGGCAATGGCATAAAAGGGATTGTTGTTAAGAAGCACACGAAGACCATCTAAAAGGTTGACCTTGAGTCACCTCACCTGAGGAGGAAAGATGTTGAGTAAACTTGTACAGCAGCCTATGTTCTCATGAGTCTCATGAGAATCTCACCAAGCACCAAAGAGAAATTACCACACTCCCACCTCCCAGAAAGACCAACATCCTGAGCATCAACAACACCAACTCGTGGTGGAGATGTGGAACACAAAGAGCTCTCATTCTTTGCTCGTAGAGATACAAATGGCACCGCCATTTTAAAAGACTATTCCCATTTACCTCAAGAATGAAACATTCTTGTCATTTAACTAATCAATTCCACCTCTTAGTAGTTCCCCTAAATAAGCTGAAAATTTGTCTACATGAGAAAATGAGTATGTGTGAATGTTTGTGGCAGCTTTCCTCATAATTACCAAAACTTGGAAGTCACCAAGTGTTCCTTTAGTTGATGAATGAATAAATAAACACTCAGACAAAGGAATATTATTCCACACTAATCGAGATTGAGCTAGCAAGTGTGGAGAGGAGACTGTACATCCTACAATGTAAATACTGCTATTTGTATATGCCAATTCATGATCATTGGGTACTATATGATTACCGGGAAACCAAGAACATCTCAAAACAAAAGCCAGACCCTGAACAGGGCTGCAAGCCACTGAAGAGCAAATTTGGCTTGGACAGATGATTTCAGACCCTGGAGAGGCTGACTCTAAGGAGAAGGTGAAATAATCACTCTCACAAGCAACAGCAAGGATGAACTGAATGTGTGATGGGTGTGTATGAGGACAGCCATCAGTGACTGCAGAAGGAGACAGACATGCTTTCCCAGGACATGATCAGAACGGAAGAGGAGTGGAGTAGAGATGATGGACAGATAGGAATCAGTGTAGAAAGCTAATAAACAGAGTGAGACAGAGACTGTATTTGGTGGCAGTCACCAAGATCTAGGGAAGGATCTGCCTTTGATAAACATTTTAGGGTACAAAAGTGGACTATATGGCTATGTGGCACTAAGAGTAGAAGTCCTTCCTTTTGGAGAGACATAGAAAGAGACAAAAGAGTCCACAGTAGAAGCAAGGCTGGCTCTAATGAGGCTTGGAGAAGGTTTGTGCTAGGAGAATGGGAACCCTTAACTCTGATTGTGCAGAGCCTACTGACAATAGCTAGGGCAATGGCAACAGTGATACATGGGACAACACCAGCCATTATGAACCAGTGAAGACTCCCAAAGAAGAGCGGTGTGCTCCATCGTTTTATGCCAACTTGACACAAGCTAAAGTTATCTAAGAGGAGGGAATCTCAAATAAGACTATGCCTCCATCAGACAGGTCAATAAGGCATTTCTTTATTAGTGACTGATGGGGGAGCATCCTGCCCATTACAGGTTTGTGTCATCCCTGTGTTGGCGGTCCTGGCTTCTATAAGAAATCAAGCTGAGTAAGCTATGGGAGCAAACTGTAAGCATGGCCTCTCTGTGGCCTTTGCATCAGCTCCAGTTTCCTGCCCTATGTGAATCTCTGTCCTCACTGCTTTTGATGATGAGCTGTTGTATGGAACTGTGAGTGAAATAAACCTGTTTCTCCCCGACTCGCTTTTGGTCCTGGCATTTTTGTTGTTTGTTTGTTTGTTTGTTTGTTTACTGTTAGTAACCCTGAGTAAGACAGGTGGGGAGCTGAAGATTGGAATTCAGATCTTCTTGAGACCCAACTCTTCACTGCCTCTAAAGTATCTTCAGTGTCTCTACCTGCAAGGTCATGGCAGTCAGCATTGTTCAGAGGGTTGACCTTTCTGCTTGCCAGGGAAGATGCTATCTTCTACAGATAGCCATTGATCTCATCTGGATCCATGCTTAACTTCTCTGACAGGCAAGTCTCCATTGTTGAGTAATTCCTGCAGAGTGCTATGTCACCACCTACTTCCAAGAACACGTTCTTGTGGCTTAGAGAGCACATTAGGGAAAGATTTGGTGACATCAATGAAGCTAATGGTACTATACCCCAGGCTCCCAGACCTTAGAACAGTTCAAGCCTATCACAGATGAAAGATGAACATTCTTGATATGGAAACATCTCCTCCATCAGGGATGTGGGTTGGACCATACATTGCCATCACGGATGCAGTGTGAGCTGAAGAGCCCACTGAAAGCCCCCCCCCGAAGGGAGACCCTCACTCAAATCTCGGGAATAGCGCGCACCCAGTGAGGCACCGAGACCGGACTTGCTGCAATCACACGAGGAAGTTTATTGAAAACGGAATTGGATGAGATCTCAGGCCAGCATGCTGGGGCGGAGACTTGTACACCCACGGGGGAGTGGAGGAGTTCGACCCCGACCCAAACTTGTGACAAGCTTATAAAGGCAAAAACATCAAAAGAGGGGAAGGAAATAGGGGAAGTCCAAAGTTACACGTTTACTTATCAGCTGACTAGGGAGGGGGTAGGGGAGATCCGGAGTTACATGTTTACTTATCAGTTAAGCTATGTATTGTATTAAACAAGGCGTTGGAACATTCCACAGAGGTCGTTGGGACATCCTGGAGTTATCTCAGGAACTATTTTTCTCAAGAGAGTTCCGTGAGCGACCACCTGCAGGGGACGGAGGCCCTAGGGTGGCAAGTTCATGTCCCTACAGACAGCTAGTAAATTTTTTACTTTTCATTCCCCACTTCTTCTTGTGAATTGCTCTAATCTTAGAGCGATCCCTCAGTTTCTCGTAGTATCTGGTACTGCTGTCTTAAGACCATTACCTGGACAGCACTTATCCTTTCTTTTATAAATGCCACCAGCCTATTTAGAATACATGGCCCGAAGGTTAGGATCAGCATCAAAATGATTAAAGGCCCGGCCACGGCAGAGACCAGAGTAGAGAACCAAGGTGACCGATTAAACCAATTTTCATACCATCCTTGATATGCTTCTCTTTCTTTTTTTCTGTTTTCTAGCTTTTCTCTAAGCCTTGCCATGGAATCTCTGATGACACCGGAATGATCTACATAGAAGCAACATTCTTCCTTTAAGGCAGCACAGAGCCCTCCCTCTTTAAGAAAAAGCAGGTCTAATCCCCTTCTGTTTTGCAGCACTACCTCTGACAATGAAGTTAATGACTCTTCTAGTTTAGTTATGGAGTGTTCCAACGCTCCCAGGTCTGCATCCATAGCCGCTCTGAGCTCATTATAGTAGTATGGCTGCTGAATAAGGGCGGATGCTCCAGTCCCAATCCCTGCCGCTACTCCTAATCCTAACAAGACAGCTAAGGTCAGGGTTACAGGTTCCCTCTTGTAACGAGTACGGTGATCAAATTCATCTATAAATGAATCATCATCATGATAGATGACCCTAGGCACCAGCTGGACCAAAATACAAAAGTCCCTAGTACTGTTAAAAAGTGATGTATGCAGGCAGGGGGTCAGGCCAGTGCCACAGGCCCACCAAGTATCTGGGGGTTACTAGATATTGATTTGGGCCATCTGTCAGGGTGTTAATAGTTACGTTACAGAGGGGCTGGTGTCTGGTAGGCACTTTGCCTATACATAGTCCAGTGCCTGATACCGCTGACAGGGTCAACTTTCGTTGGCTCCCCCAGGGGCAATGCGAATGGTCAGAAGTAACATTATAGCTCCGCATTTGAGCTATTCCCTCATAATAAGGGGGACTAGAAGCAAAGCACAGCCAGCAAGATTGGGTAGCAGTGGGGTTTGTGCAGTTTAAAACGATGAACGCACTATCAAGCAGATTAAATAGGCGATCCTCGATTCTCATAGGGGGGTGGGAGGATGTGATCAAAAGAGGTTCTGGAGTAGGGCTGGTAGAGGAACCTTCCTTTGGTGATGGGGTGAGACTAGGAAGTCTCTCAGGCCTGGGTAGGGGGTTATCAAGCACCGGATTGGGGCCTACCGGTTGTGTGGGCGGACTCTCTATCTTCATCCTGATAGCAAAAACGAACCCTGGGTCTCCTGCTCCAGTATAGACTCTCCACCCCCAGCGGTTACCTTTCACCCATTGACGATCTTGTTTTCCCTGTGCTGTGAAACTAATATTCAGAGGGTTGCAATAGTTGCCTTTGCATGGCCCCTGAGGGCCACCCGAGGCCCCGGGAGCACATCCAGTCCTATAAGATGTGTACTTAGATGTGTCTCTCTCTCCTCTTTCTGGCTCTTCCGGCTTATGACCCTTTTTTACTATAATCAGATCCCAGGAGGAGGAAGGATTCCAGTTGGCTTCTCCTGTGGTCTCACATCCCCATTTAGCACTGATGCCCCTCCACATCGTCTCTTCATCTCTCTGTTATGTCCCTGCCCGGGGCAGATGTAGAAGTCTGCTGCCTGGAGGTTGGCTCGGAAGAATTGTCCGGAACATCCCAATGTGCTCCCTATACCATGAGGGACACATTGTTCCTCCGGGGGTGGTTTATCTAAATTGTCATAATTAGAAAGATCCCAGGCCAGAGAACCAGCAGCTAACTTACAGATATCAGGTGCAAGATCCGGCCACCAAGTCCAAGGGGGGTGCACTGCGGTTTTTGACCACACAACGGTGTCCTCTTCATTAAGCACTTCCCATGTCAGTCTTTGGGGGGCATGAGGGTTATCCCCCAAGGTTGGGGCTACGGCGAAGGCGCAGCTTAAGAGGATTGTCACTGGCTGCCACTGTCCAATTATGTTCACGGTTGTCTTCATTTTGGCTGGGCGCCTTTTTTATGTGAGAAGCGTGGATCCAGGCAGCAATCCCATCTACCTTTACTGCCGTGGGAGTAGTCAACAGCACCAGATAGGGTCCTTTCCACCGAGGCTCAAGTGTGCCAGCGCGATGTCGTCTGACCAAGACTGAGTCTCCAACTTGGAACCCGTGGGGCACTGCGGTGGTCCCTGGAGTGTAGGCTTCTTTGATCTGATTCCAGATCTGTGTTTTGACAACTTCTAAGGCCTTCAAGTGATTAAACAGAGCAGAGGAGGAGGGAGAGTCAGTGCAAGGATCCAATATCCCGCCTGACTCAGTCAAGGGGGGGGGGTCCCCCATGTAGGATTTCATAAGGGATAAGGCCGAAACATCCAGGTGTGTTTCGGACCCTAAGGAGCGCAAAGGGGAGGAGGGTCACCCAGTCTTTGCCGCCGGTCTCAATAGCCAATTTAGTAAGGGTCTCTTTTAGGGTTCTATTCATTCTTTCTACCTGTCCTGAGCTCTGGGGTCTGTAAGCACAATGTAATTTCCAATTAGTCCCCAGTTGGGTGGCCAACTCCTGACTTACCTGGGCAACAAAAGCAGGCCCGTTGTCCGAACCGATTACCTTGGGAATCCCGAACCGGGGCAGGATTTCTTCCAGTATCTTCTTGGTTACTACTTGAGCAGTTTCAGACTTGGTGGGAAAGGCTTCCACCCATCCTGAAAAAGTGTCTATGAAAACTAGAAGGTACTTATTACCATCTTTTCCTGGCTTAATTTCAGTGAAGTCTACCTCCCAATAAACTCCCGGCCGGTCTCCCCTCATCCTTTTTCCAGGTTCTTTGAACGGCCGGGCAGCATTGGTCAAGGTGCAGGCCTGACATGACTCTACTACCTCTTTTACTACTGTATTTAATCTTAGAACATAATATTTAGAACCTTTGATTAATTGCTTAAGCTTTTCATTTCCAAGATGAGTTAGCTGGTGTATTCATCTCACATAGTCTTGCCCTTTCTTAGAGGGCAGAATGATTCGTCCATCCTTGGTTTTTGCCAATCCACCGGAACTGAGCATCCGAGCTTTTCCTGCACAGGCCATATCGTTGATTAAATCATAATCTCTATAGGGATAGATGAAGCTGGGATCCATGGCTTGCGGGGGTTCTGGCGGGGTTCCAGTTTCTTCCGCCAGTACTACCACTCCCTGGGCAGCTTGCTTTGCTGTTAGATCAGCCATCTGGTTCCCCTTTGTGACTGGGTCAGCCCCTTTCTGGTGTCCCAGGCAGTGGACGATGGCTAATTTTTTTGGAAGATGTATGGCTTCTAGGAGGGCCAGGATTTCTTCTTTGTTTTTAATGTCTCTTCCTGCTGAGGTGAGTAGGCCCCTCTGCCTGTAGATGGCCCCATGAATGTGGGCTGTGGCGAAAGCATAACGGCTGTCGGTGTAAATGTTGATAGCCTTACCTTCTGCCAGACGCAGAGCTTGAGTCAGTGCCAGAAGCTCAGCTTTTTGAGCAGAGGTTCATTCTGGGAGATTGCTAGCCCAAATTACCTGCTTTCCGTCCACCACCGCTGCTCCTGCCCTTCTTTTACCTTCTACCACAAAACTGCTGCCGTCCGTATACCAGTTAGGCACCCCCGGCCAAGGTTGGTCAGTCAGGTCTTTCCTGGTCCCGGTTTCTTCAGCCAGGACATCAGTGCATCGGTGCACCGGGGTAGAGTCGTCTGCTTCGGGGAGCAGGGTGGCCGGGTTGAGAATAGCAGGAGGAGCAAAGGTTATTCGATCGTTTAACAACAGGCTCTGGTGGTAATGTGTCATCCGGGCGTTTGTCATCCAGCAGTCGGGGGCTGCCACACAATACTTTCAAAAGCATGGGGAGCAATTACAGTCACATACTGACCCAGAGTGAGCTTATCAGCGTCTCTGACAAGCAGGGCTACTGCAGCAATGGCTTTCAAGCAAGAGGGCCACCCACTGGCGACGGGGTCTAGCTTTTTAGATAGGTAGCCCACCGGCCGCTTCCAGGGCCCCAGGGTCTGAGTCAGAACTCCACGGGCCACTCCAGCCCGTTCATCAACATATAGAGTGAAAGGCTTAGTCAGATCTGGCAGGGCCAAAGCAGGAGCTGTGAACAGGGCAGTCTTTATATTGTCAAAGGCTCTTTGGTGCTCCTCCGTCCAGGTGAATGGGACTTTTTCTTTAGTGAGTGGGTACAGAGGGGCCGCCAACGTGGCGAACCCCGGTATCCAGAGTCTACAAAAACCCGCAGTTCCCAAAAACTCACGTACTTGTCGAGGAGTGGTGGGGGTCGGGATCTGCATCACAGTCTTTTTCCGTGCTTCAGTGAGCCACTGCTTCCCTTCTCGGAGGGTGTATCCTAGGTAGGTCACCTCCAAGCGACATAACTGGGCTTTCTTGGCGGACACCTGGTACCCCAACTCACCCAATTCCTTTAGGAGCTTTTTGGTCCCATCGAGGCACAGTTCCTGGGTCGAAGCTGCGAGTAGTAAATCATCCACGTACTGCAAGAGAGAAATCTGAGGGTTCTGGGCCCTGAAGGGCGCAAGGTCACGGTGGAGGGCTTCATCGAAAAGAGTCGGTGAATTTTTGAATCCCTGTGGCAACCTAGTCCAGGTCAGTTGACCCGTATGTCCTCCTTCGGGATCTCGCCACTCAAAAGCGAACAGGGGTTGGCTACTCGGATGCAATCTGAGACAGAAAAAGGCATCTTTCAAATCCAGAACGGTGTACCAGAATCGTTCAGGCGGTAAGGAACTCAGCAAGTTGTAAGGGTTGGGCACAGTTGGGTGAATGTCCTGTACCCGTTTATTGACTTCTCTTAAGTCCTGGACGGGTCGATAATCATTGGTTCCAGGCTTACGTACCGGCAGGAGGGGGGTATTCCAAGGGGACCTGCAGGGAATCAGTATACCTTGTTGTAACAGTCTCTGGATATGTGGTTGAATGCCTTCTTTAGCCCCTTGAGTTATGGGGTACTGTCTGACTGAGACGGGGGTGGCAGCCGCTTTCAGCTCAACTACGACGGGTGGTACTTGTTTGGCCAGTCCCATTCCAGCCTGCTCTGCCCAAACCTCTGGAAAAGCTGTCAGCCACTCTTTAGGGGGCAAAATCCCAGTCTTGGGTTCATGGAGGCGATATTCTTCTTCTAGACTTAAAACTAAGCATGTTATAGGGGCCTCTCCCCAGGTGACTTCTGGTCCCTTCGGGGTGAACTGGACCTGAGCCTTTAGTTTGGTCAACAAGTCCCTCCCCAGAAGGGGCGCAGGGCACTCAGGAATCACAAGAAAAGAGTGCGTTACTTGGCGTTTTTCCTATTTCTAAACTTCTTTCCGTTGTCCAGGGGTAAAGTTTACTTCCAGTGGCTCCCATAACCAGAGTTCTTTTTGATCCTAATTGTCCTAATGGTTTAGTCAAAACTGAGTGTTCGGCTCCTGTATCTACTAAGAAATTAACGGGGTTCCCCTCCACAGAGAGAGTTACCCTAGGCTCGGGGAGGGGGACCGAGCCCCGACTCCCCTAATCTTCCTCCAGGCCAGTATCTTGGGGCCCTTTTGTTTCTTTCGGGGGCAATCTCTGGCCCAGTGTCCTTTTTCTTTACAGTATGCACATTGGTCTTTCTCAAGTTGTAGCCTCTGTCCTCCCGGGGGTCTTCTTGCCCTGTTGCCCAGGTGTCCTGACTGTCCTTTCTCTGACCTTTCTCCACCTACTACTGCGGCCAAAATCTTAGTCAAATTCCTCTCTTGGCGGCAATCCCGCCGATTTTCCCTCTCCTCTGCCTCCTTTTTTTCTCTTTCTTGTTTTTCTTCCTCGGTCTCTCTCTTGTGATACACTTTCTCTGCCTCTTTTACTAAATCCTGCAAAGTATAATCCTGGAGCCACTCTAATCTCTGCAACTTTTTCTTGATATCAGAGGCCGACTGCCCTATAAAAGCCATGGCTACAGCCGCCTGCTGTCCCTCCGAGGAGGGATCAAATGGGGGTATATCTCCTATAAGCCTCTATCAGTCGTTCCAAGAAGACAGAGGGTGGCTCCACTGGACCCTGTAGGATTTCTCTTACCTTTGCCAAATTGGTGGGTCGCCGTGCGGCCCCTTTGAGACCTGCCACTAGAGCCCGGCGGTAGACCGTGAGATGCTCCCTACCTTCCGCAGAGTTGTAATCCCAGTCAGGGCGGACCAAGGGGAAAGCGGCATCTATAAGATTAGGGAGATTGGTGGGGGTCCCATCTGGTCCTGGAACATTCTTTCTGGCCTCCAGGAGGATCCTCTCTCTTTCTTCAGTCGTAAAGAGGACCTGCAAGAGTTGTTGACAGTCGTCCCAAGTGGGCTGATGAGAATACATCAGGGACTCGAGGAGTCCCGTCAAGCCTGAGGGGTTTTCTGAGAAAGAGGGGTGGTTAGTTTTCCAGTTGTACATATCGGCTGACGAAAACGGCCAGTATTGCGTGGGACTAGTTGCCCTGGAGCTGGGGCGGGTCCGTAAGCCCGTAATGGTAAGGCAACGGTGGAGTCAGGTCCTGCGCCAGATCCCTCCAGGCTGAGACCCCTGCGGCTTCGAGTTCCGGCCGCTGGTCCTGTTTTGGAGGCCGTCCGAGAGTCCGTTGGGGCTGGCACCTGTGGGGGGGCTGCATGAGGAACGGGTTGAGGATATGGGGGAGGAGGGTGGTCAAGGAGGGAAACATCATCAATTTCAGGATAGATCCTCGGGGGAGCTGATGGAGCGGGCGCCGGCGGATCTGGAGGAGGTACTTTCGGTTTCGCGGCCATGGCCACCGTCACCGTCTCTATCCCTGATGTCCAAGGTTCCATCCAGGGTGGCGGGTTTTGGACTAGGTTCTGCCACACGAGGATGTATGGAACCTGATCAGGGTGTCCCTCTGTGTCCTGAAAGATAATTCGCTTGACAGCGGAAATGACAGATAGGTTAAAAGTTCCTCCCGAAGGCCATCCTACACCAAAATTTGGCCATTCGGAGGAACAAAAAGTTTTCCAAGGTCTTTTTCTAACTTCAAGAGAAAGATTATGAGCCCTAGTCTTAACGTCCGTCCAATGGTCCAGAGTCAGTGTTAGTGGGGTCGTCACGGTCTGTCCCATGTCTACCTCTATTAACAAAAATAAGCACAAAGACAGAAAGACAGGAACACAAAAGCAGCTGTCGACTCCGAGTCGACCAGTAATTCTGAGAGGAGTCAGACAGGCTAGAAATGGCCCTTTGACACCGGTCGTCAAGGAGAAAATTTATCTCCCGACCTTCCCCGCGGAGGTCCACCAGGCGTCCCTGGTCCTCCTCCTGTCCTCCTGGGACGTCTCCCAGGGCGAACAAACAATGGACACCTGGACACGTCTATCCCTGTCCACTCCACCCTCCTCCTGGAGAGCGGCCTCAATAGAGCGTTTGCAAAGACGAAACTGCGATCGCACCAGATTTTTGAACAGGCCACAAACACAGAGTCACAACAGAACAGAAATTCTTACCTCCAAGTGGGTCTAGGACCCCTGGGTGGTCGCGCAACTCCCGGACGAGTCCCCAAAATGAAAGCCCCCCCGAAGGGAGACCCTCACTCAAATCTCGGGAATAGCGCGCACCCAGTGAGGCACCGAGACCGGACTTGCTGCAATCACACGAGGAAGTTTATTGAAAACGGAATTGGATGAGATCTCAGGCCAGCATGCTGGGGTGGAGACTCGTACACCCACGGGGGAGTGGAGGAGTTCGACCCCAACCCAAACTTGTGACAAGCTTATAAAGGCAAAAACATCAAAAGAGGGGAAGGAAATAGGGGAAGTCCAAAGTTACACGTTTACTTATCAGCTGACTAGGGAGGGGGTAGGGGAGATCCGGAGTTACATGTTTACTTATCAGTTAAGCTATGTATTGTATTAAACAAGGCGTTGGAACATTCCACAGAGGTCGTTGGGACATCCTGGAGTTATCTCAGGAACTATTTTTCTCAAGAGAGTTCCGTGAGTGACCACCTGCAGGGGACGGAGGCCCTAGGGTGGCGAGTTCATGTCCCTACAGACAGCTAGTAAATTTTTTACTTTTCACCCACATGATCTCATAGTTCACTCCTGGCCCTGACAAAGTACCAGATTTCACTCCATCCTCCTCCTCCTTTGAGAACAACTACCTGTAGCAGAACCTCGGCCTCTTCTTCTCCTTTGTCAAGAAAACCCACATTCGATCCACACACGTTTTCTAGATCATTAGACAGCCAATTGCCCTTCTATCAGCTTGCTCAGCAGAGATGGAAACAGCAGGGGAAAGGGTTTCTGACTGCCCAGGTTCCTGTTCTACCTAGGGAAATAGCTAGTTTAGCAGATATCCAAGGCTCAGTCTGCAGCTTGGAGTAGTCTGGGTCAGAGCCTGTCCTTTCAGAGTACGAGTTTGTGCCAAGCATCTCCTCTACTCACACCGTGTTCCTGCTAATCTGAATGAATCTACAATTTTTTCTAACCAGTCAGCAGTCTGGTTGGCCCAATTCTATCAACCTATAACTCCAAAATGATGCTCAGGGCTCTCTATATGAACTGAGATGCACAAAGACTCAACACTACCCCAGTTCCACCTATTAATAACCTCCAAAGGGTTTGACTCAAGGAAAAAAAATCTTCAGTTCTGTGCACACCATCCTGTGAGATGCACACCATCTGCTGAAGGTGTTCTGAGCTCTGCAGTGAAATGTGACTTGCTTTCTAATTTTGTTATCCTTTCTCCTCTCAGTGAATCAGGGTCTGCAGCTTCCTTACTGATAACAAGCAATCAAAACTCAACCTCTAGAAAGTTTGAGGCCCAGTGATGAGATTCCAGGTACAACCATCACAAATTCTATAATTCAGAAACCCTCCCAATACCAACATCTGCATATATTTTAATACAAACATTTTAACACAAGCAGGGAGTACTTTTCCCCAGTGTAGAGAGGGAATGTCCCTCCAGGACTTTCTATACCATGTCTGGCACAGTCTCTGTTCCTCCTCCACTGGTCAGACTTTTCTCCAGTCTCAACAGTGACCATACTGTGGACCTCGATCTTGGCAGGAACTCCTTCTCCACCTAAACCCTAGACAGTTCCTATGACTTTAGGAACATCTCCCTTTGCCCTCCGGGAATCCTGCTATTGTTGTCTACCCTGTATTCCAGGGCACTATGCACCTACATGCTACAAAAATATAGATGGGAGGACTTACAGATGCTTCAGACAAGGTTCCATTGGATGGTAGAGTATCCCATTTCCCACTCTTATCATCCCATAGACATGAGGTGGGGGTGGCCTGGACAGCAACCCTTATGATGGGGTCCTTGTCAAGTTTAGCTATGCCTCATCTCCTAACTATAGCATTGATCCAACCCCAACAGAAACAGATGCAAACTTACCACACCACACAGCAGAAATTCCCTGAACCCAGCAGTACCTCCTGGTGCTGCTTGCATATCTTTGAAATGGACCTGATTAGGGTTAAGGGGGATAAAGAAATAATAGACACATGTACAGAAAGGCTGGGTTTGAATGAGCCATGAACTTTGATGAGACACAGCAGCAACAGTCCAGAAACTTAGCATATTTATTGTATACAGTGGGATCTGGGAGAGGGCAGTTAGCTAACCTCAGAAGAAAGTCTCTGTAGGGGACAGGTTGCAGTCATCTGGAAAGCTGACACTCACTTTTTATACACACTGTCAATATCCTTACTGTGACCATGCCTGCCATTCTCATGTGTCTGAGGCAATTGAGTCCCTGGTATGGTCACACTTGTGCCAATAAAACATATTCATTCAATCAGGACTTCATCTGCTCCCCACATCCTGGTATTATATGCTCTACCATATTACACAGGATGCTCAGCAGCACCTTCCAGTATGGCCCTGCTTAGCTTCCTGTGGTTCATACTGTTTGGGAACCTCCAAATCCCTCCCCTGGAGTCACCTCAGTCCAGACTCCACCCCTAAAAATCCCTCCCTTGGCAGCTCCACCTCCTAAGAGCATTAAAAGCCCCCCACCTGTGGGTTCACCCACCTCATGCATGGTTCCTGGTTTTCTGTTCTCCTGGAGCCACCCAGGCATGCTTTGCTCAGATTAAATCTGGATTTATTGATTTGGTCTGATTGGCTTATTGTATCAGTTGTGGCCAGTTTCTAGTAACTAGGGATGTGACCCATGCTCCCAGCTCTGTGTTTTACCCTGACATGCCTGCTGCCTCCTCCAGCCACAAATCCTGACACTTGCACTGCCTTCCATTTGTCCCTTCACACACATTCTGACTTCTCCCATCGTCAGCCACACCCCCAGATCCATCGCCATCACCTGCAATAGGATGGGTACCTTAGTTTCTTTTCTACTGCTGTGAAGAGACACCATGACTGAAATAACTTATTTAAAGAAGCATTTCACTGGGGGCTTGTGTACATTTTCAGAGGTTGAGTTCACGATTCTCAAGGCAGGGAGCGTGGCAACAGGCTGATAGGCGTGGTGCTGGAGAAGTAGACGACAACTTACATCTCATCCACAGGCAACAGGCAAACTGGTGTTACCCCCAGTGACACACCTTCTCCAAGGCCACGCGGTTAACCCTTCCTAAACAGTCTGCCAGCTTAGAACCATACACTAAAATGCATGAGCTGACAGGGGCCATTCTCATTCAAACTGCCAGAACTGGTCAGGACATCCTCAGGTGGGTCAATGACTGTGGGAGGGCTGGATGTCTTGTGCTCACAGGTTGGCACTTAGGTGAATTGGGTCTGCACTACACTAGGGCATACTCCCTATGAAGGGAGGCCGGCCCATGATGAGTTAGACTATGCTGCATGCCTCTCCCCTCCACTCCTACAATTCAGTAGTCTAAGTTACCACCCGCACAACCCCTTCAAACTGTGAGTGGGCCAGCACTAGTCTATGACTTGGGTGCCCAACTTCTGATTGTCCTGAAATGCACGGATAGTTTCCTCCTTCTCAGGGGTAACTCATGTTGGACAATAAATAATGTCACTTCACCTGCAAGGCAGGCTGACTGAAGGCAGCCAGAGGAAGGCAGGGCTCTGGCTCCTGTGCTGGGATTCTCCAGAGGAGCAAGGCCAACAGAATGTTAGCGCTCAGGTGCCCAAATACACATTTAGATAAAAATCTAGCATTCCTCAGGGACCTGTGAAATGGGGTTCCTCCCCTCAAAGAGTCATTTCCCTTTCTTCTGTCTGGCAGAGGGGTTCCATAGACCTGAGAATTGCATATCAAAGTCCATGGAGCCTCCAGTCTCCATCACAAGTACCTGCTACACACTTCAAAGCCCCCACACTAGCCTCCTGGTCCTTCCCATCTCACATCCCATCTCTCTTTATACCCTGCCACACTTGCTATTTTCTATTTCACTGGTTCTCAACCTTCCTAATGTGTCCAACCCTTTAGTACAGTTCCTCTTGCTGTGGTGGCCCCCAACCATAAAATTATTTCTGTTGCTTCTTCATAACTGTAATTTAGTTGCTACTGTTATAAATCATAATGTAAATATCTGTGCATTCTGATGGTCTTAGGTGATGCATTGGGAGGGGTTATGACCCACAAGTTGAGAAGAACTTGCTGTCTCCACTACTCTCTTGTCTCGCTTCTCTGGCCCTGGTCACATCCCGTCTACTTTCGCTTCTCTGAACTCTTCCAGATGTCTCTGAACATTTTTCTCTCCTTTATCACAATAAAAAAACCTTCCCCAATAAATCTGCCATTTTGGGAATTTCTTTACTGTCCCCCTTGCATACACAGATGAGTAAATACAGAAATAGGTTTGTTTGCAGTAACAGCCTCATGTGATTATAGAAACTGGAATGACCATTATTGGTGGGATAGTGCCTTCAGACTTCAAATGCCTCCCCAGCACCACACACACACACACACACACACACACACACACACACACACACACACCAGACCCTAGGCAGTAACAGGTTTTAGTAGGAATCACAGGGCAAGGCTTACTGTATCCTCAGTCCTGAAGCAAATGCCAATTTGTAACAAGTTTTCCTTTGTACTAGAAAAATCCCTTCAAGAAGCCTTTGGGTTTTAGAAGTAAAGCTATTTGTGCAGAGTAGGAGTTTTCTGTGGGTAAAGTGACCTGATTGATCACCCAAAGCCGATTAGAGCAAGGAGTCTTACTTAATAGTAAGAGAGTGTTAGAAAGAAAATGACATAAAGGCCACAGTGGCCAATCTGAAGGGGAAAGCTGACACACAAATTCCCTTCAGGACTGAGGTTTATTACAATGAAAGAGCATCAAGGCCATGATCACCCTCAAAGTGGATGGAGGGCATTAGGCAGAAAGAACACAATATATAGTGAGTTATCTAACCACCCTCTGGGAATTAAAGGGGAGAGGAGGCTTCCCAGGAAAGCCTGAAGACAAGTTTCATTGATGATTGTGTGTACTGTGATGAGAGGGAGAAAGAAAGGCTGTGGGTTTGGATAGGAGTTGGGGATCTGGGAGGTGTTAGGGGGAGGGAAACTAATCACAATGTACTGTATGAAGGAATGAACTATTTTCAATTTTTAAACAGTAAGAATGAAAGAGAGGGAGAAAGGAAGGGAGGGAGGGAGTGAGAGAGAGGGAGAGAGAGAGAGAGAGAGAGAGAGAGAGAGAGAGAGAGAGAGAGAGAGAGAGCACACCAGGAAGGGGACATAGGGGAGACCCTTCAGGCAGTACCAAGCAGACCCCCTGAGGAGTGTCAGACCAACTTCCAGAACCAAGGGAAGTGTGACTTTTTAATAATCTTTTATGGAATGGTGGAAGGTTTCATACCATGGGGTTTAATTCAGCACAGTGTAGATGAACGGGAGAATGGAGTTGCCAGACATTATAAATTGAGAGTTACCACAGCAGAGACTGCAGCTTCCTCCTCCTTTATTTTATGTGTATGTATCTGCACAAATGAGTGTGAGTGATCTCAGAGGCCAAGAGCACAGGATGTATGCTGGAGTGACAAGTGACTGTAAGTTCCCCAATGTGGGTTCTGGGAGTTGAACTTGGGTCCTTTGCAAGAGCAGCACATGCTTCTAACCATCAAGCCATCTCTCCAGCCCTATGGACTGCTTCTTAATCCTCTGTTCCAGGACGACATGCTGCAGGGAATCATGACCTGATCCAAGCCGAGGACTGAAGTGCAAAGGGTTGGTTGATGATGATCTGAACATTCAAATGCAATGCAGGTCTCCAGGGCCAGCAGGGCCCTTGATTGTTTACAGACAGCTGAAGAGGGGAGCTGATGCCTTCCCCCTGCAGCAGACTTGAGTAGAAGCATAGAGGGCTACCTGGTGCTTCTACAATTACATCTGCTTAAGAATTGTAATAAAAGTACCGTTGTCTCCTAGCCCTTCAGAGAGGTCTGGGTGCTCTAAAGTTGTGCAGGGTTTAGGGAGACCCTTCCCTGCCTCCAGAAGCATCATGGGTACAACATCTTGACTTCTCTTCTTCAGCCAGAGATCCTTTCTTTCCTTCTCCATCAGCTCCAAGAAGGATAAGCAGTATTAGAGAAGATACTGCAGCTACACAAACAACTTGGATGTATGACTCAGTGAGGACATGTTCTTGATAGGTATGATGGTAGGCATAATTCCAGTGCATAAGAGGCAGAGGTAGGAAGATCCAAGCTCAAGGACAGTCTACTCTATGTGAGAAGACCCTGTCTCAAAAAAGATAGACATAAAACAAACAAACAAATAAATAATCCATTTCTCAGTTTGAGGGAAAAAAGTCTGTTTTCAAGGCCTCACCAGGATGGAGTATACATGACTTCTGCATTGTCTCCAATGCTCAGAACCTACAGTTATATCATCTATAACGAGAAAATGGTGTCACTAGTATTTCTTTTATGGGGGTTGAAGAGATGCCTTGGATGTGTTTGCTTCCTGTTCCCGCAGAAGACCTGGGTTCAGTTGCTAGGACACACTGGGCAGCTCTCAATGTTCCATATCTCCATCTCCAGAGAAGTTGACACCCTCACACAGGTGAGCACGCTCAGCACAGATAAGCATAATTAAAGAGACAAAGAAATCTTAAAAGAATTCCTCTCATGAAGTGAATTGGTATTACAAAATAGCACCTCTTTGGGGTGGCTAAGATGAGATCGATTGAAAGGTGAGTAGAGGCTGAGGCATGTTACAGGGGCTGGAACTGCTTCCTCGGTACCCACAGTGAGATAGATACCTTTGAGATTGTAGTGTTAAGTGCCTGACAAGTATCTCAAATATTTAAAGGAGTATATATTTATCTTACTCTTCTAGTAGATCCACAAGAAAGAACACAGATGGAGACATAAACCAGAAGGTCAGAGAAAAGGCCGTCATCATCTAAATGTTTGGTATTCAGAAAAGAGATATTTCTAAATTTTGCTCTAGAACCTATCTCACTGAGAAGCAGAATATGGAAAATACCATTTAGAATGACAAGTTTCCAAATGCTCGCATATCTTTCTACTTGGTGTTAAAAAATAAATTTTAAACATTTGTCAGCCTTTGATGTGTTACTTATCTGATCATCCCATCTTATCTCTGCCATGTGTGTCTACCAGAACCCAGCTCTCTTCACACCCCATGTGTTGTGTTGAGGGAAAGTGCCTCACTATAATCACGGAGCTCTGTTTTCTCACAGAGAATATCAAGAACACAAGGCCCTGATCACTCTCTGCCATACTGCTTCCAGGGCTGATTCTGCAACCTTGACAGACAAAGGAGCAACTGTCCTGAGACCAAGGGCAGGCCTATGTAAACTTCCCCTGGAAGCAGCCATTCCCAAGTCTTGGTATTACTTCTAATGCAGCTTACCTTTGGAGGAACTCTCCATCAAGGTCTTCCTGAACCACCCTTCAGCTCTCTTCCTCCTCCATAGTTAGCCTATAACCCCAGCTGACGGAATGCTAATGCCCACACTTAAGAAGTGTCTTCCTGCCTCAGCTAACCTAATCTAGAAAGTCCCAAACAGACCTGTTCAGGGATTTGTTTCCATAGTGTTTCTAGACCCTGTCAAGTTGACAGTCAAGATCAATCATCACACTTCTCCAGAAGTGATAGCTGCTTTAGTTCAAGTAGATATAAGGCTGGTGAAAAGAGAAAATTATAGAAAAGAGTTTAAGGTTATAAACTCAAAAGGCAATTGAGATGGTGTCTAGTATGTTTGGCCAAGCGTGGCCTACACTGGCTTTGCCAAAATGTTTTTAATATGTCCAAATGGTGAAGTCTACACTTTCTACCTCTCATTTTTCTTTTGTTAATTATTCATTTAATGATATTTGTCAAAGGACCCAAGACAAGACGAAAGAGAAAAATTTCAAGAGACATCAACAGGATGAGGCTGCTTAAGATTCTAGTCTTTACCCAATAAGGTCTCTTTCTCTTCCTTTGCTTATGGGCTTCCCGGGTTCTGAACCTAAACTCTATTGCAGCTGCATCTTTAATCTCATCTCTTCATGGACAATAAGCATTATGATATTTGTGAACTTTTTCCAGTAAGATTTAAAAGCACAACTCTTACATTGTCTGCTCAGCTCAAAATTCCCCTCATCCAAAATGAGTCCATTGAAAGAAATCTTCTATTTTCAGGCCATTATTCGCATTCAAAATACATTATTAAATACCTGATAGCAGCCAGGAGTTATTGTACAGATCTGGAACATAGTTCAATAAGATGGAAAATAGCCCATTTAACTAAGGAGGTACAAAGCCAGAAAGGAAGCAACAGATGTTTATCTTCAGAGGAGGCAGCGTTAAATAAATTTAAATAAAAACAGATGTTTAAAAGTTGTTTTATACTAGGAAGCTTCATAAAGCATCACTGAGATGATATGGTTAAAATGAAGGGAGGGAGCTGGGTCCTTGAGGACCGTGGGGTTGAACGTTCCAGGCAGGAACAAAAGCAAAGGAATGGGAAGCATCTTTGAGAGATGGCACAGACAGAATGGGAAAGAGAGCACAGTTGCTAAAGCCTCATAACTAATTCTCAGCTCTCTCACAAATTGCCAAATCTTCTAGAAGCATGTTCTTTATCGAGGCTTTATCATCCCCCAGCTTCTCAGTATAACAACAATTACAGGACACATTCTATCACCTTGAGTCTTCTGGAGCCACGTTATCACAGGGAGAAACAACAAAGGACCAAGAATCATTCTGGGTTATTAGACAATGGGATCAGGGAATTAAATGTTATTGCTGATTGACACCCCTAAGCCAGAAAACACAGTAACTGCATCTGAGAGCCCTGGGGTATAGGGAAAAAGAAGTTTCTCCCAGGTAACCAGCATCAGATTCTAGAAGAGACTTACAGCCTTTGTAAGACCCGCGAGAGCGTGGTCCCTCGCGCTCCCACTCAGGAAAGGTGCCCCCCCAAATCACTCACGAGAAGTGGTCTTGATGCAAACACATAAGGTCCTTTATATTCCAGTATACTGGGACCGTCAGCCATACACCATGCAGGGTAGAGGGCTGAGGACGACCTCTAGCACAGAATTGAGACAGCTTTTATAGGGTTACAGCAAAGCCCACGCATCGTGAACCAATCACCTCGTAGCATCCAGTGCAGACCAATTAATTTAAAGTATCCAACCCTGCCCTTAGCCCAGGAAGTCTGCTTTTGCACAGGTTTCTGGGTGTTCATTCACTACCGTAAACATTAAAAAGTAGGTGACCATCAGCTTGGGATTTAAGACTCCCAGCTTCCTGGGTTTTCTGGGGAATTAGGCTGAATTTTTCCATCCTAACACCTTCCTTAGGAGAAAGAAGGTCATTGGGAGGAGAAAGAACCCATCTGGCTTACTTCGTATTTGATGTGTCAATTGGTCTTCCACTAGAGTTGAAGAGAGAGTAAAGTCAAATAGGAACTGTTGCTAGGACCATGACTGGTAAAGATATTAACACTGATTCTGGGTCTCACTCAACTAATTTAGATAGAGAAGATGGAAATCTCTGCCCATATTTTTATTTGGTGCTAAGCGTTATCTTAACAACCATGAGAATCTTCAGTCCAGACGCAACTGACTCAGAATTATACTATTTTGATAAAATTTAATTGAATGAAAATTTTAATCTTTTTGTATTCAATTCCTCATAATTGTCACAACAATAAAACATAAAAGTTGTTGTGACAATTTTAGAGATAACTTTTTGTTGATTTTTGTTTCTCTGTAGCTTTGGAGCCTGTTGTGGAACTCACATTGTAGACCAGACTGGCCTCAAACTCACAGAGATCCACCTGCCTCTGCCTCCCAAGTGCTGAGATTTAAGGCATGTACCACCACCACCCAGCTCTTAGTGATAACTCTTAAGAACTTGTAATTTTTTTTTTGAGAGAGAGAGAGGGGGAGGTGGCTTCCTTCCTAGTTGGCCAAGATAAAAGAGACTGCAGAGTCTGGGTGGAATATAACTCTGGCTTTTAAATTTCCCAACAGAATAACAACTCTGCCTCCTGTCTCCATCTGGTCCTAAAGCACAGGGCTCTCACTTTTACAGGCAGCCCAAACCTCTCATATAACAAGCACTTGTCAGAGGAATAAACGACAGCCTACAAGCACCCCTCGGTTCCACAAGACAAGCAAGCACCCACTGAGCAGACAACCATGCACCTCTTCTTTTGAGTCCCCCACTCCCCATTTTGGTAGTTAGGACCAGACTCTCTCAGGTCTTTGGCTAACTACAATTTGGGGTTTTGCTTGTCTGATTGGCTGAACTTGGCCATAGTTGAGATGCAGACCTCATCATGCATGCTGGGCAATCGTTCTACTGCTAAACTGTAATACACTCAGGTCACTCACGTACTTTCTATATGACGAGTTCATATTGAAAGCGTTCACATTCTGGTCACTTTTGTCTGTGGGAGTTAGACTTGCCTGTGGAAAACATGACTCATAGTATGAGCTCACTGGAAGGTTTTTCTCCAGAAAAATTAATCTCCACGGAGATTCTTGGGTGCTCCTATTTCTAATAATTAAAGCATAAAATGCAGCTTATGTAACTGGATGTGCCTTGCCATCCAGCTTTGCAGCCTCAAAAGGGAGCCTCGCTGAGATAGAGTTTAGCAAATACACTTTGGCTTGTATGTTGGCACATCTTCCTACTCTGTCTACAGTTGTTTCATCATTAATTTTATACCGTGTCAGCTTTTACAAATCACATTAAATCTTCATGGAAGCAGAGGCTGCAATGCACAAAATACATATGAAAAGGAGTAGTCCACATCCAACATACAACAGACTAATTTGGATCAGAACAGCCCAATGGATTGGAGGGGCTGAGCCTTGGAGGAAGAAAGGAAGAGAGCTATGTCTGAAGGCATGTTGCTTATAAGAATTTGCTGAAAACACCATCTCTGTAGCAGTTACCACATGCCTAAGCACAGTGAAAAAAAAAGGGGGATGGGGTGGGAAAACAGATGATGAAAAGACACTCAGGCCAACCTGTAGAGGGCTTTGAATATTAAGTCCATGAATTAAATCTCCACTGTGATAACATATTATTTATGATTTAATAAAGCTTGCCTGAGGGTTCAGAATGTAAAGCCAGCTATACTAGTTAGCTATAGAAGCCAGGCAGTGGTGGCACACACCTGTAATTCCAACACTCAGTATTAAGAGGAAGATGGATCTCTATTCATTCAAGGCCACACTGACTACACGGAATTGATCCAGTCCTAAAAGAAACAGCTCACACAAAGGTGACCTCAGTACCTGGAGTCATAGGCCTTTAATCCCAGCACTAGGGAGGTGGAGACAGGAGTGATATGGCTGGGTGGAGAAAGGAAAAAGAGGCAGGAGGAGACAGAAACTAAGAGCTTTTGCCTCTAAGGATTCGTGGAGAAAGGATTGCCATTTCAGCTGGATAGAGATAAGATCTACTGGCTTGGATGCTCTGTTTCTCTGATATTCAGCTTGGAGCTTGAACCCCAATATCCATCTCTGAGTCTTATTTTTCATGTTACGCTCCACTCCCTAACTTGTGAATGAGGAAGTCCTTGACGAAGTTACCTGGATAATCGTGACCAAGATGGCATTGTCAGCAGATCTGCATTGCTCTGGAAGCCAGTCCATTTCTTACATGGATGCAGAGAGCTTAATATCTGACATTAAATGGTAAGTCCCAGTAGGACATCTTAGTCCAGTAGACAGCGCGACGAGAGTGAAGAGTTTGATATACAAGTCAGAGAGACAGATTTGGAGATTATTCACACAGAAAGGAAAAATCGCTGACAGAATACGAGCTCCCGGGGCTGCTTTCATTCTATAAGAACAAGACACCAGGCTGCGATATATAGCAAGATATGTATATCAGAGGACATGGGGTGGGTAATCTGGACACTTAGATGCCCTCAAAACTAGTGACTTTTAGAGACTAAATTTAGAGTTTCACCTGGTTGTTTTACTACAAGGATTAGAGAATTAATGAGCTCATTTGCTCTTTTCTCTGGCATGAAAGTAACCAATAATGGTGTTGTAAGGTGGACAAAAGATGGCGGTGTGTGTTATCTATCAATCTATAAATCTACAAATCCTATAGACTGGAGAAAGTGATCCTGCCAGCTCAGCTGGGGAAAAACAAACAGGCTGCAGAGCCCCAAGGTTGTTGAGTGACACCCTCCCCTCATATGTTAAATATTGTTTGGTGTCAAGGAAAGCCACAGTTCTCTGCTAATCTCCCCAGAGACGATGAGAGAAACGGAGGAAGTAGAGGCTATGCTGGCACATTTGAAGGAGTGGTAGGGGCTTTGGGGTATGAGGCCCAGATATAAGAAATGAGCAGTGTGAGTTAACTTCAAAATGTGGCTGATAATCCTGACTACCATGAACTCACAGCTGCCGTTGTTGCCTACATAGTGTCTACATAAGACTGGTACAAAAACATCAGTTATGAATTCGGGAGGAACCTATGGGGCCCTGCCCTGCGGAAGGGTTGGGGAACTATGGACAGTGCTGGACTGATGGAGGAAAGGAAGTCATTGTCTTCAGTGACTTAGCTACTGGTCAGTTATGTGAACTCTAGAGAATAGCTCCACACTCATTAAACCCCAAGGTACAAGGTTCACAAAGAAAAGTTAAAAAAAAAAAAAAAAGATGGGAGCTTGATGGCAGGTTGTTGACAAGAAGAAGAGGCAATAAATAGACGGCTGAATGTGACCAGAACATATTATAGACATATGTGAAATTGTCAATGAGTAAGTTAATTTTAAAAACTGGCTCCAAAAAATAAGCAGTATTCTCTTAAAGCCTCTGAGGGTTGGGGGCTGTGATATGGTGAGACATAAGGGCCTGGAATTGACTGGATACAAAAAGAATGTTTCAAAAGGAACGTGTTTTCTACGGGAAGATGAACATCAGCTGTGCGGAGAAACTTTGAACAGGAAACTGGAGAGTGAAGGACCAGTGACGGGGACTTTGGGCCCCATCAGAAAGGTGATGAAGAGTGATGAGAAGGTTTTAAGGAAGAGAAAAGAACAGATTCTAAATTATTGTGGGAAGGGAGCATGGCACTGGTGTGCTCACCGCCTGTCTTGAGCTAGGCAGGGAGGTGGGAGCAACATGTAAACAGGAGCTGGCCAGGCCTGCACTAGGGAAGTCAGGGCAGTAGGGATGAGAGGAGAGACACAAGCTTTGAAAAGTGGCTCCCTTGCAGGCACCCCTGAGCCACATGCCTCTCCATATACTTCTATAAATCAGTTAACCGGACTGAGAGGACAATGTTGTACAAGGAGATTTTCTCCATCTGCCTCAGTCCCACTGGACTGGTTTTCTCTCTACCCATCGGTTCCCATAGCTGCTTAAAGAAATAACCACTCTGAGACTTTATATCAGTCACAGCTGTTTAGTCAATGGCTTGGGCTTCTTATTAGCTCTCTCTTAATTATTAACCCATTTCTATTAATCTGTGTCTCTCCTCTCGGTCTTGGCTTCCTGGGAGTGATGCCCTGGGACCCTGCAATTGGGGGCTACATGGCTTCTGTCCTTTGTCTTTCGTTTCCCTGCCTCTTTGTTGGGAATTCCCACCTAGCTAAATTCTGCCTGTCCATTGGCTGAAACAGCTTCATTCATCAACCAATAAGAGAAACACATAGTTACAGCATACAGAGGACACCCCCATTACAATGTGTCTGAGCAAAGCACCTTATTCAGAAAACCAGAATACAGATGATGCAGGGTGCCATGAGGTACCCATCAGAAACTACTCGGACACAGGTTCAAGTCTACAGAAAGTCATTATCAGCCAGCCAGTGCCTACCCTGGATATTAGGGACCCGAGTGCAAGCCCTGAGCCTTTCTCACAGTGGGCTTTTAAGCACAAAAACCACATCCTGGGTTGACACAACTCAGTTATCAGGAACGTTAGCCAGAAGCAGACCTACAGAAGCCAAAAAAGCGAGGTAAGTACATTTAAGGACTCTCCTAGAACTATGGACTTTGATGGATTAGATCTTTGTTCTCATTTTGGTGGAGGTCACAGCCTACCTGCTGGGTTCCAAGGTCTAAGCGGTACTTCCATCATGGTGTCAGTTGAGCTAATTAAGGTCTGGAGGCCTCTTACAAGGGTTTGCTCTAGCGCTTGATGGAGTCAATGCATCTCCCCTAGTGTTGTTGCCCTCAGCATCTCCTTCCTTTCGAAAACTTCTCTTGATTATCATGCCCCAAACAAATGGGTCCAGAGGACGTGTCAATCTCCTGTATGTCCTGATTATAGCCAATGAATGCTCTTTCCCTCTTCTTCTTGCCTCTGCCAAGAAGTGTTCTGACAACTGAGGTTCAAAATAAAAACACCCCAGACCTGGGATCCAGGCTCAGCCTCTGCATCGAGCCTTCAGATTAGGTCAAATGGACAATAGAGGACCAGAGAGTTTGAGCTCTTACTGACATGAACTGGTTTCATTAATGCACTTAAGTTTAAGGGCCTTGTATTTTACAAGGCCCTTAAATGTTCTACATCTGTAATATATGACTCAAAGGGGAGTTCAGCTAACTCAGAAAAAAACTTTGAAATGCTGCTGGAACTCGCTAAGTACGTGTATTAATTAGTAATATAATATGGCTACTAACAAAAAGTCCCAACTCATATAAATGGAGCTTTGTTTCAGCTTTGTTTCTTCTTTTAAAATGAAGTTAGATGTAGGTCTTATAAAAAAAAACAAACAAAACAATTCACATTCATGAGGCCATACAATGACAACCCCAGAAGCCTTCTGTGCCCCACAGGACTCCTGTCTTCAGATCTCAGTGACCTAGTGACGAGGGTGTCTTTCTGGAAGTAACTCTGACTTAATATGTCATGAAGCTGAACTCACTCGCTGGAGGCCAGGCTGGTCTGGGTCTCTCCCTGAGGTCCTGAAGTCTATATAAGGAGCATAGTTCCTTCTCTAAAACCAGGAACATGAGTGATAAGACCAGCAATAGCCTGGGGCCAGGGTCTCGAGAGACCTGAGAATTTCCTAGGAACCTGACTTTACCCACAAAAGGTTGTTGTGATCAGACCCAAGGCCAGTGTGCACTTGGTCTGTGACACACTTAAGACATCCTATGTTCCCATTGCTTGATTCACTTCCCGTCAACTCTGTCCCATTCCCCTGTACGCTGTGTATAAGATGCTGTACTTCTTAATAAATTTGCTGGCACGAGTCATCAGTTCATGCAGGCCTCCTGACCCCAACTTTTCCATCTTAATTATTCTTCTCATCCCGGGCCCTCCCCCTTGGAACCAGTCACTGAAGCAGAGCCTGCTGGTCTGGACCACTCACTCACACCACATCTCACAACAAGATACACAAATCCGCTGGAGACTTCTGCCCTTCATATGGTGCACTATTCTGTGTTACTTTTCTTACTTGGAAAATTAATATTTGATTAGTAATTAACACTCCTCTATACCTTTTATTGAATGCTATTCTCTCTCAGTATAAAAACATACAACACAGGATTTAATGAGACATCCTTGGGTTTTACACATCACTGATATATTAAATAGCAGAATGAATATTTCTACATCCCTTGTAAAAGTAGCCCTATATCATCCCCTGGATGTGAGTGTCAGTTAGGAGGACTGGACAGTCTATGGGGCCTCTGGTAGTGGATCAGTATTTATCCCTACTATACAAATGGACTTTGGGAGCCCATTGCACATAGAGAGATACTCTCTCAGCCTAGAAACATGGGGGAGGGCCTAGGCCCTGCTCCAAATGATCTGATAGACTTTTAAGACTCTCCAATGGAAGCTTCACCCTCTCTGGGGAGCAGAAAGGTGATGGGATGGGGTTTGATGGGGGTAACAGGGGAGGAGGAGAGGGTGAGGAAACTGGGATTGAAATGTAAAACAAGCTTGTTTCAAATTTAAATAAAAAAATTATATAAAAAAGTACCCCTGTATCATTCTCTGTTTCACAAATTAGACAGTAAATTAGTGTCAGACTGGAAACTTATTTCTCCCAAGTAAAAAAGATTTGCTTAAGTTTGTCTTTCCTCTTCTAACTTCAGACACATATTTTTATTTCACCATGTTTTGTTTGGGCTTGCTAGTCGGGCTGCATTTAACACTATACATCGCAGATGCAGGCCCCAGACATCTCCCTAATTAGCTCTTAAACTTCAGTCTCGGGTTCCGAGTCCTTCTGACAGTCCTACTTCAGGTTCTTTTGATATTTCAAAGATGTTTGGAATAACAAGTAAATCCAAAGCTATGCCACTTGTCCAAGGTCTCCCTTTCAATTGTTCTCTACTCTGCTGCTCAAATAATGAACGCAGAATTGAGTAGCAGCTCCTGCAGTATCCTGTGAGAGCTGCCATTAAACGAACTCCAGCGTTGCCGTCAGAGCTAGGAGGACAATACTTTTTTTTTTTTCATCTTAAATATGATGGCACTGAGTCAGCCACAAACAGTGATAATTGCATCTTAAAGAGCATTAAACCCTTATGGAAATTTCTAGAACTAGACTTGATTTGAGGCCAGATACTTTTAAGGAGCAAAATCTAATATGACATGAAATAGGAATGGCTTCACAAAGGCATTTAATAAAACAGATGTCTAAGAGAAGGAAAACTATCTTGAGAAAAATAGACAGCCTCAGAATAAAAAGTAGGATGCGATCTGTGCTGTGTTTTGGGGAGAAAATGCTGGGAAATGAACAGCTGTTGCAGACTCAATGGGTCTGGCTTTAAGAAAAGGCAAAATAGTGGGGGCCTCTGCTTAGACCGAGTTCAGACTGTCCCGTTTGCCCCGTCTGCCATAGCTTATTAAGAGGTGAAGAAATGACTAGAGGCAAAAATTATCCTGAAAAGAAGTTATATTTGAAAATGAATCCAGCCATTTTCTTCCTCCATCCCATTACACACTCTAACTCTCCATGACCACTATGTGACCTGACCCCAGGCACACTTGTGAGTGTGGCATGCATATCTTGTCTTTGTTTCTTTTTTCAGCAACCTCCTTCCCTCCCCCCCTCTTTCCCACAGGGTTTCTCTGTGTAACTTTCCGACACTCTCTGTAGGCTGGTCTCAAACTCACAGAGATCTGCCTGCTTCTGCCTCCCAAGTGCTGGGATTAAAGGCGTGCACCACCACCACCTGGCAGCATTGTCTCTCTTAAAGAAAGCCTTCATTAGACTCTCTCTTAATGATCCTTTCAGGGTCATATTGAGCCTCTTCTTGTCAAGGCCCCATTGGAATCTTTTCTCTGAATTTGACACTTGCTTTCTACCATATGATATAAACACTTAATTATGTACACAGGAGGGGCATTCTAAGTAATTTTACCTGGGTCAGTCTTACAACCCTTGGCAGAGACAACCTTCCATATCTCTGGTTATTTTGTGTGCCTAGTACAAGCCATGCACAGATTTGCAGCAGCTAAAGAGAGGGCAACCCTGACCCAGTCCCTCTTCAAATGTTTCCATTTTTTTTCCTTTGCCATATGCAATTATTACGACCTCCCCACCAACAGTCTTCCTTGGCAAATGACCACTATTTGATATTTTTGATGGGCCTCCTCCTTCAGAACCAAAGCTATAGGGAGAAGGAAAGAGATAAGCTGAATGATTCAAGCATCAAAAAATGACTTCCCTTTTTGAAAACAGACATTTGCCTTTTTACTACCTTGAAAATTGCATTCTTCCTCAACCACTAAGGTTCTCACAGCCACATTATCATCTTATCTACTGTTTGCCAGGGACTCTCCCTCTTCCCCTTCGTTTATTGAGTACTACCCTATCTCCTAAGAACGTTTCCACCTCCTGGAAATACATGACTGATTTACAGTGAAATCCTTCCGTGGGTTCCTGGCCTTCTAAGAGATACATCTCCCAGGAGCCTATAAGGATGGCCCTATTTGAACAACAAAGCAGTTTCTACAGAAGGAATCCAACAAAGTATCAAATTCAATGAAAGTTTTATGCTTTGCTTTTTGAGACAATCCCATACTCTTACCTAGGCTGGTTTCCAACTCACAACAATCCACCTGCCTCAGCACTTTGAATGGGCTTTGAATGCTTTGAATGCTGAGACTATAGGTATAAACCAAAACACTTGAATGCCAGTTCTGTACATGAGAAAAAGCAAAAATGCAGATGCAGGAAAAAAGGTCATATGAAAGTCAAGACGGGGATGGAAGGGTGAGTCTACGAGTCGGGTAATAACAGGAAAAGTAGCTGCTTCTAGAACCTGGAAGAGGCAAGGAAGAATTCTCTCCCCCAGCTTCTGGAAGGAGGACATGGAACTAAGAACCCAAGTCCTCCAGAACGGTGAGAGAATAGGTCTCTGTCATTTTCTGCCGCCCTATGGGCGATCATTTGTTATGAGAGCCACGGGGGAAGTCATTTAGCACTTCATGGAATTTAACACTGCAGTGAAGAGACAGACTGCAAGCAGAAGGTGGGCAGTGCCACAGGAAAGCAAACACCACCCTGTGAAGGAGTAGCATCCCGAGCTCCTTGAGAGTGATGGCAAGCAAGGCTACACTTAAGATCTGTCAAGGTTTTGGGGAAGGGATCGGGGTCTTACACTGTCCAACAAACAGTTTCTCCACGCTGATTCTAAAGATACTCTTACTCAGATTATTAAGATAAAAGTTCAGTGTTAGTTTTTCCAGGTATCATTAACACCTATCCATGACCTGGAGGGGCAATGCAAATTACCCTGATGTGTGGCCATAGCATCTACTTTCAACTAAAATTAAGACTACAAGAATGAAATTGCTATAGTTCAAGTAGTATTTGGTTCCTCCAAAACTTATGTTGAACTAAATCCTCACCTTTAGGTATTAAGAGGGTGGAAATCTCATCTAGCTGAGGTGTTTTGAGATGTTTTAAGTTCACGAGGAGGAAGCACCATTGGCTGAACACTGGGGAGCTTTAGTAGAAGACGGAGAAAGGCCAGACACACACAAATGAGTTCACCCTGTCAGTCACCTGCCCTGCATCACTTTGAGATTCTGTAAGCAAGAAGGTCATCCCGGATAAAGCCTTTAGCCTTGGTGCCTGTGACCCACAAATCCAAGCAAACCCCCTTTCTTTCTATGTTGCTGAGGCTGTGATGTTGTATTGTTAGCAGCAGAAAGTAGAGTGAGACTCTTGCCTAGGAAGTTGATAGTAAATTCCATTGTCTCCAACATGGCCCACGCTGTGTTTCTTCTTATAACAGATGAATATCAACTGCTTTCACAATGCTCTACAAATGCTGGTGTAAAAACAAATGTTCCTGATGTGGTCCTGGGAGAGAATGTGTTCTCAGAGGGGACTGCTCACATGGGATACATTATTTAAAGTGAGAAAGAATGCTTTACAAAAGGAGAGGAGATAATGGGAGGGAGTGGTTCACACAGGGACTACTGCCAATAAAGAGGTACTCCATACCGCATACATCTACTTTAACAAATATTTAACTGAGGGTTCACAATCTGTCAAGAAAGGCAGGCAATAATTAATGCAATACATGCATTGTTTATGCCTCATTCTTTAACTGTTTTATATTAGTTGGCTTCTAGGAGAAATGAAAAACTAGAAAATAAAAGGGAAAGGACTTGGGATAGTGTCATTAAGAAGGTAAGTGCTATGCACAGATTTGAAAGTGTAATGATAACTAGAAGGTAAGCAGGCGAAGAGAATTCTGGCAACAGAAGGAAGCCCTCAGATATGGGGCAGGTGGCTTCTCCATGGAATAACAAGGATGCCAGTGTTACTAGATTCTATGGGACCTCATGAGCTACTATGAAACAATTTTTCTCTCATAATTGGGGAGCCAAAACTAATGCATGCTTCTTTTATCTACATAGAGTCTCAATTACTTCATAGCTCATCTGTGTGAGTCCCAGCTTGATTATCAACCAGATGTTGACTGTTGGCTACAGAAATATATCGTTTCCCCCACTTGAGACCACATACATGTATCTCACCCTTCCCTCCACAAATTATAGGAAAAGTGTGTAACATTGAACAAAAGGGTTTGCCAGAACTTGATGTATTCATTGCAATATATATATATAAGGCCCACTCATGAATAAGAATGAGCTCATTGAAAACTGTCACCCATCTCACCAGGACTCTAGGGAGAAGTGAGAGTGGAGGTGAATGTCATTCCACTTGACACAGATATCTGAGCACAAAGCCAAATGCCACTGTGTTTCTTGTCCTGCCAGCTATACAAGGCAAAACTGGGCCGAGAGAACATTTTTCACTTTGAACAAGACAATGGAAAAAAGGAAAGTGAATTATGAAGGAAAGAGAAAAAATGTCTCCTTGCTTTGAAAATGTGTTGTGAAGCAGGATCTGTCAGAGACCAAGGGATCCAGTGACAGCCAATGTGTGTGTGTGTGCGTGTGTGTGTGTGTATAAGAGAGAGAGAGACAGAGAGACAGAGAGACAGAGATACAAAGAGCTGAGAGATAGTTCTGTCCTGCTTACCCAGGGGACAGCAGTTAGGTAGAGACAATGGAAAGAGAAAATTTCCTATAACTTCTACACTCTTACGCAAAGTACCTACCTGGAACCAGAAATGTTTAATGTAAGTTCCTTCTTCATACTAAATTAAAATACAATCTGTAGTCTGTACAATGAGGTAAATCAAGGCAGAAAATGCAGAACAGCCTACAGTATTCAGCCTCAGGAGACTGGACAGTGGACATGTAGAAGCCAGCATCTTTTCTGCAACATTTCCATTCCAGCTATGCAGCCCACATCTGAAATGTCACAACATGTTCAAAGGACACTTGAACATCTTTCCTCCCTCTATTTTTCTTTTACTGAAATTTTTAGACAATGTATTCTGATTATGGTTTCCCTACCCCAGCTCCTCTGAGCTCCTACCTACATCTCCTTCCATACAAATCCATACCCTTTCTGTTTCTCCTTAAAACATTTTGTGGGTGACAGGGAGAATGTGCTTTTAAAACCGTTGTTATTGGGCTAGGGGGCTGGAGGCACACCCCACAGCAGTTTATGAAGGCCAGAGGATAAACTTCAGGGCTCAGTTCTCTGCTTCCATGCTGGGTTTCAGGTATGGAACTCAAGGCATTGGGCTTGCACAGCAAACTCGTCTACTGTCTAAACCACCTCATCAAGCATCTTGCCAGCCTTGGTCCTATAACAATAAACAATAAAAATCACATTGTTGCCTATAAACTAGACCAGTGGTTTTTAACCTGTGGGTGTTTGTCCCTTTGGGGTCAAATGACATTTCATAGATGTCTCCTAAGATCATCAGACAATATAAATATTATTTACATTATGATTCATATCAGTTGCAAAATTATACTTATGAACTATCATTGAAAATAATTTTCAAATGTAGGTTCACCACAACATGAAGAAATGTATTAAAGGGGATCATCATTAGAAAGGTTGAGGAGCACTGGCCTAGATACTTTTTTTCCTTTTTTAATTAGAAACAATATTTTTTACTTGTCAATCCCAGTTTCCTCTACCTCCCTTCTTCTGCTACCCCTATTCCATCCCCATTCTGCTACCCAGGGAGGGTGAGGCCTTACATGGGGGATTTTCAAAGTTTGTCATACCATTTGGAGCAGGGCCTAGGCCCTTCCCCATGTTTCTAGGCTGAGGGAGTAACCTCTATGTGGAATGGGCTCCCAAAGTCCATTTGTATAGTAGGGATAAATACTGATCCACTACCAGAGGCCCCATATACTACACAGTACTCCTAATGCCCACACTCAGGAGATCTGAATTGGTTTCCCAGGTATCACTCTGAGTGTCTGTGAGCTTCCCCCTTTTCAGGTCCGCTGATTCTGTGGTTTCTCAAGCCTGGTCTTGACCCCTTTGCTCATCACTCCTCCCTCTGCAACTGGATTCCAGGAGTTCGGCTCAGTGTTTAGCTGTGGGTGTCTGCTTCTGCTTCCATCAGCTACTGGATGAAGGCTCTAGGATAGTGTATAAGGTAGGCATCAATCTCATTATCAGGGAAGAGATTTAAGGTAGCCTCTCCACTATTGCTTAGATTACTTGGGTCATCCTTGTAGCTCTCGGGACATTTCCCTAATGCCAGGTTTCTCTTTAAAACTATAATGGTTTCCATTACTGTGGTAACCCTTTTCTTGCGCCCCCCTATTCTTCCCCAGACTAAATCTTCCTGCTCCCACATGTCCTCCTCTCCCCTCCTCTTCTCCGCTTCTCTTTCTCCTGACTCCCTTTCCCCTCTCCCTCTGCTCCCAATTTACTCAGGAGATGTGTTCCTTTCTCCTTCTCCAGGGAACCATGTATGTCTCTCTTAGGGTTCTCCTTGTTTCCTACCTTCTCTGGCGGTGTGAATTATAGGCTGGTGATCTATTGCTCGATGTCTAAAATCCATGTATAAGTGACATACCATGTTTATCTTTTTGCGACTGGGTTACCTCACTCAGGATAGTTTCTTCCAGTTCCATCTTGAGAATTTCAAGATTACATTGTTTTTGTTGTTGGTTTTGTTTTGTTTTGTTTTTCTGCTGAGTAGTACTCCATTATGTAAATGTAGCACACTTTCTTTATCCAGTTGAGGGGCATCTAGGTAGCTTTCAGGTTCTGGCTATTACAAATAGTGCTGCTATGAATGCAGTTGAACAGATGTCCTTGTTGCATGAATGTGTAACTTTTGGGTATATACCTAAGAGTGAAATTGCTGGATTTTATGGTAGACTGATGCTCATTTTCCTGAGAAACTGGCATGCTGACTTCCAAAGTAGCTGTACAAGTTTGCACTCCCACCAGCAGTGGAGGAATGTGCCCCTTTCTCCACAGCCTCTCCAGAATAAACTGTTGTGTTTTTGATTTTAGCCATTCTGACATGAGCAAGATGGTGTCTCAGAGTTATTTTGATTTGCATTTCCCTGATGGCTAAGGATATTGAGCACTTTCTTAAATGTCTTTCAGCCATTTTAGATTCCTTTATTGAGAATTCTTTTTTTAATTGGATTGGTTATTTGGTGTTTTGGTGACTAGCTTCTTGAGTTCTTAGTATATTTTGGAGATCAGCCCTCTGTCAGACGTAGGATTGGAGAAGATCTTTTCCCAGTCTGTGGGCTGCCTTTTGGTCTTGCCAACTGTGTCCTTTGCCTTACAGAAGCTTTTCAGTTTCAGGAGGTCCCATTCATTAATTGTCTATCTCAGTGTCTGTGCTACTGGTGTTATGTCCAGGAAGCAGTCTCCTGTACCAAGTCATTCAAGGGTACCTCCCACTTTCTCTTCTCAGAGGTTCAGTGTGGCTGGATTTATGTTGAGGTCTTTGATCCATTTAGCCTTAAGTGTTGTGCATGGAGATAGACATGGATCTATCTGCAGTCTTCTACATGCCAGCATCCAGTTATGCCATTACCATTAGTTGAAAATGCTTTCTTTTTTCCATAATATAATTTTAGCTTCTTTGTCAAAAATCAAGTGTTCATAGGTGTGGATTAATATCAGGGTTTTCAATTCGATTCCATTGTCTACTTGTCTATTTGTGCCAATACCCAGATGTTTTCAGGACTATAGCTCTATAATAGAGCTTGAAGTCAGGGATAGTGATGTCTCTGGAAGTTCCTTTATTGTACATGGTTGTTTTGGCTATCCTGGGTCTTTTGTCTTTCCATATAAAGTTGATTATTGTTGTTTTGAGGTCTGTGAAGAATTGTGCTGGAATTTTGATGGGGATTGCATTGAATCAGTAGATTGCTTTTGGCAAGATCACCAGTTTTACTATGTTGATTCTACCTATCAAAGAGCAAGGGAGATCTTTCCATTTTCTGATATCTTCTTGAATTTCTTTCTTTAGAGTCTCAAAGTTCTTATTCACTTGTTTGGTTAGCATTACCCCAAGATATTTTATGTTGAATGTGGCTATTGGAAAGGGTGATGATTCTCTGATTTCTTTCTCAGCCCATTCATTGTGTGTATATAGTAGGGCTACTGATTTTTTGAGTTAATCTTGTATCCTTCCACTTTGCTGAAGGTGTTTGTCAGCTGTAGGAGTTCCCTAGCAGAGTTTTTTCAGGACACTTATGTAAACTATCATATCATCTGCACATAGTAAAAGTTTAACTTTCTTCTCAATAGAGAAAATCAAAGAGGCTGAAAGACACTTAAGAAAATGTTCAACATCCTTAGCTATCAGGGAAATGCAAATGAAAACAACTTTGAGATACCATCTTACTCCTGCCAGAATGGCTAAAATTAGAAACACCAATGACAACTTATGCTGGAGAGGATGTGGAGAAAGGGGAACACTCCTCCACTGCTGGTGGGAGTGCAAACTCGTACAGCCATTTTGTATAACAGTATGGTGGTTCCTCAGGAAAATGGGAATTAGCTTACCACAGGACCCAGCAATTCTGCTCTTTGGTATATACCCAAATGACCCACATCCATGCAACAAAGACATGTGCTCAACTATGTTCATAGCAGCATTATTTGTAAAACAAGTACCTGGAAGCAACCTAGATGCCCCTCAACTGAAAAATGGATAAAGAAGATGTGGCACATCTACACAATGGAATACTGCTCTGCAGAAAAAAATAACAGAATCTTAAAATTCGCAGGCAAGAGGATGGAACTTGAAGAAACCATCCTGAATAAGGTAACCCAGTCACAAAAAGAGGAACAGCGTATGTGCTCGCTCATATATGGATTTTAGACGTAGAGCAAAGGATCACCAGCCTATAATACCATCAGATGAACTGGGATACAAGGTGTATTCAAAGAGATTCATATATGGTCCCTCACAAAAGGGGAAAGGGACAAGTCCCCCAGAGCACATGAGAAATGGGGGGGCAGTGAATTGAGAGAGAACTAGGAGAAAGAGAAGGGGAGGAGAGGAAAACATGTGTGACTAGATAGGTTGAATCAGGGTGAGAGAGGGGAGGGGACATAAAAGAGGGAGCCATTATTGGTTTGAAGAGAAAACTGAACCTAAAGAAAGGTCTAGAGAACTACAAGACCGACTCCAACTAATAATTTGAGCAACAATGGAAAGGCTACCATAAATGCCCTTCCCTGATAGTGAGGTCATCAACTAAATTATCCACCATCATGGAGCCCTCATCTAGTACCTGTTGGAAACAGAAGCAAACACCCATAACCAAACACTGAGTCGAACTAGAAACCAGATGCAATGAGAGGAGACAAGACCAGGTTGCAGAAACACACAAGACGGCTGACCTGAACAAGGAGGAGTTAATGCCCCCCCAGACTGATAGCTGGGAATCCAGCGTGGGACTGACTCAGACCCCTGAATATGGGTCTCAGCTAGAAGGACTGAGCAGTCTGGGGGACCTCAGACAGTAGAAACAGGATCTATCCCTGGTGCACAAAAGGACCTTGCAGACACATTCCCCATGGAGGGATACCCCCTTAACCTAGAGACAGGAGAGAAGTCCTAGTCCCTACTTCAAATGACTTGACAGATTTATATGACCCAACCTGGAGAGCATAGCCCTACAAGTGGAATGAGGGTGGGGGGATGGGAGGGGAGGGTGGCCTGGGTGCATGTCACAGGGGAAAGAGGTTAAGAGGGAGGAAGTGAGGGAGGGAGGGAGGGAGGGAGTGAAGAAGGGAAAGGAAACTGAGATCCACATGTAAATTTTTTAAATTATATTATTAATAAAGAAGAAGAAAAAAGTTTAACTTTCTCCTTTGATCTACTTTTGTTTTCTTTTGAGTTTCTCTCCATTTAATTTGATGTTGGCTATTGGTTCGCTGTATATTGCCTTTATTATGTTTAGGTATGTTCCTGTTATCCCTGATCTCTCCAGGACCTTCATCATGCTGGATTTTATCAAAGGCTTTTTCATCATCTAGTGAGAAGATCAGGTGGTTTCTCCTTTTCAGTTTGTTTATATGGTGGATTACATTGATAGATTTTCATATGTTGAACCATCCCTGCATGCCTGGGATGAAAGCCTACTTGATCATGGTGGATAATTTTTCTGATGTATTCTTGAATTCAATTTGCCAGTATTTTATTGAGTATTTTTGCATCAATGTTCATGAGGCATATTGGTCTGAGTTGTGTCTTTGTGCGGCTTGGGTACTAAAGTAATTGTAACCTCGTAAGAAGAGTATTTTGTGGAACAATTTGAGGATTATTGGTATTAGCTCTTCTTTGAATTTCTGGTAGAATTCTGTACTGAAACCATCTGGCCCTGGGCTTTTTATGGTTGGGAGACTTTTGATGCCTCATTCTACTTCATTAGGGGTTATAGGTCAATTTAAGTTGCTTATCTGTTCTTGATTTAATTTTGGTAAGTGATGTCAATCCAGAAAATTGTCCATTTCCTTTAAAATTTCGAATTTTGTGGAGCACAGGTTTTCAAAGTATGACCTGAGGAGTCTCTGATTTCCTCTGAGACAAAATTCATTCCTGATTTTGCTGATTTACATGTTCTCTTTCTGTGTTTTGGTTAGTTTGGATAAAGGTTTGTCTATCTTATTGATTTTCTCCAAGAACCAACTCTTTGTTACATTGATTCTTTGTATTGTTTTCCTAGTTTCTACTTTATTGATTGCAACCCTCAAATTAATTATTTCCTGGTGTCTACTCCTCCGGGGTGAGTTTGCTTCTTTTTGTTCTAAGGCTTTCAGGTGTGCTGTTAATTCTCTAGTGTGACTATTCTCCAGTTTCTTCATGTGGGCACTTAGTGCAATGAACTTCCTTTGTAGCACTGTTTTCAAGGTGTCCCATAAGTTTGGATATGTTGTGCCTTCATTCTCGCTGAATTCTAGGAAGTCTTTAATTTCTTTCTTTATTTCTTCCTTGACCCAGGAATGGTGCAATTGCACATAGTTCAGTTTCCATGAGTTTGTAGGGTTTCTGCAATTTGTGTTGCTGTTGAATTCTAACTTTAAAGCATGGTAGTCTGATAAAATATGGGGGCTTATTTCAATTTTTTTTGTATTTCTTGAGCTTTGCTATGTTGCTGAGTATATGGTAGATTTTAGAGAAGGTCCCATGTGGTACTGAGGAGAAGGTATATTTTTTTGTGTTTGGATGAAATGGTATATAGATGTCTGTTAAGCCCATTTGGACATAACTTCTGTTAGTTCTTTTGTTAAGTTTCTGTCTGGTGGTCCTGTCTAGTGGTAAGAGTGGGGTATTGAAGTCTCCCACTATAAGTGTGTGAGGTTTTATATGGGGTTTGATTTTAGTAATGTTTCTTTTACTAATGTGGGTGCCTTTGTATTTGGGGCATAGATATTCAGAATTGAGACATCATCGTATTAGATTGTTCCTGTGATGAATATGAAGTTACGGTTTTCATCTCTTTTGATTGATTTTAGTTTGAAAAATAATTTGTTACTTATTAAGATAGCTACACCAGCTTGTGTTTTGGGTCCATTTGGGTGAGTCTACCTGCCCGCAGTTCCCAAGCCAGGAGATCCCAAAGAGGGCAAGCAGAAGTCAAGCCTGAGACAGGGGCCCACACTCACCTCTTCCCTGAGTGGGGGTGGGACGAGCACAGGGATGCCAGCAGACTCTGTATTGCTTGGTCTGCTGGGCCCATCGTCCCCAGGCCAGGAGATCCCAAAGAGCTGGTCTAGACTCTTCTAAACAAAGAAGAGTGTCTTATAAGAGAAAAATTGGGGTGGTATGAATGGCTATTTCTGTTCAACTAGCATAATTAATAGTAAACACAGAAGCTATGTAAGGAGTGAAAATGCTAGAAAGTCTTTTTTAACATAATTTCTTTATTGATTCTTTTGGGAATTTCACATCATGCTCCCCAATTTCACTTTCCTCCCAGTCCCCCCATATCCTGTCCTCACCCCTGCAGCATCCACCAAAAGAAATTTTTAAAAAAATCAAATCAATCTAAAACATAGCAAGTAAGCAAGCACAAGAATAAATAAGCAAAAACAAAACAAAAAAGCAATCCCCAAATCCTCTTATGTCTCCATCTTTCTGGCCTCTTCAGCACCTTCATTCATCCTGGAAGAAAAACTCCTTTAATCTGTTCTGATAATGTTTAAGTTGTGAATGGGAGCAGGCACACTGCCCAGCTACAGGGCCTTTGCTCCAACCGTGGCCCACAGCATGGCCTCTTCTGGAACCATGCAGCCCGCTGCCTCTACACGGGTGTTTGGTGCCTCTTTGCTGATGTGACTCTAGTCTTGGGTTATATAGAAAGCCTGCCAGTACTGAAGTCCCATGCAAATTTAAAATACATCGCTGAACTCTGACAAACAAAATAAGAGGAGCTACACAGAGAGCATTTCCATTTTCTAAGAAAGTAAAGAATAGACAACTCCTATAAATGGGACCAGCTATATCCCAGATGCCTTAAATATCCCCTTTGTTTATTTGAAATTATGACAGCTCATTTTTCTTTAACATACTTTCAGAAAGGCTAAAATATCTATTTTTATAAATTCCTGGGAACACTTGGGATGCCACATACCATCTTCCAACAATATGTCTATATCTTAGACTTCTTGGTGACATCACTATAAGTAGGTACCTTCAAGAGTTTAATTTTATACAGTAAGCATAAACTCATGGAAATATTGGCCAACAAAGATGGCATTTACTTATTCGAAACACTAATCCTTTCCCACTTTTGTATCTGTTATATTTCAAATCTATTTCCATTTTCCAATATTTCCTTAGGACCATCTACTAGGCATGTGCAAGGCTCTGTATTGTAGTGATATTTTATGACCTAACAAATGAAGATTCCCTGAAGATCAGAGTACATAGCCAGCCACATTAGTTAGCCATAGAGGTCAGGCAGTGATGGCACACATCTTTATTCCCAGCACTCAGGAGACAGAGGCAGATAGAGCTCTGCTAGTTAAAGGGCACCCTGGGCTACATGACAGTGACCCCTAAAAGAGAAACAGAGTTCACACAAAGGTGATCCCAGCACATGGAGTCACAGGCCTTTTGTCCTGGCACTTAGGAGGTGGAGACAGGAAGGGATATGACTGGGCAGAGAGAGAGGAATACAAAGTGGGAGGAGACAGAAGTAAAGTTCAGTCCAGGCAGTCAGTCTGAGGCAGCAGTATAGGAAGGCAGGCAGTCTGAGGATTCATGGAGACAGGACAGCCCTTCCAGACTGAGGTAGAGGTAAGAGATAGTAACTGGCTGCTTTGTTTCTCTGATCTTTCAGCTCCCCCTACCCAAACCCAATATCTGACTCAGTTTTTATTATTAAGACCAATTAAGAATTTGTGCTATACTTTACCTTTGACTCATAGTCCATATCTTATTCTGCATTGTGTCTGCAAATCATGAGTATAAATTAATATTCCTGCATGTACATAAGTACCCAAACAGCCTGAGAAGCAATACCGTAAAGTGTTTTGGATCAATATACATTAATATATCTTCATTTGCATAAGGCTTAAGGGTCCAAGAAATCCTGATAATACTCTTACCACAAAAGAAAGTCCAAGAGAGAGGCTTTTCTCACTATAATAATGTTCAATTTACTAATCCACTGCCTATCTCACCCATCTCCAATATACGCCATCTCAGCACAGCACTGAAGGCCCTTAAGGGTTAGCTGTTACTTCCTGGCCAAAAGTGTGAGATCCACCTCGAGGTTGAGAAACATTATTGTTCCTTCCCTTACTCAAGTTGGGCAGGTCAAAGGGACCACACCCAGGGAAGCAGCTTTGCCTTAAGCTATGCTAGAGATGGGTGGAATAATCAGTGTTTTAATGAAATAATGCAATTTTCCTTTTCTAAGTTCCCATCCCCGGCACTGTCCCTACAAGCCACTGTAAGGTCCAGTTGGAGTCCTACTTGTCTAAGTCCTGATTCTGAAAGGCCTAACTTTTCCTTGTTTTCTCTTTCATGTCTCTTTGTTACAGAAGTTGGTCAGACCCTAAGCCTGCCTTTTCTGGTACTCTGGGCTTCCCTCTCTAAAGTTCCCCTTCTGACTGTAACTATCTAACCATATTGCTGGCTTCCACGCCCACCTAACTCAAATTGCTCAGCTTCTTCTTGCTGCTCTTGTTCTTGCCCTCCTCCTCCTTCTCTTTTACATTCTCTTCCTTCTGGCAGCTGCCAAGATTTGCATCCTGACTGTACTGTTTTGTTGTTTGCTTGTTTGCTTGCTTGTTTTCTCTCTTTTAGAAACCTAACAAAATTGTCTCCAAGCCTCCCTATGCATCTGTTCTTAAATTATTTTATTAAGGAGACTGAGAACCTAAGGAGGGACCACTGAGAAACTACACAGACCATAATTTCTGCATCAAATGAGGAGAGAAGAATCTCAAAACACAGCCCAACTTTCAAGGACTCCATGACACATGATGAATCTTTCATTTAGTCAAATTGCAGCTTTGCCAATGTCCTCAAGCCCTTGACACTACATAGGCCCACATACTTGGCCTTCAGTAAGGGAGAAAGTACACTAGTACTTAAATAAAGAACACATCAAAAACAGCCTAGTAGAGCAATTGATGAGCAAGCTGGCTATCTGAAGATGCTGTAACAAGGGATCGGGTCTCTCAAAGGAGCGTTTGCTCCAGTCCTCTCAAAAGTCTATCCCACAGCCATTCCCTATTCCCAGGATTGCATATTTTGCATTTGACAATATTAATTGACACCATAAAAACCTGGAGGGAGGGCACTGCTGTGCTAGTTCGAGTTAAAACAGTAACTGGTCCTTTTAATGGTTCAGAAGACAAACATCTGCACTATGACACTAACATCCACACCAAATACTTCACTTTTAAAATAATTGATAAGGAAAATCCCTTGTGACCAGTTTTATATGTTGTTGACACAGGACAAAAATATAGTTGGGGAAAGCTAACGGGAAAGAAAGGCATGTCAAACGCGAAGGCACAGTCTTGCTCTGGTCATTGTGAAGCTATACAACAGTCAGATCTCATTAGTTTGCAATTGAGTGACTAGGAGACTAAAATCAATTGCCAGCACTGGTGTGAATAATCCAGTATGCCAATTCAATCCTATCTGCTCTGTAACATGACACCTAATAAGCCCTTCTTCGGCCAGGAAACTTGTTAAGGCTTGTTGAAAGCAGAGGGATTAAGTTATAGTGTTTATTCCCTCTTGCACTGACAGCCATGGTCCTTAATCATTGTCAGTCTTCTTCCCAGTTACAGCCCCATGCTGTCCCTTGGCAGATCTGCTACCAAGACACTGTTGTTTTCTGTGAAATGTTTTTGGCTTTGAAAGTATTGTTTTATTCATCAAACATTCACAAATACACGGTTAGTTCTAGAAAACTAACAAACATGGGCATGTAAATACTTTTAAGAAGTGGGAAAGAGGGATGAAAAATAAAGGGATAGAGATGAAGGGAATAAAATAATGTCTTACCTAAGAGGCAAGGTAAAAGAAAATACAAGGCAGTTTTTCCAGCTTAGGCCCTGACACACTGGCTTCTCTAGCTCACTTTACTGGTGTAAGTGGTTGTCATGATAGTCCAAACTCAGCTGCAGATGGGGACACAGAAAGCATTCAGCCTATGAGGATAGCCTCATGTGATTGATTGAATCTGTTCTTCCTGGAACATATTACTCTTCTGTATCTACCAATGCCTGTAGCTCCTCCCTCCCCCTTCTGCACCCCTACTGTTGTAATTTAAGAAAAGCAGCAGGAGAGAAAAATGCCATGCTACAGGGTTCAAGAAGAGAGGCTTTTTTGTTTTGTTTTGTTTAATTAGGGATAATAAAAGAAAGAAAGGGAAGGGGGAAGACCAGCCTCCAGAGATAGCATCAGCAGGAGAGAGAGGAAGAGGGGACCAAACAGAGTGATGGAGAGAGAGAGAGAGAGAGAGAGAGAGAGAGAGAGAGAGAGAGAGAGAGAGAGAGAGAGAGAGAGAGAAGAGTAGGAGGTGGGCAAGGCCTTTTTAAAGGGGAACATAGTGAGTGTGCACAGGTGGTGCTCTCAGTGGCTGCAGCTGAGGGCATGATATGTCAGAACCCCAAGGGCAGGCCAGTACAGATGCCTGAATAGTAACACCTACAAGACAAACCACCCATCACATGTGTGAAATGAGTAGCATCTTTTATACTCATTCATTTTTATATGCATAAAACACTCTTTTTGACAAAGAAAAACCTTCCAATCTAGATGGCAAGCATTCTGCTCTTCCTTATATTTCTTACTCAACATTCTATCCTTTCCCATGAGATTAATTACCACTTGTATTGCTGGGACAGTACCTAACATAAACAACTTACCAGAGGAAGAATTATTTTGACCCATGGTTCAAAGAGATAAGACTCCATTGAAGAGGGAAAGCTATCAAGTTAGAAGTGTGATATAAGTAGTCAAATCACATCAATAGTCAGAAAAAAAGTGAAAAAATAAAACAATAAATGTTGTTCTTTTTTTATTTAATCTGGGACCCCAGCCATTTGAAATGGGGCAGCCCACACTCAGGGCACAGGAGACAGCTCCCTGAACATAACACAGACACTAAGATCGACAATTAATAAATGGGACCTCCTCAAACTGAGAAGCTTCTGTAAGGCAAAGAACACAGTCAACAAAACAAAATGGCAGCCCAAAGAGTGGGAAAAGATCTTCACCAACGAGAGTCAACATGTAGAAACTTGAGAGAACAGAGGTCTGGGCCCTCTCTCCGATAAAATGAGACCATGTGGACATACTTAGATTAATAGAAATGGGTTAATATTTAAGACAGAGGTAGCCAATAAGAAATGCTAGTAACAGGCCAACAGAATTATATCCAATTCAGCGTCTCTGTGTGTTATTTGGGGCTGGTGCAGCTGTGGAACCAGATCAGAGGGAAAAACCGACTCCTAACTAAATGGTGCCGAACGTGGACCTGAGAACTTCCAATTAAAACCTAAGAAAAGATTAAGGATTTTAGAAAGCAAAGAACAGAGACAATCAAGGCCTCTTGGTAGCATCATTTTTCTCAGTTGGACCCTGTTTTGCTAGAGACAGAGACTTTCGCAGCTCCTTTAAGGGAGGTTTCCTGACTCATCATAAGCAGCAAAAAACTGCACGGCTTTTAAAGAGCTCTGCTAACAACTGAATGGTGTGTACGAGAGCTGGCAATGGCAGTGACCATATCTCCAAGCTGGCAGCATGCTGCTGGGTGACAATGTAGACCAAGCTCTCGGTTCTGGCAGTAAAGGTACCCTCAGCCATCTTGGATAGACTGCAGCTAATATAGCTGTGGCTTTCATTTTAGGAATGTTGTTGTTTACTAGATAAAAGACTCGTGGACAGAAAATGATAAAGATTTACAGTAAAGACAGATTTACATTAAGAAAAACTGCTAAAGGTTTACACTGTGTTTTAAAATATACGTTGGCTTGGGAGAGAAAAAGAAACCGGATATAATGGTTTAAAACAAAATAATAAAAAGAGAGTAGCTGGGTGTGGTGGTACACACCTGTAACTCCAGCACTCAGGAGACAGAGGCAAGCAGATCTCTGTGATTTCAAAGTAAACCTGGTGTACAGAGTTAATTCCAGGACAGATAAAAGTTACCCTATCTCAAAAAATAAAAAAAAATAGAAGTAAAAGAAAGAGTAATAAAAAAGCCATGTGAAAATGAAAAATACACAGAGACTATGGATACTATATGCTATTGTGCTATCTTTAAGTTGCTCAACTGCTAAGAAAGGAACAACAATTGCTACAATACACTTTATTATCAATGCTGCTAAATTAATCCAATTTATATATTTTAAAACTGCTTTGAATTCAGAATTTAAGTCCAAGGACAGGTTACTGGGGAAAAGGATTTCTATTTTTGTTTCCAGAGAAAATGAAAAGCTATGGATTCCTTGCAAACTAACATGGTTTGATCAAGCAAGACCCCCTGAAACAGTATCCCAGGTGATCCAACATTCAAAACAGCTGGGACAAGGCAGCCTTGCAGACCACTACAGCCAGGATTTCTGTGTCTTCTTAGGATCCCCAAAAAAGTACCCCCTACCAGCAGGAAGTAGTTTGGAAAGAACAATGCCCAAATTCCCAAATATTGTCTATAAATGTTTGTTTTCATTAAAAAAAAAAAGAGGGAGATTCACCAATCCCACATCTGACAGAGGGCTGATTTCTAAAATATACAAAGAACTCAAGAAGCTAGTCAGCTAGTCACCAAAACACCAAATAATCCAATTAAAAAGTGGGGTACAGAACTAAATAGAAAAATCTCAATAGAGGAATCCAAAATGGCTGAAAGACACTTAAGAAAGTATTCAACATCCTTAGCTATCAGGAATATGCAAATCAAAACAACTCTCTGAGATACCATCTTACTCCTGTCAGAATGTCTAAAATCAAAAACACCAATGACAGTTTATACTGGAGAGGATGTGGAGAAAGGGGGAACACTCCTCCACTGCTGGTGGGAGTGAAAATTCATATAGCCACTCTGGAAACCAGTATGGCAGTTCCTCATGAAAATGGGAATCAGTCTACCTCAAGATCCAGTAATTCCACTCTTAGGCATATAACCAAAAGATTCACATTCATACAACAAGGACATCTGTTCAACTATGTTTGTAGCAGCATTATTTGTAATAGCAAGATCCTGGAAGCACCCTAGGCTCAACTGAAGAATGGATAAAGAAAATGTGGTACATTTACACAATGGAGTACTACTCAGTGGAAACAACAACAATGGAATCTTGAAATTCGCAATCAAATGGATGGAACTAGAAGAAACCATCCTGAGTGAGGTAAACCAGTCACAAAAAGAGAAACATGGTATATACTCACTCATATATGGATTTTAGACATGGAGCAATAGATGAACCAGGTTATAATCCACACCGTCAGAAAAGCTAGGAAATAAGAGAGACATACATGGTCCCTCGGAGATGGTGATGGGGAAAGGGACAAGAGCTCCTGAGCAAATTGGGAGCATGGGGGCAAGGGAGAGGGAGTTAGGAGAAAGAGAAGGGGAGAAGTGGAGGGGAGAAGAAGACATGAGGGAGCAGGAAGATTGAGTTGGCAGCAAATAGAGGAGAGCAAGAAAAGAGATACCATAACAGAGGGAGCCATTATAGGTTTAAAGAGAAATCTGGCACTAGGGAAATGTCCCAAAATATACAAGGATGACCCAACTAACAATCTAAGCAATAGTGGAGAGGCTACCTTAAATGTTCTTTCCCAATAATGAGATTGATGACTACCTTATATGCCATCCTAGAGCCTTCATCCAGTAGCTGATGGAAGCAGAAGCAGACACCCACAGCTAAACACTGAGCTGAACTCCTGGAATTCAGTTGCAGAGTGAGAGGAATGATGAGCAAAGAGGTCAAGACCAGGCTGGAGAAACCCACAGAATCAGCTGACCTGAACAAGGGGGCGCTCATGCACCCGAGTCTAATAGCTGGGAAACCAGCATAGGACTGACACAGACCCCCTGAAAGAGGGTGTTAGTTAGGAGGCCTGGGCCTCTGATAGTGGATCAGTATTCATCCCTAGTATAGGAATGGTCTGTGGGAGCCCATTCCACATAGAGGGATACTCCCTCAACTGAGACACATGATGGAGGGTCTAGGTCTACTCCAAATCATATGACAGACTTTCAAGATCCCCCATGGAAGGCCACCCTCCCTGGGAAGCAGAAAGGGGATGGAATAGGGAGTTAGGGGGAGGAGGAGAGGGAGAGGGAACTGGGATTGACAGGCAAAACAAGCTTGTTTCAAATTTAAATAGAAAAAATGGGTGAAGCATTCTGGGAAATAAAGAAATAAAAACAAAAAATATAGGTTTAAAAAACTTGCATACTGGATCTCTCTCTGCTCTTGTACTTGATTGTATCCCATTAAGTAAGAACTTCAGAGTGTGTCAGAGGAGACCCTTATTAGTGGGCAGAGCGGAGATCAATGATGTCTGAGGGCGTTGGGAAGACAGTAGGCTTCTAAGACTGTGCTGACCAAAACTAAAGGAGGGAGTGCAGAATGGATCAAGATAATCAGCAGGGGGAGAGAAAACAGAACACCCAGGATGTGGCAAAGACAGAAACACACACTAGTGAATGAGGTCACCCTGTAATGACTAACAGTCACTGCCTGTTTAGCAGCTCCAGAACCCGGGAAAGCCCAAGTAAAATCTGTCAACCTCTGTCAGCAACAATTACAACAGACACATCCAATTGGTCCTTTCTGCCAATTATAGTATCCTCACATCATCCTCATTGTGTCAAACAAAAGCATTTAGGGTGGCAGTGGGGGGGGGGGGGTGGTCAGGGAGCACACCATTGATCCCAATCCTTGATAGGCAGAGGCAGATGAATCTGTGTAAGTTCAAGACCAGCCTGGTTCCAGGACAGGCAAGGCTACACAAAGAGACCCTGTCTCAAAACAAAAACAAACAAACAAACAAACATGTATTTATAGAGCTGGGTATGGTGAAGCACACCTTTAGTCTCAGCATTCTGGAGGCAGAGGCAGGTGGATCACTGAGTTTGAGGCCAGCTTGGTCTACAAAGTGAGTTCCAGTTCAGCCAGGTCTACAAAAACCTGTATCAAAAGGAACAACAACAAAACAAACAAAAACAAAAAGAGCGTGTAGAGTCTTTTAAGCAAGACAATGTTTGTGAAAATACTTCACACACCAGAATCAAATGAGGTTCAGTAGGTGAAAGGATTCCATCTCTTTCCTGTCTACAGAGTGAGCCATGGCTCCAAAGCCTTTAAGTTTGGTGTCAACTGAGAAACTATATATTTCCCTAACCAAACCAAATTTCATGGCTGGTAAAACCATTTGAGATTCCACTCTATGCTGTCACACTGGAAGGTTCTGGCATTGCCCTCATTTCCCTGGCTGAGAGTGCCCAGCCTCATCCTTTCTCTTTCTGCCAGAGGCTGAGCATGGATACAGCCATCTACTTGGGAAAGGAGGTATCTTCTTTGCATCTTGGCCAAGTGAAGCATGTCATCAATGGCCTGAGCATTTTCAGTGCCCTGGCTCCTTTCTTATATACCCTTCATCTACAGGTTGTAAAGGGAGGACATCACTTACCTCATTTTCCACCTTGGATTTCCATGAAAACTTTTCCCCATGGGAATACAGTACAATGAGATTTAGATGGTCCTAATGAAGCACTGGTCTTTCCCATCCAGTTTCACTGAGGGATGAATGACAAATTTTAAAAACCGTGTATTTCAGGAATATAGTGTGATGATGTGGTATACATAGATATTGTCCAGGTTACCACAATCAAGCTAGTGGACATATTACTTCATTTAATGTGTGTGTGTGTGTGTGTGTGTGTGTGAGAGAGAGAGAGAGAGAGAGAGAGAGAGAGAGAGAGAGAGAGAGAGAGAGAGAGACAGACAGACAGACAGACAGACACAGACACAGACAAAGATAGATACAGATGGACAGATAGAAGGATGATAGAAAGATAAAGAAATAAGACCTGCTCTTAGCAAATTTCAAGTGTATAATACATTGTTGTTGGCTATTCAGTTAGTTTATAACTGAGAGACTGTGCCCTTTTTAGCAACATATTCCTATCTCCCACCCCAGAGCTCCTGAATCCATGTACTCTCAGATTTTATACCTTTATTTCCTCAGGTTCCATATGTAATTACCAGCATGTACATTTGTCTTTCTATTCTTGCCGTATTTCATTCAACATAGTGTCCCTCTAAGCTCAACCATTCTGTCACAAACACTATGAACATATACCTGACAGAGACAATGTCAAAAATTGAAGATTTTCTTTGCTCATCATTTCAGAGGCTTCTGTGCATCATGGTGGACAGGATGTCTATCATGCAAACAAGAAGCAGAACAGGGCAGTGACAGGAAGGGGCCAAGGCAAGATGGAGACCAATAGGGCAAGCTCAGTGGCCTGCATTGTCAAAGCAGGCCCCACTTTTCACAGTCCTATCACTTTCTAAAATCCTGTTCAGACTTTGAACCTATCAGTAGATCTCTCAGTGGACCTTAGGTCAGAATCCTCATGACTGACATCACTGTCAGCGTCTTTGGAAAGTCCTCTAAAGACACACTAGGTGGACTTCACTAATCTCCAAGGCATCACTCAATCCAACAAAGTTTATAATCAAGACTAACCATAGCAATGTTCTTTATTTTTAAAGGCTGAATACTATTCCATTCTATACACATACCATATTTTCTTTATCCATAAATCCATCAATAGACATTTAGGTTATTTCAACAACTATAGTATTGAATATAATTCAACAATAACTTCAGAAAACAAATATTTTTTATAGATTGAATTCATTTCTTTTGGATATATATATCCAGAGTTGGGATTGATGTTCTATTTTTAAAGGAGAAATGTATATTGTTTCTTCATAATGAATAATTACAATTTTAAGTTTCCTTTACATTTTGCCTTCATATATATTTTGTGGATTTTCTTTATAATGATGCCATTGTAATGAATATGATAAGATAAACTAACATGGTAGATTGGGTTTATTCATATATTTGTTGACCCTTCTTATGTTTTCTTTGGAAAAATTCTGCTGAAGTCTTCCATTTTAAAATAAGATTTTAGCTTCTATTCTGGGAATTCTTTATGTGTCTTAGAAATGAAGTCTCTGGGAAATATAATGCTTTATACCATGAGGTCTTTGTGTCTTCATAAAAATTAGCTCACTGAATGTCTGCATGCAAGCATGTGTGTGTGTGTATGTGTGAATGTGTGTGTGTGTGTGTGTGTGGTGTGTGAGTGTGTGTGTGTGTGTGTGTGTGTGTGTGTGTGTATGCATGTTTATTTCTAGGATCTCTCTCCCATTCAGTTGTTCTGTCTGCTTTTACATCAGTACCACACTGTTTTGATAGCCATAGTTTTATAATTTGAAATTTGGAAGTTCAATCAATATCTTCATTTTGCTTTTTCTCAAGATTCCTTTAGACACTTGGGATCTTTTTGAGTTTTATTCGAATGCCAGTATTTTTTTTTATGAAAAAAATGCTTTTGGATTTTAATTATATTAAATTTATTGATTATTTTTGGGTAGTGAGGCCACTACAATACAAATTCTTACAATCTGTGAATGTCATATTATGTTTTATTTGTGTCTTAATTTTGTTCTTCATTGGCTTGTAGCTTTTAATGTGTAAAAATTTCATTCTCTTGATTAAATTTATAGACATTTTATTTTTCTTCCAATAAAAAGTTATTCTCATAATTCCCTTTTTTAGATAGTTCAAGAAAAATATACAAATCCAAAACAGTTTTTGTATGTTGACGTTGGAGCTGTATGACCCAAAATTAACCTGTAAGCCCCATTCACCCAAGAACCCAGTAACTTGCTGGAATGCTTGGAGCTGTAGTTTTTTGTTTTTTGTTTTTTTTATAAACAACAAGGCCTCATGGGAAAGTATGGTTGGTGGCTTATGGGTATGTTTTTATGAGCTCCCACAAAAAGTTGTCTCCCAGCTACTCAGCTGAGAATTCCAGGGAGTGGGCCTCACCAGTGTCCATCTTGGTCAGTATTTAATTAGGAGCTTGATGTAAATCTGGCTCAAATGGCAGAACGGTTTTTTCTCCATTGCATCTCAGGATCAACAGATCCTGTAACTAAATTCATTTAGTAGCCTGGGGAGTGTTTTGTGGACCAGCTAGGCTTTTCTACATTTCCTGTCATAGAGTCTGGGAACAGACATTATTTTTCTTCTTCCTTTCATATTTAGATGCATTGTGTTTCTTTTTCAGAGTTGATTGTTCTATAATACTTCCAACACTACAGTGAATAGAAATAAAGAGAACAGGTGCTCCTGATTAGTTCCTGGTCCAAAAGAGAAACTTCCAGCCATTCATTGTGGAGTATGATGTTTCCACATATGGCTCTTACTTTAGGAAGAGTCTTTGATTTTTTGAAGAGTGATGAATACTGAACTTTTCTTGTGTCTTAAAATGATGTGGCTGTTGTCCTTCACTCTGTAAATGGCCTGAGATGCACTGACTGATGTTTGTATGTTGAGTTGAGCAGTCTTGCGACTCCAGAGATAAGCCCTACTTGCTTCTGTTTTACTATCATTCAGCATGCTGTTGAATTTGGTTGTTAGTGCTATGTTGAGAATTTTAGGTAACAACATTCATAGGGATACTGGGCTATTTTTTTAATAGTGCCTTTTGGTATCAGAATAATGCTAGCCTCAGAATGCCTTCTGAGTTTTGTGAGTTTGAGAAAGATTAGAAGGGTACAAGTACTTGGTAGAATTCACCCACAAATCCTTTCATCCCGGGACGCTTTTATTCTTTATTTTTTTCCAAATTTCAGATTCCTGATCAATCCTGGCAGCTAAAGACTTTCTCACAGTTCCTGTTTCTCCATTTTTTTCCCCTGGGTAAATTTAATGTGTCTAAAACTTTCCATTTTTATTTAGATTATGTGAGATCTTCTTATACAATTGTCCAGAATTGTTTCTGACGGTCTTTTTTGTTTCAATAGAAACAGTAATGTATTGTGGAATATTTTAAGATGTGTTACATTTGTTTATGCTGTGAAATATTTGTTTAATTATAACACTATAAATAAAAACCCAGAGACTGATAATTAAGGTTCAAGCTTCAAGCTGAAGATTAGAAAAGCAAAGCAGCCAAGCCACTAGCTCTTACCCTCTAGCTCAGGCTGAAAGGGCTGATCCTGTCTCCATGAGCTCTCACCAAACCTCAGACTGCTGCCTCTCCTCAGTGTATCTGAAAAGAATTAACACCCTCCCATCCTCAATGTCACTGCAGAATGAATGCCTTCCTCTCCTTGATGTGACTGGAGAATGAGTGCCAGCTCTGAGACCCTGTTCCTGTCCTAAATACCTCTCATGAGTCCTGGGATTAAAGGTGTCTGCCACCACTGACTGGCTGGCTTCTATGGCTAACTAGTATGGCTACTTTGCTATTTTGATCTCCAGTGGCTTACTAAATCATAAATAATATATCACTATGTTTAGTGATGCAAAGAGGTTGCATTCTTTTGTGTTGCATTTGTTTAACTCTATAAAGCTGTGTTACTTTGTCTGCCTAAAACACCTGATTAGTCTAATAAAGAGCTGAATAGCCAATAGCTAGGCAGGAGAAAGGATAGGAGGGGCTGTGGGTCAAGGATCAAGAAAAGGAAGACGGGAGGACATCAGGGGCCAGCCACCCAGGTGCACAGGAAGCCACAGAGTAAGAAGTAAAGAAAGGTATATAGAATGCAGAAAAATAAAAGCCCAGAACAAAAGGCAGATGGGATAATTTAAGAAAAATTTCCCATATCTCTTTCTCCGAGTTGCTGTTATAGAGTGCTCTGCTGTGTGCAGATGCATTTATACACATTAAAGCAGATATGGAGTCTGGCGTGGCTAAAAGCAGCTATAAAACAGGAACATTCATAGCTACAAAAGCCATCATAAGTAGAGGATTCTTTGTTTTTTGTTTTGTTTATGGTGTTAGAAAATTTAATTACAAACAAAAATATCCAGATTTTTTTTTTCCAAAAATACTGGTTTCTTGGCCATCCTAAAGAAGTTGAGTGTTTGGAATAGAAAAAAATATTAAAAATATTAAAAGTGAGGATCTTATATTGTAAAATTAACCAGAGTTCTGAAAGTATAACTCAATTGTGCAATGAACATATGGAAAGGCTACTGTATAGCTTTTATATTTTTACTTTTTTTTCTTTTAAATGAAGAAAAGCTTTGCTTAAGGGTTGTACACTTTTATTGGAGTAAATCGGAATGATCCTCCTCCATCGGAGTAAAACTAGTGCTTACTGGTTTCCATTTGTATTTAGCTTCTGGTTGGAATTTGGAATAAAAATGAAACCTAAATAAAATAGGTGAAAGTTTCAAAAAGAAAAGAAAAGAAAAAAGTCTAGCTAAGGCTGGGAACTTATAAGAGAAAGACTCATGTGACTTATTTAGGAGCTGGGTGTCGGGTCCCAAAAGAGTCAAAGAGTGAAGAGTAAAAAGAACAACTACAGTAGTGAAATCCCCACTTTGGTCTCTTATTAGTAACATTATTATCACTGTTGTGGAGTGTTGTTGCTGCTGTTTTTGCTGCACTGCTGCGGATCAAATTAGGGCTTCACACATCATAGGCAAGTACTCCACTCTCTCCACTCTCTCCCAACTGACTCCATCCCTGCTCGGCCCTTGATGTTGTTGTTTTTAAAAATAGAATCATAAGCCAGGTGGTGGTGGTGCACATCTTTAGTCCCAGCACACAGGAGGCAGAGGCAGGCAGACCTCTGTGAGTTCGAGTCCAGCCTGGTTTACAGAGTGAGTTCCTGGACTGGCTCCAAAGCTACAGAGAAACCTTGTGTCAAAAAAACAAAGTAGATACATGACAGACAGACAGACAGACAGACAGACAGACAGACAGACAGACAGACAGGGAATCTTTCTATGTAGCTCAGGGTAGCCTTGAACTTGAGATCCTCCTGCCTAAGTCACCCAAGTGCTGAGATTATAATGTATGCCACCACAAACACTCCCAGCTCATCTCTTACTTTTTATAACTTAAGCCTTCTTCCTCTGTTTTATGGCCATCCAACTAGAAATTTTATCAATTTTGTTGGATTTTTTTCTAAGTAACCATTTTCCATTTTATTCATTTTTCAACTGTTTTCTCTGTTCTGTTTTGCTTATCACTGTTCCAATCTTTATTGTTTCATTTCTTCTGTTCACTTTGAGTTTGTTTTATTCTTTTTCTAGGTTATTGTTAGGTTACTATCTTGGGATATTAGCTGTTTTAAAAGTGTTTATAACTACAAATCTCCTAAGTCTGGCTTGCCTTGGTCCCCTAAGTTTTAGTATATTGCATTTTCATTTTTACTTATCTCTCACTATTATCTAATTTCCCTTGTGGGCTCTTTCTAGATTCACTGTTCATTTAAAAATGTGTTATTAACTTCCACAATGTTGTGAATTTTCCAGTTTTACTTCTATTTTTGCCTTATAACTTTTCCCCGTTAAGGCTAGAGGCCAGTTTCTATGAGAACTATCTTACAACGCCCAGCCTAGAAATGCTCCCCTTTTACCTAGGAAGAATCTGAGCACTGCTGAGGCTGAGAAAGGGTTCTCTGTGTGTATATTAGATACACTCAAATCTAGCTGTGTTAGTAAATTAAAACAACCAGCAATTTATAAAGTTATGCAGTTACTGAATTTGCTATGAAGCTATAGTATCAATTATCTTTTAAATTCTGTCCCATGCTGACCCCCTGAAAATTCATTTTTCTATCCAGTATGTTTATTATTTTGTGTGGAAAAATAATAGAAACCTAATAAGATGTCTGGGTTTTTAAGCTGAAATAGTATAACCAACAAAACCAGCAAAACCAAGACATTTTACTTTTGACAGGTACATGCCTGAATCTTTTCTTTAAAGATCAAAATTAGGCGTGAAAAAGATGAGGAGTAAGAAATGCTTTTAAGTGCTACCATAAATAATAAACTACAAAATATAGAGTATGTTATTGTCTCCGTCTAACTGACTTATTGAAAAAAAAAAATCTAAAAGCATTCTTCAACAATACATTTTTCCATATAATAGGAAGCATTTTTATCTACAGATCACTTACAATTATTGAATTCTGTGTCAGGGATACTTACCTATTCATGATTGCTGCTGGCTGCACTCATCAAAACAGCCAACATAAGGAACCAACCTAGATATCCACAACAGGTGAGTGGTTAACGACAGTGTGATGTATATACACAATGAATTTTATTCAGCTACAAATAAAGGTGAAATCATGACCTTTTCAGGAACATGGACAGAAACTGATGGTTATTGTTAAATAAAATAAATCAGACTCAGAGGCAAATGTCATAGACTGATAGGAGATGTTATTCTGTAAATATGTTTCTCATACTGGTTAATAAATAAAGCCCTGTTGGCCAATAGGAAAGCAAGATAGGCGGGGCTAGGAGACTAGGAGGAGGAAAGAGGAAGTAGTTAGGAGGAGTCAACATGTGGAGCCTAGAGGAAGCAAGATGCAGGCCCGCCACGCTCAGATAAAATGACCATGTGGAAATACTTAAATAGAAATGGGTTAATCATTAAGACAGAGCTAGCCCATAAACAATAATAGCAACTGGCCAACAGGATTGTATCAAATACAGAGTCTCAGATTGTTATTGGGGGCTGGTGTGGCTGCAGGAACTGATCAGCAGGGAAAAACGTGCTCGTAACAATAGACTTTTTCTTATTTATGGAATGTAGATTTTTTAAAAATTCATTTATTTTTATTTTATGTGCATTGGTGTTTTGCCATGCGTATTGGGTCCCCTGGAACTGGAATTATAGACAGTTGTGAGCTACCAGGTGGGTGCAGGGAATTGAACTCAGGTCCTCTGGAAGAGTACTCTGCTCTGCCCTTAACCACTGAGCCATTTCTCCAGCCCCTGGAATGTAGATTTACACACACACACACACACACACACACACACACACACACACACACACACGGAGAGAGAGAGAGAGAGAGAGAGAGAGAGAGAGAGAGAGAGAACATGAAATCATAAAGAAGACTATGAGAGAAGAGGAAAATGTCTAAAGGGGGAGGTAGTAAAACAGGAGAAGATAATGATATAGATGATATATACCAGAAGCAAGAATTATTTATGGGGAGTAAGGGGTCCAGTGAGAAGGAGAGGGAGAATGGGGAAGAGCAGTGAGGGTAATGTTGAATGAAACAAAGGTGTGTGTGTATCACAATGCAATTCATTTATTTGTATGCTAACCAAAACATTAACTTAAAAACAGTCAACAAGCATGTTTATAAAGGTCTCAAGAAGATACAATACAACCATATTTTTAAAAATAGGTTTTTAACAAGCAAGATGACTCAGTTGGTAAAAAGTGCTTGCTGCACTACCTTGACAACCATACTTTGGCCCCCAGAACCTTCATAACCAGCAAGGTGCCATGGGTCAACCCTATAATTCCAGCACCCACAGCACAAGTAGGGTACAAACACGGGAGAACTGGCAGGGAGCTCATAATGCAGCGTAATGGCAGAAATAATGAGAGACCCTCCCCCAGAACAAGGTAGAACAAGAGAACCAACCCCCAAAGTTATCCTCATGCCTCCACAAGTGTGCCTTGGGACATGCTCATCCATACTCACACAACAAAATAATTTTGTCAGAGTGTCAGGGAGTTGCTGTGAGATTGTGTCTCCTAGTAATGTCAGAAGCTATACCCATAAAGTCTCACCAAAATGAGTGAAACAAGAGTGATACTAACAAACATGGCAAAATGGACAAGGAAATGCCAGCAAGACCTCTACCCTACACAATGAATTACAGCAACTAAGGAATGCTGAGAGTGAGAAACAGTCTTCCCCAGGAAAACACACTAGTTTTCCAAAAGCAAATGTCAGCCCTGAAAACATGTGAGTAACATTGTACAGACTGAGCAGGTTTGTTTAGGAATATATATGGATATACACATACACATATATACATATATATGCACATAGCAACAATTAATGAAAAAAAGAGGCCATGGATTTGCAAGAGAGCAAGGAGAGGTCTATGGGAGGATTCAGAGGGAGAAAGAAAGGGGGGAAATGATATAAACATAATCTCAAATACAAAGAAGATAAAATTAATCTATATTTCTACATATTAGCAATAAGCAACTGAAAATTGAAGTTTTTAGATTCAATTTAACAGCATGAAACAGAATAAACGAAATATATAATAAAAAACTATAAAAATTTTACAGCTGATTAAAACATTTGATAATGTGGAAATACCAGCTACACTGATGACAGACTCAACAGAAGTTAGAGTTCTACACTTTGCAAATCGGCCTGTAGACTCAGCACAAACCCAACCAAAATCCCAATCCCCAGTTTTCTTTCTGAAGTCTAATTCTAAAATTCATTTAAAGGGAACAAGAATCCAAGTAGTCAATGAATCACAGTTGTATGCCTTGCATTCTTGGTTCCAAGGCTTGCTCTTAAGCTACAGAAATAAAGAGCATGTGATGTCGAACACAGTACAAAATTCAGATATTAGGATAGCCACACCTGCTTGCTTCTTGGGACCATTTGATTGGAATATCTTTTCCAAGCCCTTTACCCTGAGGAAATGTCTGTCTTTGAAGCTTAGATGTGTTTCTTTTTTGCAGCATACCTGAACTTATAGGACACCTTGAAAGCAGTGCTTCAAGAGAAGTTCATTGCACTGAGTGCCCATATGAAGAAAACGGAGGATAGTCACATTAGAGAATTAACAGCACAACTGAGTGCCTTAGAACAAAAAGAAGCAAACTCACCCTGGAGGAGTAGATACCAGGAAATAATAAATTTGAGGGCTGAAATCAATAAAGTAGAAACCAGAAAAACAATATAAAAAAATCAATGCTACAAAGAGTTGGTTTCTTTGAGAAAATCAACAATATAGACAAACCTTTATCCAAACTAATGAAAAAGCAGAGAGAGAACATGCAAATTAACAAAATCAGAAATGAAAAGGGGGACATAACAACAGACATTGAGGAAATTCAGAAAATTTTCAGGCCATACTTTGAAAAGCTGTACTCCACAAAATTTGAAAATTCAAAGGAAATGAACAAATTTCTGGATAACTATCATTTACTAAAATTAAATCAAGAACGAAATAGAAGCAGTCATCGAAAGCCTTCCAACCAAAAAAAGGCTTCAGTGCAGAATTCTACCAGAAATTCAAGGAAGAGCTAACACCCATACTCCTCAAATTGTTCCACACAATAGAAACAGAAGGATCATTACCAAACTCTTTTTACGAGGCCACAATCACCTTGGTACCTAAGCCACACAAAGACACAACTAAGAAAGAAAACTATAGACCAACATGCTTCATGAACATTGATGCACAAACTGAATCCAAGAATACATCAGAGAAATCATCCAACATGACCAAGTAGGCGTCATCCCTGGATTAAAGGGATGGGTTTAACATATGAAAATCTATCAACGTGATCCACCATATAAACAAACTGGAAAAAAAAATCCATGATCATCTCCCTAGACACTAGAAAAGCCTTCAACAAAATTCAACACCCTTTCATGATAAAGGTCTTGGAGAGATCAGGGATAACAGGAGCATACCTAAACATAATAAAAGCAATATATTGTAAACCAACAGCCAACATCAAACCGAATGGAGAGAAGCTTAAGGTGAGCCCTCTAAAATCGGGAACAAGACAAGGCTGCCCTTTCTCTCCATATCTCTTAATGTTGTACTTGAAATTCTAGCTAAAGCAGTAAGACAACAAAAGGAGATCAAGGGGATACAAACTGGAAAGGAAGAAGTCAAACTGTCTCCATTTGCAGATGATATAATAGTTTACATTAAGTGACTGACCCAAAAAAACTCTACCCAAACTCCTACAGCTGATAAACACCTTCAGCAAACTATCAGGACACAAGATAAACTAAAAAGAAAAATTAGTACTCCTACATTATTCAGACGACAAAGGAGCTGAAAAAGAAATCAGAGAAACATCACCCTTTACAATAGCCACAAACACTACAATGCTTACCAAACACGTGAAAGACCCATCTAACAAGAACTTTGTGTCTTTAAAGAAAGAAATTAAAGAAGATACCAGAAAATGGAAAGTTCTCCCATTCTCTTGGATAGGTAGGATAAGCATAGTAAAAATGGCAATCTTGGCAAAAGCAATCTACAAATTCAATGCAATCCCCATTAAAATCCCAGCACAATTCTTTACTGACTTTGAAAGGATAATAATCAACTTTATATGGAAAAATAAAAGACCCAGGATAGCCAAAACAACCCTGTAAAATAAAGGAACTTCAGGAGGCATCACCATTCCTGACTTTAAGTTCTACTACAGAGCTATAGTCCTGAAAACAGCCTGGAATTGGCGCAAAAATAGACAAGGTGACCAATGGAATCAAATCAAAAATCCTGATATTCACCCACACACCTAGGAACACCTGGTTTTTGACAAAACAGCTAAAAGTATACAATAGGAAGACGAAAGCATCTTCAACAAATGATGCTGGCATAAGTGGATGATGGTGTGTAGAAAAGACTGCAGATAGATCCATGTCTATTACCATGCACAAAACTCAAGTCCAAATGGATCAAAGACCTCAACATAAATCCAGCCACACTGAACCTTTTAGAAGAGAAAATGGGAGGTACCCTTGCACAAATTGGTACAGGAGAACACTTCCTGAACATAACTCCAGTAGCACAGACACTGAGATCGACAATTAATAGATGGGACCTCCTCAAACTTAGAAGCTTCTATAAGGCAAAAGGACACAGTTGACAAGACCAAATGGCAGCCCACAGACTGGGAAAAGATCTTCACCAATCCTACATCTGATAGAGGGCTGATCTCCAAAATATACAAAGAACTCAAGAAACCAGTCAACAATGTACCAAATAACCCTATTGAAAAATGGGGCACAGAAAACTCTCAATAGAGGAAATCAAAAAGGCTGAAAGACACTTAAAGTGTTCAACATCCTTAGCTATCAGGGAAGGAAATGTAAATCAAAACAACTTTGAGGTACCATCTTACTCCTGCCAGAATGGCTAAAATTAGAAACACCAATGACAACTTATGCTGGAGAGGATGTGGAGAAAGGGGAACATTCTTCCACTGCTGGTGGGAGTGCAAACTTATACAGCCATTTTGGAGATCAGAATGGCAGTTCCTCAGGAAAATGGGAATCAGTCTACCACAGGACCTGGCAATCCCTCTCTTAGGTATATACCCAAATGATCCACATCCATGCAACAAAGACATGTTTTCAACTATGTTCATAGCAGCATTATTTGTAATAGCAAGAACCCAGAAGCAACCTAGATGCCCCTCAACTGAAGAATGGATAAAGAAGATGTGGCACATCTACACAATGGAATACTACTCTGCAGAAAAAAATAACGGAATTTTGAAATTTGCAGGCAAGTGGATGGAACTTGAAGCAACCATCATGAGTGAGGTAACCCAGTCACAAAAAGAGGAACATGGTATGTACTTGCTCATATATGGATTTTAGACATAGAGCAAAGGATCACCAGCCTATAATTCACACCACCAGAGAAACTAGGATACATGGAGGATTCTAAGAGATTCATATGAGGTCCCTCACAGAAGGAGAAAGGGACAAGATCTCCAGAGCACATGGGAAGTGTGGGGGGGGGGAATACAGTGAGTGAATAGGGAACTAGGAGAAAGAGAAGGGGAGAAGAGGAAAGCACGTGGGACTAGGAAGATTAGTCAGGGGAGCTATAGATGAGAGGAGAGAGAGAGAGAGAGAGAGAGAGAGAGAGAGAGAGAGAGAGAGAGAGAGAGAGAGAGAGAGAGAGAGATCATAAAAGAGGGAGCCATTATATGTTTGAAGAAAAAACTAAACCTAGAGAAATGTCCAGAGACCTACAAGACTGACCCCAACTAACAATTTGAGCGACAGTGGAAAGGCTACCATAAATGCCCTTCCTTGATAATGAGATTGAGGACTAATCCACCAACATAGTAGCTGATGGAAACAGAAGCAAACACCCACAACTAAATACTGAGCCCAACTGGAATCCAGATGCCGAGAGGGAGGACAAGACCAGGCTACAGAAACAGTTAACTCGTTGAGTACATTTGTTATGTCTAATTGTTCTGTCGGGCTGATGGTTTGACAAGTTGGGTCCTTGCTGACTTCAGAAGGACTTGTCCTTGGGCTCCTGGCCTAGTTAAGTACCTAAGATTATAGCACAGTAAGAGGAGGTGGTTGAGGTTCACACTCTGATGTATTTCTAGGTATGTGAATTATGCTCCCAGATGGACAGTGAGTAAAACAGGCTCTCTTTTTAATGACAGCCATCTGATCTACTGACTTGCAATGTGCCTAAATGCTAATAAATCTATTTTAAAATATGGGGGAAGTCAAGTTATATACACAGTGACCTGCCATTACACACAGATATTATCTTTAAAAGATGGAGCTATCAGGTGTCAGGTCAGAGAGCAACAGGAATCGTCATACATTGTTAGCGAGACTGTTAATTCAAGAATCATTTTGGAAAGCCATATGACCCTTTCTCATGAGGTTAAAGATACATATATCAGAATACTAGCAATTTCACTATTAAGTATTTATTCAGGAGAAAGTGATCAGGATAGCTGTAAATTCAACATCATCTGGGAGTGTGGACATATATGGCATCTCCATAGCAACATGGAATCCACATGAGTGAAATCCCACAAGGCACAATAACTGGAACTACTGAAAAATGCAACATGGATGAATTGTGCTAAGCAAAAGTCAGCCAAAAGCTTACAATCTGTAAAGATCCTGTTTCTATGAACTCCTACAATGGGTCGTTTTAATATTTATCGACAGACTATTATCATTATCCTGCTGCTGGTGGTAGTGAAGATTAGCTAAGAGGGACTGTCCTTGACCTGGACACAGAAGTAATACAAAGGAATGATTGAAACAAAACATGCTATATTCATTTTGGTTTTATGAGTATTGTGTCAAGTTCAAATTGACACAAATGAGTGTATTTCACTGTACAGAAATTATACCTCCATAAAGTTGAATTTTAGGAAACATCATCCCCAAAGTACAATGAGCTTTAATGTCGGTTTTATTATCCTTTTATTATGTGCAGTAATATGCTTAACTGTTCTGAAAGTGTTATGAAGTAAAAATAGTGTGATTAAAGGTAATGTCATCAGCAATGCCATTTTATGAGCTCGTAAGGGCCGTCTCTGTGTGCTGTGTGTTAACATACATCTATAAGTAAGCACTTTATGGGAGTGGCTGCACCTCACAAACTCTTTCTATGCAGCTGAACTGTTAATTCTGACATACAGACTCTGTTAATCATCACTTCCAATTCTGAAACAGAAGAGCCTTTTGCTCCTCAGCTATAACACAAACCTGTGAGCTGGCTCAGGAATCTAGTGTCTGGACTGACATCTGCCTTGCTTTCCCCAGGAGGAGGACTAGGAACTCTGAGAAGCTGGACTGATGCTGGTGAAAAGAATGTCTCTGTTTCTTGTCATTTTTAGGGGACTGGGGAAGATAAAATAGGACTGCCAGATGGCCACAACTCATTACTGCCTGGCAGCATTCAGGGTGAAATGAGAGTAAATTAATCAGCATTCAAGGGGAATGAATGGCAAGAGGGGATGTATATCGATGCTATTTTAGACAAGTCAAATTAAACCTGTACAAATGACAATGCACATTAATCTCCCTGCCGCCTCCAGGAGGAATACAAATGGGCACCTACTTTCTTTAGTCAAACAGCTCTTATTTTCTGTTATTATCTTGGCAAAATTCTGGAGATGGTCTAATGTGTTACCCCTAGTGATTAATACAAAATTCCACATTATACTTTGCCTGCTAATGGGAGAAGGAAGCCTGCACGGTGGCAAGGAACCTCCAAATTGCAGCCCCCAAACAGTATTCAAGAAAGCCAGTAGTTAGACATGTGTTGCTCACAAACACTTGGTCTTCAAAGAGTTCTGTGGAAATGCTGAGGAGTACACAAATGTAGCAAGGATTCTTATCTAAAAGGAACAGGACATAAGATCCTGTCTGACCACAACTACATTTTGATGTTTCTTATTATATGAGTTGTGTTACTGCAATGGTATTTAGTTAATAACAACATTGTGTTGAAGGAAAGGCTGGTCATTGTATTGTTACCTTTCTTGTTGCTGAGATGAAATGCCTCACAGGGACAAATTCGGGTGAGGAAAGAGTACTCTTGGCTCACAGATCAGGAGGTGTCTGTCTATCACCGTCATGGGAGTAGAGAAGAGAGCAGTTTCCCGCCAGCAGGTCAGAGAGCTGGGCAGCTCTGCCAGCTTCGTCCTTCCCCATTTGTTTAGTCAAAGCCAGGGCCCCTGGGAAGGTGCCACCCACGTTCAGAGTGGACTTTTGTCCCCCAAGTTAATCCCTTCCAGAAATGTCCTCACAGACACAGCCATACCACGCCTCAACAATTCCCTAGGCGATTACAAATCCAGTCAAGTCAACGGTGGAAATGGGTCATCCTATGCTTGAGTTGAAAACTAAAATACCAAGTAGTTGATGGTATCTGAGTCCCATTTAATTCTTTCTTGGCGAACCCTCTGAGACATATGCTATAGGGTCTCTGGTATGTTTTCACCCTTTCCCTTTAACAAGGACATCTTTGCTGGGTAGCCCCCTAGCGAGGTATAATATATTAAAATGATTTCTAGAAGCTCTGAATAGCCAGAGAGACCAATTAGAGGAGGTCAGCATCCTCCCAAAGTCATAATAAAAAGGAAGCAAAATTAGCAAATTTGGAGCTTACAAAATGAGTTGTAAGGTCCTCTGGTATTTCTGTTGGGATTTAATCTTCAAGCAATATTCTGTTTTTAATTGTAACAGACCCAGTTTTAGATATTTTGAAGCTTATACATTTGAAGGCAGAGGGGTTTTTTGTAAGTTGTTTATTTTTTAAAAAGGAGGAAGCAAGATTGTAAAAGCAAAAGTCAATACTTACCTAGACAAAGAAGCAACAACAAAATATATTTTATTTAATTGGGTTTTGTTATCTGAACATGGGGAGTCACTATATAGTTCAGGCTAAGCTTAAACTCATGATCTTTCTGCTTCTGCTTTTGGGAATCTTTGATTGTATGTTACTACATCTTAGTACAAATTACAACGTTGTATTTGTTTTTATGTTGCTATATATCCATGGGTGTTTTGCTTGAATATATGTCTATATTTCATTTGCAGGTCTGATGCCTTTGGAAGCCAGAAGGCAATGAATCTCCTAGAACAGGAATTACAGATAATTTTATACCTCTGTGTGGGCATAGGGCATCAAATCTTGGTGCTCTTAACTACTGAGTTATCTTTGCAGGCCCCCAAATTATAATTTTAAAAATGCAACATGCCAATAATTCTTTTATGTCCTGAGGCCTCAGATAATCTTTCAGCATTTTCCAAGCTTTCTCTAGAGAATCTCCTTTTCATTACATTTCAAGTTTCATAGGACCAATAATCTCAAAAAACATAAAATTAATCTAAAAGAGGAATTAAATTTATGTTTAAATTCCTGTGTATTGCATTGAGCTCTGCAGCTGTTATTGTTAATGCTTATAGTAATCCATTGAACTTTTATTATTGGCTGGGGAACCAAAGAAACTGCAGTTGTATCGTGGTGGCTGTGTCTCCTGACCTGCAGAATGTCCCTTGATGGTTAAACATCCATGAAGCTGTAGATAGGTTCTTGTCGATGTAGCAGAAGCCAAGATTACCATGTGTGACTTCTAACCAAGTTCCTGCATACCACAGAGGCATGGCTTCATTGCAGTCATTTGCGTTTGCATTTTGATGTCCTGCCCACCACAGACATTTCCAGAGATCTTCAGAAGAAATACCCTAAGAGGGAAATCCAATCTACCGTGATTTGAGGAAGAGAAAAAAACCTGGTTATATTATGCCACCCAGCTTGTAAAAATGCATTTAAAAATTTTCTTAAAATGAACAACATCGGGGTGAAAGAGATGGCTCAATGGTTAAGAGTACCTACCTACTCTTTTACAAAAAATCTGAGTTCAGTTTCCAGTACCCACATCAGACAGTTTGCAACCCCTCTAACTCTACCTCCAGTGGATCCAATGCCCTTTTCTAGCATCTGTGGTGACCTGCATTCATGTACATATATCTCCACAAACACACACACACACACACACACACACACACACACACACACACACACACACACACACAGACATACAATTAAAAATAAAAATTAATGTTAGCCAGCATAGTAATGCATATGTCTAATCCCAACACTCAGGAGGAAGAGGCAGGCAGATCTCTGTATGTTCAAGGCCAGCCTAATTTATATGGTGAATTGAAAGCTAGCCTTGGCTACTTAAAAAGTTCCGTGCCAGCCAGGGCTACACAGTGAGACCATGTCTTTAAGATTAAAAGCAAAAATGGAAAAGAGTACCCATTGTGCTGTAGACCTTGCTTTGCTCTGCTGAATAAACTTTAGCTTAAACTGTCCCTGCTGAATGTTTTACTTCAAAAAGACAAAAAGTGGAAAACATTTGCTCCATAAAACCTTACAATAGTGCTACATATTGGAGTTCTTATTTTCTCGAGCTCCCATCCTATCCAGGGGAAATGTCTCATGCTGCTTGTCCAAGCCCACCCTGTTCATCGTACATGCTAACATGTGAGCCAACAGTTTGGGATCTATGAACCATGCAGCAGCCTCAACGATACACCCACTGTTTAGTACTGTAGCTGCCATTTTCTATCCTCAGATACAGGACTTCTAGCAAATGCCACTTTATTCAACTTACAGAAAAATCCATACTGTTGATAATGACTGGTGCAAGAGAGAACTTTCTGTCTGAATACCAATGGGAATCCAGTAAGCTACTTAGTGTTTTACATGTGCAGTGCTTGGGGGGGCATCTTCCAGAGTCACTTCTGACTCCATACATTTAAAATAAGTTCCTCCTCTGCTCCCCACATCCTTCAGAAGTTATGTGCACAGCGTATCTTAATGGCAAATCAACTTAGTACCAACCCAGGCAGGAGTGTTTCTGGAAGTCATTCCAGCTTCAGGACAATCAAATACCACATAATGATATACAAACAAAAATAAATGACTGCAATAACCAGAAAATCAAATGCCTCTATCACACCTTCCCCCTCATTGCTGTCTCCAAACAGGGAGATATTTGTGCAAAGGGAGACAGTGTGTTAACTACAAACAGCTGAAAAACCTTTCTTTTTCTGGTAGATGTTAACAATCTATGGGGTGGTGGGGGCTGGGGGGCAGCTCAGTGGTCATGACCATTGGCTGCACTTTGCAGCGGGCCTGGGTTTGTTTCCCAGCACCTACATAGTGGCTCACAACCATCCAAAACTCCAGTTCCAAGGGATCTTTGTCCAGGACTACCCTGTTTATTGGACAAGTGTGCATTATCCAAGACACCAGACATGCATGTGGTACATATGTGTACATGCAGGCAAAAATGTTCATACACATTAAAAAAAACAAATAAACCTAAGAACAATTTCTAAACGGACTTGTGGCATAACAAGGCAGCTCAGAGCATGAAGGTAACTTGTAGCACAAGCCTGCCATCGTGAGTTGGATCCCTGGAACCTACTTAAAGGTAGAAGGAGAGAACCAACTCCAGGAAGTTGTCTTTGACCCCACTCCCACACACATGAAGTGGCATGCTCACCCCCTCTATATGAAATAATAAACACACAAATAGATGCTTAATTTTTTTAAAAAATTCACAGTCATGTACATATATTCCAGGATCACTCCCCGGGTCTTGTAAAGCCCCTGTAGAAAGGGGCTGACATTTACATTTCCCTCTATTGTGAACCAATTTATTATTCCCAGTGTATATTTTAAGCTCCTAATCCCCTAAGTGACTATATTTGGAGATAGGACTTTTAATGGGGTAACTAACATTCCATGGAGCCCTAAAAGCTATAATCCAACAGCACAGGTGTTCTTAAAAAGAAAGTACCAACACACACACACACACACACACACACACACACACAAAGGAGACAAGCCTGCTTGGACACAGCTGGTCTGTGAGCCACAGCCTCAACAGGAAGCAACGATGCCCTCTTGCAACCTTAGATTGCAGCCTCCAGAACTGTAAAAAGACAGCATCCCCGCTATTCAAGCTGCCCAAGCTTTGGCATCTTGTCATAGAGGCTGTGCAGATTAATACCGTGGGAATAAGACTCTCATTCTGTTGTAATAAACTCAAGGGACTAATGAAAGAGGAAGTCTTTAATAATTCAGTTCTGCAGAACAGGCCACTGGTACAGAAAAAGGGCAAAAATGGCTGGTATATTGATTTCTGCCAGATACTGGCTTCTGAAATCTGCACACTTTACTAGTACGGTTACCACCCCAAGATTCCCCACCACCCACCCACTGGTTCAGAACAGAGGTCCTTAACTGATGAGTATCCTGGGCTGTGACGTCGTCTTCCTTCTGATGGCAGGATTACTCGTTTGGCAGACTGCCTGCCACTTCTCAACTCTGAGTCCTGAGACAAGCAGGTGCCGCTGGCTGCCAGCTAGGGTAGAGAGGGGTCTGGGACTTCCTGCTTATACTGAAGAGGGACCATAACAATTTATTTCTTAGGGTGCTTGTGGGTGCGCATAAAGATGGCTGCATTCCAACTTGGCACAAGGACAGAGAGTTCAAAAGTGTCCTCAATAAGTCATAAAGATGCTAAAGGTCAAATAACAACAGACCTGAATCTGAGGTGTGGCTACTCCTGACCTCAAGGCTAGGGAACAAGAAGTTGGAGCTAAAGTGTGGTTACTGAACCCTCAGAATAAGTGAGGAAGAAAAGTCTGTTTGTTCTGTATACATGATACTGTGTTCCCCTTTTTGGATAAGGTATATAACAAGAGTGGTGAAAAAATAAACTCGTGGCATTTCAGTATTGACTGATCTGCCCTCCTGACCTTTATTCTGTCTCTCTGTCTTTTCTTTATTGTCTATAGCTAGCCTTTCCCTCATCCACACTCCCCCACTCAGGTACGGACCCAGGGTGGTTGGGCTGGTTCTGATTGCAGCCCCACAAAGACCGCTCCTGACAGATGTTAATATACCTTCTGAAGGCTCCATCTAAATCGAGCATTTCCCATTATTCTTTCATCTCCTAGAGCAGAAACAAACACACACACACACACACACACACACACACACACACACACACACACACCTACTTCATATATACTCAACACTATATATGTATTCCTCCAGGAGGTAAAGGGGCAGTATGGAATTCAGAGTTACTCCTGGGCTATGGGTTCAAATCCAGATTCTGTGGTAGCCAATGATGCAATCCTCATTATGAAAATGCCATAAGTTTCTCCATCTCTAAAATGGTAGCGATACAATGGATACTATTTCAGGAACTGGGGAGATGACTCAGCAGGGAAAGTGTGTGCTATGTGAGCACGAAAATCTGTGTTCAATTGCTAGAACCCATTTCCAGATGTGATAGAGTATGCTCATAATGCCAAAACTATGGAGGCAGAGACAATGATCTCTGGGATTTGGTGACCAGCCAGCCTAGTTCAATGACTGCACCCCAAGGCAGCAGGAGACCCTGTCTCAAAAAAACAAACAAAACTGAAGTGGATGGTGCATGAGAAACAACACCCACGGCGGATCTCTGGCCTGCACATATACTGACACGTGATCATGCACATGCATACATGTGTATGCCCCAACCATGTATGCACACACAAAACAATACAGTTTCTACTTCAAAAGCACTATAAGGAGAATGAAAAAGCTACCATGTATGTGCAGAACCTAAATTAGTCCTTGGAACCATGTGACTATTCAGCAATCTTCTGTTGGTTATTGATTGTTAGTTTGCTGGAATGTGCGATATGGACAAGGACTTTGCCTTGTCCTTAAATGTCCACAGTACCCAAATCAGTGATTCAGAAGCACATGCCAAAGCCAGAATAAATACTTGTTATCATCAAATGTGAATGACAAAGGCCTGTTTGGCTTCTGTCCACAAATCAGAGGTCACTCTATTACTTGAAACCGAAACTTCTGATCGCAGAGCCCTAATTTTGTGTGTACTCCAGAAGTGCTGCTAAGCGACACTTCTTTAACTGGCATAGGCCAATATGCAAAGTTCAGAGGGCCAGTTAACAAGAGCCAGAGAAATACAGGCTTGCCTACTAGTACAGGCAGACTTAGCATTGACCTCATGAGAGAGTTTTCATTTCAACAAACTACAATCCACATAATTAAACTAAACCCATTTCCTCAGAAGTTGGTGAGCCTGATTTCTGTTGCTGATTTTTGAAATTGGCTGTGTGGCTGCACGCAATCTGATGATCTAGCAAACAGCCCACGGTGCTCTGGCACCTTCTACTGAAGAGCTGGAGAACTCTCCTTGCTCTGTGGCATGTCACTGCTGTCAATGACTCTTCATTGCTCAAACTCTGGGAGAATCCCAATCAGATGTCTGGAGGCTTTGGCATTTGTTTCCATATGTCAGTTAGCAATAGAGACTCTTGGCCAGCTATTACTAAGAGTCCACTGTAAGACACAGCATGGCAATAATCAGGAATTTTATCCTACATACCAATATCTACACAGTGCTTAAATCATGTAAGTCAATAGTGGGAGCATTTGTTACCAAGGAAACCAACAGGACAGTTTAATCCCCCATAAAATGAGGTTTTTTTTTTTTTTGAGTTATATTAATGGTTATTTCTCCATGGTAAGAAGCCTGGTAAAGAATGTGTTACTCACCAGGCAGTGGTGGCACACCCCTTTAATCCCAGCACCTGAGAGTCACAGGCAGCCAGATCTCTGAGAGTTCAAGGCCAGCCTGGTCTACAAAGTGAGTTTCAGGGCAGCCAAAGCTACAAAGAGAAACCCTGTCTTAAAAACAAACAAAAACAAAACAAACAAGAGCTTAAGAGCGCTGGCTATTCTCCCAGAGGTCCTGAGTTCAATTCCCAGCACCCACATGGGAGCCCACAACTGTCTGTACCTCCAGTTCCAGGGAATCTGATACCCTCACACAAACATACATGCAAAGAAAATACCAGTGCACATAAAATATAAACAAACAAACAAAAAAGAATATGCTACTCTCATGGTGGCAAATTTTGAGTCTGGCCCTCTGTCTTGAACCCCATATTTCTATCAGGTCCCCACTGGCCTTAGAGTATAACATCTACACAACTCTGTAACTTCCTACCCACAGCTGCCAGCTCACCTGGGGTCAGGTCTAGCTTTATGCCAACACCATCTCCTGGCCACCACCATCCTGGTGGTCAGATATGGCATGGATGAAAGTATGGTCTCCGGATGGGAATCCTAGCTTTGGGATTTACTATAGGCAAGTGTGGAATGTGCTATAGGTAAGCCATTTGCCCTCATTTCTTCATCTGCAAAATGAAGTCCTTCTTTATAAGTTTACCATGAAAATTAAAGAGACCATAAACAAAATGTTCAGCCAGGCATATAGTAGGTACCATTATTGTTATCAGAACTGCAAAGATCTACTTCTGTCTATTGAGGCATGTTCTTCTCTCTGTCCCTCCCTCCCTGCTCCTCTGCTGTAGAGGGCCGCGAAGTGCCATGCCTTAAAGTGGCGCTGGCTTCCGGCTTACACCTTCCCATTGGTGAGTGCTCTCTGGCATAAACAAGCCCTTATTTGGTTAAGTCTGTTCAGCCTGTCTGCTTCCGCGTTAGAGTAGCCTATCTGTAGGGTCCACGTAGCTCACTGGGGTTGGTTAGTTCAAGGGTATTTAAGCCTGTGCTTGGGTCCCCAGTCTCCCACGGGTCAGAAGAAACATGTTTCAAGGATCCTGATTAAAACTGCATGAAGAAGATCTACCCGGAGTCGCGTCTTCCTTGTTGGCAGGGGCAGGCAGCACAGATGGCGGCCCGTACGGGGAATTTTTCAGATCAGAACTTCTTGCAGTCAGGGCAGCGCTGGCAAGTTCCCAAAGTAAGTTGGGACCAAATTTAAGGCCCTCGGTAAAGAGGCGATAAGGTCTCTGGTAAGGAGCGATAAAGTCCCAGGTAAGTTGGGTCCAAGTTAAAGACCGCGGAAATAAGCGGCAATAAAGTCTCAGGCATTGAGCAAGCGGTTGTAACGAACCGAAAGTAAAAATTTTAAGATGGGGACTTCTCAGTCTCATCAAATTTTTCTGGCTCTTCAGGAGCTATTTTTGTCAAAGAAATTTAAGATAAAAAAAAAAAAAAAAAAAAAGCACGCTAGAAAGATTCCTGAGGGAATGCGATGCCTTTGCACCTTGGTTCGCAGTTTCGGGAGACATCAAGGTAATGTGCTGGGCTGAGGAAGAATTGCAAGCCCTCATAAAAGGAGTTCAGAAACAATCCCCTAAGGGGCAGAGGGGGAAGGGAGAGGAGAAATGGTGATGTGGGGAGGGGAGGGACCCTCCTAGAACAATGCCTTCAGAGCCTTCTCCTGATCAGAGTGAGGAAGGGCGGGGCCCAGGTACAGGGCATTTCTTTTGCCCTGAGGTCTGGAAAGCCTTACAAAATGACTTAAGTCTTGAACAAGTAAATCAGATTGCCATAAAAGCATGGAAGTCATTACCCAATAAGGGAGAGGTGAATGGTAATCTCACTAAGATACTGCAAGGCCCAATGGAACCATTTTCAGATTTTGTGGCCTGTTTGGTAGAGGCTGCAGGGAGAGATTTTGGCATTACAGCAGCCATAGTTGCAGCTATCTCTTTTGCAGTTGTGGGTTTAGTCAAGGCTGCTGTGGCTATGAGCACATTGGTGAAGACAGCCTCTAAGCTAAATGAGATGTCCAAGAATGTGGCTACCACCTTGGATGCCCAATCCACAATTGGTGCTCAACTAAAAGGAGGTTTAATGATTGTAAACCTAAGAATTAATCTGGTGCAAGAACAAATAGATACCTTGTGGCAGCTGGCCCAATTGGGACGTGAAATGAAATAACCAGGTGTGTGTTACCAGCATTCAGTATAAGAACTTTACACATGCTGCTAATTTGTCACAGTTGTCTAGCTATCTTTTAGGAAATTGGTCTGCTGACTTTGATGACCATCGATGGCACAGCTGCTAGTGACCATCGTTGCAGTGAATTCAACACGTGTGGATGCAGGACTGGCTGCCGGATTGTCATCCTTGTTCCTGTTGCCATGGATCATCTGAAAGAGTGGGTGGGAATGGGAGCCATGGCTGTCCTCTTGTTGCTTATCTCCTTCGTGGGCCTGTGGTGCCTTTGCAAGATGAGGTTTGCTCAGAAGCAGCATGCAGCTATGGTTGTCCAGGCATTTACAGCCATTGAGGCAGGACAGTCTCCCCAAGCATGGCTCGCAGTCATGAACAAGAATTGATCCTTCACACTCAGGTTGTATGGCTTAGCACTGCACTCCGAGTTAGCTCTGGAAGTGAGCATCTCCGAGAAGGGCAAGTCTGGTTGCATGTGGGTTGGTGTCCGAGGCCCCACCTCCAGGAAAAAGATACCGGATGGGTGTGGCACTGACTTTGCTGACTACCAGGATTCAGGGGCATTACAATGTCCACTGCTTTACTGGAGACCAGACCACTACCCTTGCCTGTTGCGTTATTAAAACAAAAAGGGGGAACTGTAGAGAGCCGCATAGTGCCACACCTTAAAGTGGCGCTGGCTTCTGCCTTACACCTTCCCATTGGTGAGGGCTCTCTGGCATAAACAAGCCCTTATTTGGTTAAGTCTGTTCAGTCTGTCTGCTTCAGCGTTAGAGTAGCCTATCTGCAGGGTCCATGTAGCTCACTGGGGTTGGTTAGTTCAAGGGTATTAAAGCCTGTGCAGGGGTCCCCTGGTCTCCCGCGGGTCAGAGGAAAAATGTTTCAAGGATCCTGATTTATACTGCATGAAGAAGATCTTCCTGGAGTCGCGCCCCTCCTTGCTGAGTGTACCGCTATCTTCTAGTGGAGGCTCTGCTACCCTTCTTTTTCAGCTTCAGCTCCTAACAGGCTCTTTCTGCCATTGCCAATGCTTTCCATTCCTCCACAACCCTCACCAGCCTTCTGACTTGTATTTGTCTGAGGTTGACCGCGTCAGGCTCTTGACAAAGCTTTCACAAACCCAGCCAAGTCCTCTCCTTGGAACTAGTCAGTCCTGCCCCAGAGCTTTGCATCTATGTGGATCTGGGGCTTACAGTACTGTCCTTCACACGTGCTCATCTCTGCTCACGTCAGCTAAGTCTCAGCATTCATCCTTGCTGAACAGGATGAAACAGAACAGTCTTCCTAGCAGCTGCCTAACATCGCCCCTGTGTGTCTCCAGCTCCTGGAGGTCCTTTCAATATTGACACTTTACAAATTAGCATCCTGGCCCAGCTGAACGAGCTCCGTCTCAACAGAGAGCACACAAGAATCGTAACAGCAACATCACTCTGGAGTGGCAGAAGAGAAGGAAATAAAGGTCAATGAATGCCGGCTCGACACTGGTGTTCTAAAACCTTCCTCCTTTGTCTGTTTCTGGAAGAGAAGCTGCCGCCGGCCATCCACTCAGGGGTGCTAGGCAAACCCCCAACTGACGCTCTAGCTGAGTTTTTACTGGGGGTGCAGCTTTCAAAGCTGAGACTGACTGTGTGGCCTCAGATGGCCCCAGAGAGGAGAATGTAGGTAGTGAGGTACTTTAGGGTGGGTACCAGCAGTGACCTAAGGGGTGAGACAGAGGGAGGACTCAAGATAGGAATGATACCCTGAAAGCGACTGCCCATCTCCCTCACGCTTTTCCAAGTTCCCTAGAGACCTTTTGAATCAAGAATCGAATCTTTTAATCAGGCTTGGTAGTTCAACATCTTTGGAAAATCGCCACTCAGCTGGAAGGAGGCAACCCAATGGTGGTCAACAGGTCGGTGTGAACCTTGACATTTGTATATCCTGCATTCAGGGCCAAGGCAGGTAGGAGTGGACAGCACACCTGAATGTGAGTTAACAGCCAGGAAAAGGCCTTGCCACCATCCATGCCACCAATCACTTCTGGCTATTATCTGTGTCTTCCTAGACTACAAAGCAGAAGGGTTGTGACCTCTGCTTTGTAGACCCAACTTCCAGATCAAAGGTTGGGTTCTAATAAAATTCACGATTGTTAAATAACTGAATAAATCAATGCACCTTCCAAAGAGGTACCAGGGATGGAACCACATAGGCAGTTTTCACATGTGCGAAGTATGTTATTTCTTTCTCACTGTTTGTTACACTAACTACGTATATTAGCATGACTATTGAGTTATTTTTAGTTCTGAAATTTAGGAAACAGAGTAAAAGTTCTTTCTGGGTCTGAGACTATGTAGGAGAAACACATAATAAAAAGATTTGCTGAAGTCAGATACTTAATCTCAGCTCACCAGGGACACCCCAACTCCTGCTGGGAAATATTCACCTCAGGGACAGCTTGGGAGACTTGCTCTTCAGTTCTCCTGCACCCTGGAGCTCAGTTACAAAGTAACCTGAAAACAATGGCCTAGAATTCACCCCACTAATAAACCAGAGCAAAGTCCATGACAAGTTCCATGGAGAAGTGCTGAGCAAAGGCCAGAACTCCAGGAGAGGACTACCACAGACCAGAGACAGTGGCCTGTCCTGAGCAAGGATCCCTGCACCAGTCCTGGCTGTGGGGGTCATGAGCTCTGTGCTGTCAATCTTCTTGCAAGAACTCCCAGGCCCGTTCCTAGTCCTGGGAATCTTCCTGCCCGTGGCTTTGCTGCTTTTCCTCCTGATTGCCTACTTCAGGATCAAATTGATGGCAGGTAAGTGTGAAGCCCCATAAGGAAGGACTCTTTCTTAAAACGTAACAAAGCTCAGGGAAACTGGAGAAACATAGCTTTTTGATTGACAGATATTTCTCCCTCAGCCCTCCCTTAAGGTCCTTGATGAACTGGGCAAAATTTGATACTTTCAGCTCCATGGGTGATAAGCATGTAGGGTTTGACCACTTGCTATAGGGACTTCCCAGTTCCCAGTAGACAGACAACAGTGAATCAGCAAACTGGACACAGGGTTGCTTGTTTGTCTCGAGGCAACATATCCATAAGCATTATTCTGCTCATGCTCTGCCTCTGCTATTGACACATGTGTACGTATGTCATAGCCCTTGTAAGGACTACTGCCAGGCACAGACACACTGGATTCTCACTGACACTGAGTGCCACTGGGAGAAGTTAAAGGATCTGGATGTCACAGCTGGGAACTTGGGTCCACTGTATCATTCTTGCATCTCACCTCTGCTGCTTCATTGACAAGATAAACTTTTACAACCTCAGAAATGTATCAGCCATGATACGAGGCACAGAGCAGGTCAACACAGTCTCACAGTACATATAGACTCAGGTTCATGGTTCTGCATATATGTGTATATATATGTGTGCGCACATATACATACACATGATATACATGTGTACATATGCATATATGTGTACATATGATTATACATGATAAATATGTGAATACACACATGTATTGCATGTATGTATACATGTGTACACATGTGTGGTATATATATGTATATATATGCATGTATGTATATATATACACCACACATACATACATACACACACACACACACACACACACACACACGAGATCATTTACATATATACACAACATCCTCAACCACTGAACTTCTGCTTAAGAAATGTTCCAAGCATTTTGCTATCAGTGTTTAGCCAATGTAATACACTAGATACTGGCCTGGAGCAAAAACTTCCCATAAAACTATACTATTGTTGGATTTAAAAAAAGATAAATATATTCAGAAGCTTAAGGTGATCTGCCATGGCCTGTGGTCCTGGATTGAGCTTATGTAATAGAATTTAAAGGAGCTAGATTGTGTTTTGAGAGGTTACATGTTGACTTGGTTTTCAGTAAATATTAGATCCCATAAAGTTAACACTCACTTTAGTAACATCACTAAAAATCAACTTGCTCCTTAATTTGGACGGTTTCATATTAAACTACTGAAAAAGCAAATGTGAAAGCTGACCATGGTTGTGCACAGCTGTAATTCTAGCACTCAAGAAACTGAGGCAGGAGGTTTCCTGTAAGCCTGGGCTACAGTGTGAAACCCTGTTTTAAAACTCATGCCTTTAATCCCAGCACTCAGGAGGCAGAGGCAGGCAGATCTCTTGAATTTGAGGCCAGCCTGGCCTACAGAGTATGTTACAGAGCAGCCAAGGTTACACAGAGAAACCCTGCCTTGAAAAACCAACAAATGGAAAGTCCCTGCTCTTCTACAAAAACTTCCCAATCTCAAGCAATGCTTTCCTGTACGCTATTAAGTAATCACAACTGGTGCCAGCAGCAGAACAATAGGGGACACTTATGTCTAAGATGATACTTAGAACACAGAGAACATGCATTGCATTACAGAATTCTGCTTCCCATCAGAGCCAACTAGAGAACTCTGCAGCCCAGTGTTTCCCAACCTTCCTAACACTGCAACCCTTTAATATAATTCTTCATGTTGTGGTGACCCCAACCATAAAATTATTTCCATTGCTACGTCATAACTGTAATTTTGCCACTGTTATGAATCGTAATGTAAATATCTGTGCTTTTCTGATGGTCTTAGGTGACCCCTAAGGTGAAAGGGTCGTGGCCCACAGGTTGAGAACCACTGCTGTAGCCTTTCATTTTGTCTCAGTTTTACAACCAGCTCTCGTGTAGGGTAATTAATGGATACTGCTCCACACTCTACATGGACCCATGGAATAAATCCTTTTCTTTACAGAGTTAGTCATACCCTTTGCTGTCCCCAAGATCAGTCTTCTGGAAATTCTGCATCTAGATATTTAAGATTCCAAGCCTTGGAAAAAACTCCAAAACAAGGAAGAAATTGAAAATCAAGACTCCCAAACCTTCAGGGCAGGGTCCCTGTAGTCTTGCACATTGGCTCACTGCTCAGGGTGCAAACATTTGCCTGTGGAAGACCCTTCACAGTCACACAGTGACACTGCCAGCCACAGATGACCCAGGTTCCAACTGACACTGGGAAGTAGAAGTCAGCGTCAGTCAAGGACTTAAGTTCTTCACATACTTAAGTTTTCTCTCTGGCTGCTTCTTCAGCAAGATACAATCTAGTGTCTCAAAATTGCATCAGGTACGAAATAAGGCAAAAAGGTCAGAAGAGTTTCTTGGATTTCAGTCTTTCAGTGGCCTCTGCTCAATAGTTATGAATGATTGGATTATTTTGTGGGACATTTGGTATCTGGGAAAGTCTATTTAAAACACAAAACAGTTCAGCTTTACCTCTTTTCTTATCCCTGGGAAAATATCTATAACATGAAAAATATAAATGAGCACCCAGTATTTTACTTAAGTATTCTGAGATCTAAACCAATCCATCAAACCCCTTCAGAACAGCCTGGAAAAGGCAACCTGCAGTTGGAAGAGTGATCAGTCATCCCTGAGGATTGGTGCAGGGCCAATGCAGACAAAGTGATTGATTAGTTAGGGGTTTCACTGCTCTGATGGGTCATCATGACTGAAAGCAACTTGGAGATGAAAGAGTTTATCTGGCTTTTATATCCTGCATACAGTCCATTAAGGGAAGGGGCAGCAGGAGCTAAAACTGGGTAAGAATCTGGAGCCATAGCTGATGCAGAGGCCATGGAGGGGTGTTGCTTAGTGGCCTGCTCCTACATTCTTTTTCTTCCCCCCCCCCTTTATTTAAATTTGAAAGAAGGTTGTTTTACATGTCAATCCCAGTTCCCTCACCCTCCCATCCTCCCCTGTCACCCCCACCAAACCCCAGCCCATCCCTATTCTCCTCCCCAGGGAGGGTGAGGCCTTCCAAAGAGAAGTCTTCAAAGTCTGTCATAACATTTGGGGCAGGGCCTAGCCCTCCCCCCATGTATCTAGGCTGAGAAAGTATCCCTCTATGTGCTCCTACATTCTTATAAAATCTAGGACCACCAGCTAAGGGCACTTTCCACAATGGGCTGGACACTCCTCCATCAATCACTGATTAAGAAAATGCCCTTCAGGTTTTCTATAGTCTAATCCTGGAAGCATTTTCTCAACTGAGACTCCCTTGGTCTAGAACTGACAGATGTGCACATATCACTATGACCTCTACCTGTCCTCAGCACATCTCTACCTAGTTAATCTATCTGGAGATGAAGTCATATTAAAAACTACATAGCAACATCTGTAGCTCAACAGTACTGGGAGTGTTGTTGATGCATGTGAGTGATGGGCACAGAAAACTAATACTTGTTTATCCTTCTTTCTCCATTCCACCCCTCCAAATGAGCTTACCCCAACTCTTAGATTTTCTCATGGGTCTGCTGCTTCCCTCTCAAAACTTTTTACTCTTTACAGATTGAACCCAGGGGGGCAGTAACATTAGAAGCCTCACATAATGGGGCTGTGAATGATATTCAACTTTAAAGCTTGCTCCAAATGTACATCCTACCTCTATATAACAACTGGCTATCAGTCATTCAACGAGTATTTGTGAATCTACTTGAAGCAGTTTTCTGCTCTTATGACTGAACACCACAGACTAATTTATTTTTAAAAATTAAAACTTATTTCTTATATTCTAAAGACTAGGAAATCCAAGGTCAAGTGGCACAGTCCAGAGAAGTCCCACTTGCTAGTAGAGACTCTGTGGTGTAAGGCAGCACATAGCAAAGACAGAGACAGTTTCTCCGTGTAACCTTGGCTGTCCTAGAACTGGCTTTGTACACCAGGCTAGCCTTGAACTCAGAGATACACCTGTCCTTGGGATTAAAAGCGTGCACCATCTGGCTCACAGTCTGCCCTTAAAGGTACCATCTGGGCCTAGAACTTTAGAACCTCACAATGGGTGTGAAATTTCAGTGTGAGCTTTGGTGGCAGACCACATTCAGTACTACTATGTACTAAGCAGTGGGACAAACTTTCACTATAAACTTTTGGGACCAAGAGGAAACAGTGTTCCGTATCAGGGGGGAAAAAATTAATCCAACATCAGATATGTAAATCTTTATGTTTCTGATCTTGGCCTCGGACCAAGTTAAGGCTAAACTCTGTCATTGAACAGCCAAGGCTGAACCCTAAGTTTTCACTTTAAGTCTTTTCAAAAATGTCAAAGCTGAGAGCTCTCACCAGGCAGGATCTTGTAAACACCTAAGGAACACCCCCAATGATAAACTAAGTCACCTTCTCCATTGTCACCCTCTTTTGCTGGCTCTCAATGAAGTAAGTATCTCCAGGCTGTACGCTGTAGGTGGGGGAAGCACCATTTACTTCAACAGAACAACTGTACCTCAGTTACTTAACACAATGGGGTCATCTACGGCCTGTTACTTAAAAACTGCAGTTGTTTCTGTAGTCATTTCTTAAGGGTGTGTAATATTATAAACTTTCCAGTTAGAGGGCAAATGAGAGCCCCTGGCCCCAAATTAAAACATTGCCAGTTTTATCCATTTAACAGCACCCATCTAAAAACTGTGAACATACAGACAAATGTCACATAGATAATCTTCTACTCAGGTCTACAGCAAGTGTAATCATTCCTATTTTGTTTCCATAAAGAGAAGGGCATTGACAGGTTAACTGGTGTGTTCACAGAACCCCAGAGTCCTACATTCTAAAACAGAACACCAGCTTGTGTGCTTCACGTATCCTAACGTCAAGCAGAGCATCACTTTTAGATATGATGGGAAATGGTGGTAACGTCATCATTCAACATTCATCCCTACTTTTCAAGCCTTGAGAGGTAATGGTGCATGGAAATTTAATTAGTATGTAGAGAACATCAATTTTCTCACAAAGGAAGAAACAAAATTCTCTAACATCCTGCACACTTTAGTCTGTCATTTGTCTTGAGAAACAGCACTTGGGGCAGAGGAATGAGTCTTAACACTTTCTAGAAATAGCCAAACCCTCCATCATCACTGACATGGCCAGTTTTCATCCCCCAGGGAGCAAACTGTGATCTTCTTTTTTCTCCATTGTTCCAAAATCTCTACCTCTAGTGCCACCACCTTCCCAGGTACACAACCCTGACCAAGAACAAGCGCACGGTATCAAAAGCAGTCACAGTATATCCGCTAGATGCCCAAATGTTTAGTTAGAAATAAAATAAGGAAAGCTAACACTGGATCAGGTTGTGACCTTCAGCAGCTATAATATGTATGTATGTATGTATGTATGTATGTATGTATGTATGTATGTATGTATATATCATCCTGAGAACACATGTGGCTAAAGCATCTTTCACTGAACATCATGCCTAAATTTTAGTTCTTTGGAAATAACGAAATAATTTGAGTGAGGACGGTGAGATTGCTAAGAACCCTGACTACAGGAGATTACTATTAGCATTTGAGTCTGGAACGTGGCTTCTCCTCATCTGTAAGACAGAAATAAGAACAGCAGGGTTCAGCCACTGGATCAGTGTGGAAAATGAGCAGCTACAGAGTACAGAGTATAGTTTTGTGGGTTTTTTTTTTTTTTTTTTTTTGAGTTTTTACTCTTCGGGGGCCCACCACCACTTATTTAGATCTCCTAAATAAATGCTTGGAGACTTCTTATTTCTTATGAATGCCTGGCCTTAGCTTGGCTTGTCTCTAGGCAGTGTTTCTAACTTAAATTATCCCGTTTCTCTTTACTTTTTGCCTTAGGGCTTCTTACCTTTCTTTATTCTATATATCCTTCTTTCCTGTGGCGGCCTGTGTGGCTGAGTGGCTGCCCCTGATGGCCTCCTCTCTTCCTTTTCTCGATCCTCCCTCTTCCCCAGATTTCTCCTCCTGTTTATTCTCTCTGCATGCTAGCCCTGCCTATATCTCTCTCTTGCCTAAGTGCTGGCCGTTCTGTTCTTTTTTAGACCAGACAGGTGTTTTAGGCAGGCAAAGTAACACTGCTTCACAGAGTTAAACAAATGCAACATATCTTTACATCATGAAACAAATATTCCACAGCATAAAGGAATGTAACACACCTTCTATTAATATTACACAATAATAAAGGTGTTCCAAACAGTTCCCATCCTGAAAAATAGTAAACCACTATTACTTGTGCTGGCTTATAAATCCCAAGAAATCCCCATCCGTGTCCTATCACAGGTATCACTAAAATTGACTTGGAATAATTAAGCCACCCTAGGTGACTCACCTGGAAGACCCAGACAAGCGAACCCTGGCTGTCTGGCTCCAGAACTAGCTTTTGTAGCCCACACACCACCAAGCGGGTTTCTATCAGCTATGCGCCCAGGCAAATAAACTCACTACCAAGTTGAAAGGCAACTGTGGGAAATCTGTAAACAAGGGAAGAATGTTTGTTTACAAGAGCTTTGGGTGGGTTTACCTTTTCATATAAAAGAAATATAAACTATTCCCAATGATGGCAAATTCCCCATAAATATCTACCCCGAGCCAGGGAGATTCCTCACCCATGGCCCAACAGAGGAAATCCTTACTGCTTAAAGAATTTTCCATAACAAACTCAAGTATTTCTTAAAGCCACCTTAAGGAATTAAGCTTAACGCCTCTCTGCATGTCCTCCCTAATAGACTCCTGGGATTAATAGGATAGCCTAATTGCAAGCTGCCTTTGGAGAGAGGTAAATTATTTCACTTCTCTTATTTGTGTTGAGTGCCTATGGCAGACATTTAGTCACTGGTAGATGACTCACTACAGCTCGCCAAGCTCTTGTACCCTGGTCCTAGGTCTCTCTTATTTAGCTGTCTCCCTTCAGCTCATTGATGTATATCCTTGTCCAGCATTTAAAGCACTTCTTACACAGGTGGGGAAGAAATTGCTACTACTTCAATGAGTTCATAGTCTAAACCAGAGGTCATCTCAAAGCTGTTTCTTTGAAATAGCAAATCATATATGTGGGAAAGCAACATAACCCAGTGGCTAAAAGTACAGACTCTTGTCTGGCTGCCTGGTATCAAATCCTGAATCCATCCATTTCTGTAGTCTTGGGAAGAACTGCCATATCATGGTGTGTCGCAGGATGCTCACCCATAAATCAAAAAACAAAACAAAACAAAAAAAAAAAACCCAAAAAGATCAGCTTATGTCAGTAAAAATTAGACAGAATGCAACTTAAGTCACTACAAGAATCAGACACATGCAAAGTTAGCACAGTGTATCTGCCACATAACTACTGAACAAACATTGCCTATTCAATCTTGTGGTTCACATAGCCCAGAGTTGAAAATATGGAGCATTTCCTAAGTATCTAAGCCAGGTAAAAAATGTTTCCTAGATGCATGGTAAAGGATTGATGGCTTAGCTTGATGTGGATAGCAAGAATGCTGTCAAGGTCAATTCCATAAGCATGGCATTAGTAAGTGATGTCAGTGGCTGGCGGGGGGAGGAGGGACAGTGTTTGGTGTACCAGGAATACATAAGGAGTATTTATTGAGACCTTAACAGAGATCTCAAGGTTAAAATCAAATTTGGTTATGGACGGACACACTAGTTGAAGATATGCAAGGCAAGCAGGTAGGAGTAAGGCGGTGATGAGAATGGTAGATAAGGGGCTATGTTGATGCTACAGGGAGGAAACTGGGGGTTGGGAAATGCCACTAAGTTTAGTAAACTGAAGTAAGTAGGATGCCACTTAGACTTTAATTTTAGCAGAACAATTTTATCTAAACATTTTTAAGAGATTAATTCATAGGTTCTGAAAAGTTGAAATTGTCAGGAAAAGATGCCAAAAGTTCAATGTCCAAAGGGAAAACAGAATAAGCTGACTTGCCTATGGATGACACATATCTGAGTATATTTTGGGAAAGGAGGAAGGACAGAAAGTTTTTCTAATTCCTATACAGCCCAACTCTTGGCCTATACCCATGCTTAATGAAGGTTTCCTGAATATGAGAATCTAAACATCTGCTAAATAGGATTCTTGTATGTTAATGATCTCTAATACAGTGGTCATCTGTCCTAACCAGGAACATTCTTTTGGAGTGGCTGAGGAGGGCCAGAAATATGGCTCAGTCGATAAAGGTGCTTGACACCAATCTGATACCTGGAACCCAGGGTGGAGGGTGAGAACAGACTAACCCAAGCTTTCTGATCTCTGCATGTGCTGTGCCATGTTCATGACTACACACAAATAAACAAAGACAGAACATTAATGTAATTTTTTAGAAGGAATCTGAAGAGGTTACTACCTACAGTACAGACCCAGTCTTTGGTAGCCCACAGAGCTGCCAATCAGAAATCCTGGCCAGTGGCTTCTGACGGGCTATAAAGGGTCCAAGGCACTCAGGTATCTACAAATTAACCAATATTTTTCCTTTCAGTTGATGGAGAACCGTCTCAAATTTCTGATCGCCAAAACAAGTATGGTTCTTCCCCATACAGGCGAATGAGACGAAGGTGACTGTTGGGGTGATTCAGTGAACAAAGCACCGTGAATTTCTAAAAGTCACAGAGCAGTGGCCAACAGAACCATGGGAAAATGAGAACGGACAGCAGATGCATTGGCTGGTATCAGAGGACTTCTGTGTGATCTTGCTAAGGGCAGCTCTTCACAAAGTACCAAGGACTTAAAATTTTCCTTAATGTGCCCAATGCATGAGACACATTATGAATTTCTTTTACTGTGACTATGTTTACTTACTCGGGGGCAGATGTTTTTAAAATAAAATCCCTACACTTCATCTTATTATCCTATGGAAGCTCACATAATTTTCCCTTTAAAGGTAAGGAAATCCTGAGAGAAATCAAATAGCAAAAGATGGTGCCTAGAAGAAGCCCCATAGATGCTCTACATAAGAGTCTTTCCATTTGACCCTCTAGCCAGTCTGACACATGGCAGTTTCAGATAGCATTCAAGACCTTTGTGTCTCTCCTCCTCCCAACTGCTTTAGGTCACCTCTGTGGCAGGCTGAGACATACAAGTGGAGTCTCAATACTAGGTATGGGTCACTCACCAACACAGCTCTCCTCATATCGGAGATATTGATGAGCTGGTACCTGGGAAGGGAAAAGAAAGCAAATGTTCACCTGCTCCCTAGGAGAATAATCCAAGCTTTCCAGTAAAACCCAACCACCAGGGAGCTATTCCTAAGTAGAACATCAGCATTTTACTAGCAGAATCCTTATCACTCAGTGGGCTCTAAAGAGCAAAAGATGATTGAAAAAGAAGCATTTTGTAATTGAAAACTCATTTAATTCAAGGTGGCAGTTAAAATAGACAATGCTCAATACTGTGTTCGCCATACTTTTCTAGTTAATAGCAACAAAAGGTTCAGTACACCCTCACCCTGGCTACATTCCAACCTTTGCACATGACTCCATGGTGCTTTGAGTAGATTACTTAAGAAACAGCCAGTATGGCTTTTGTTTGTTTGTTTTTTCACCAATTTTAGTAGTGACAGACATACAAGCATACAGGGCTGCAATGATCAAAAGTCAGAATGTCTCACTGTGGCCTGTTGTTTCCTGACCCTTTCAGCCCCACCCCAGAATTCTTCACAGGCATCCAGTGAGCTCTCTGGTTACACTTCTTGAGAAATTTAACTCTCACTTCAACTGAAGACATTCATCTCTTCATTTTAATAGCACTCAAGTATATTAAGAATGTCTGTTGGGTCTTTCAGAGTTGGGTAATTCCTAAGTGTTAATGCCATATGGAAGAAATAACACTATTCCTTCAGTTCTGGGAAGGATCTCTTTTTAGCCCCTGGTGGAAGCAGTTTGTGTAAAAATGCTGTTCAGCAGGAGGTGTGAAAGGACAGTCCCATCTTGGCCAGCTGCCAGCCAAAACTGTGGCTGAACAATCATTTTGGTCCCTCTTCCTCCAGAAACAGAACCGTCCACATCTGACGTTGGCTTTGGTGGATGCCTGACCACTAGCTTGCCTACTGTGGCAACAGATGAGTTTGGAACACACATTCTATACAGTAAGCATAACCACATTGCCAAAGGATGACTGTTGCTGAACACAATGAGAGCAAAGAATTAACAAAAACAGATGCATGTGCATTTTTATTATGAACAACTGACTGGATTGTTAGCTGTCACAAGAGTTTTATTACCAACTCAGCAAAAGGCCCTGCTTGCTAACGTCACCAAATCTACTAAGCAGTCAAGAGCTGCAGAGTCACACTTTTGCTCTCTGCATGCTTAAATGTCAGTTTATATCTTGTTTAGTCATCCTTGCCTCTGCCAAGGTCTAGCCGAGGCCACAGTCTCCCTACACACTCCATAGTGAGTATATAGCTCTAAATCTTTCCCCAGGGAGCAACATCTACCCCACAAACCCAAGTGCTCTTACCCCCAGCAGCTCCTAATCCCTTTACTGTTCCCCTCTAACCTATTGCTAATATTTCTTTCTACTATCTAAAAGAAGTATCCAGGGCTAGATGGCTCAGAGGTTAAGAGCACTGACTGTTCTTACAGAGGTCCCAAGTTCAATTTCCTGGCAACCACATGGTGGCTCACAACTATCTGTAACGAGGTCTGGTGACCTCTTTTTGCCTGCAGGCATACATGCAAACAGAATACTGTATATGCAATAAATAAATACATACATAAATAAATAAATCAAATCTTAAAAAAAAAAAAAAAAAAGGAAGCATCCAGTAGGGATAACATTTCTCCAAGTCCATGCAGTCCTTCAATAAAACACTTCAATGGGTATCTTAAGCACCTTCACATGGCTCTTATTAGTCGGTGAAAATAACTAAGGACTCTTACAGAGCTATGAAAGCTTTTGGGGTATGGAAGTTTTCTTCCTGTATATGGTCTAGGACTCACTAAGTAGACAGGATGGCTTTGAACTCAATATCTTCCTGCCTCCCAGGAATTGCCAGGATTATAGGCACAATTCACTATACCATATTCCCAGCTTTAAGGCTGTGTTAGTTTTTCATTGAATTAGTAACTTGGCGGTTTGGTGCTGCCCAACAACTTGGCAGTTTGGTGTTCCCCAAGATGATCCTTCAAAAGATTCCAGACATGGACTGCAGGTCCATCCTAAACCTGGCTGGTAAGACAGAAAATTAGGCATGGAGGATACAATTCATGTCCTCTGAAGCAGTATTTGCAATCTCTTAGCCATAAGATAAATATTATTCTTTCCAGGGATTTCAGTGCTTTCTAATAGCAACAGGAAAGGCGAGAACAGAGTTTTCTTGGTATCTTAACTTCACTGGAAAAAGTAAATCGTAGAAATCAAAATTTATACCTTGTAACTGTCAGGATTTGAAAATGTTCAACAGGTTGCAGATTAAAAATTTCAAAGCATGCTCTAAGATGTTACAGTTTGTATCTACAAGTTCCCTACAGGGCCATGGGTTGAGCACTCAGCGCTCTCTGTTTTGAAGTTATGGGTAGAGTCCTGAGGAGGTGGGCCCTGACTGGTACAAGTGGAACATTATGGGTGGGGTTTTGAAAGTTATACCAGTCCACAGTCCTGCCCTGCGTGATGAGATGACTATGCCACACACTCCTGTTTGTGACCTGCTCCTCCATGCCTCCCTCACCGCGATGGACTGCAACCCTCTGAACCAGTAAGACAAAATAAACTCTCCTCTTCAGATTCCGAGTCACCTGTGTCACGTTACAGCAGATCCTAGCATAAATGATCCAAAAGTGAATGGGGCAGAAGCACACACCCTAAGGTTTTTATTTAAAGTAAGATTAAGGATTTAAAAATATCCTTTCTACTGAAAAATTTCAAATCTGTATCTTGAAACTCATGAATCCATTTTCCTACTTATTCTGCTGTTATGCTTAGTTTACAAGTGAGATGAAGACATTCTGAGAATCCCTTTGTCAGAAGTACAACGCATTTTTAAAAGATAGCCTTTATTGATGTTCCCACAAGGCATACTCATCAACACTCTCCCAAGTGGCTCTTTGGGCACTGTATCTCTTTATATCTCGAACACAGTCCTGATAGCTCTGGGACCACTGTCTGTGCTTCCTCCACAACAAACCTGACCCCATGCACAGACTGTACTGCCCAACCCACAGGTGCTGTAGAAGGGCTTCCCATCATTGTTATCATCATTAGGTACATGTACAAAAAGGAAGAAAAAAAAAAAAAAAGAGTTCTTACCCCCATCACAGGAAGATTAATAGATGATTCTTAAATAAGAGCTCTATAAAACTGTCTAATGCAAAGTATATGTACAAAAGCACATTTGGTTTCATAATATTCCCGAGGCCTTGCTAGCTGAGAGCCTTCTCCACAGAGTTGTTTTTGTAACAATTATAGAGAACGTGAGAAAGGCCTTTCACAAGTTGAGACATAATTTAGTGTGAACAGAACTCGAAGAAGACAGCTTTGCAAATTCTATTTCCTGTGCTCATTTTAAATGACTACATAAAAAAAATTCTATGTAACATTTCAAAAAGATTGTACTCTGTTGACCATTTTTCTGTAGAATGTTTAAAAGACAACTGAGCCCATAATGTGTTATACGTCAGTGAAAGCTTCCCAGTACGCCATTTCATTACACATGGAAGAAGTCCCTGAGCAAGGCTGCTTCATCTGCTACGTGAAGACATGGTGGACATAAAATAAAGTAGGGCACGAAGCGCAGCACCAAGGCACAAATGGTGTAGCCGAAAATATCCTAAAAGCACGCCAATAAAGAAGGCCAGATCTCCCTTGCAGAATTCAAACAAGCCAGGAGCAGCATTTAACCAGGTGCAAGAAACCACTGATGCTGGCAACAGCAACAAATTAGAACAAACAAAACCCAGAGCTTAGCCACTCTTAAAATGCTATTGAGTATTTTTTACAACATATTAGATTTTCCGACTAATGTTTATAAAAAGAGAAGTGACAAGTTTTTAGAATAAACAAACTTTTATTTTATAACAGTATTATATAAAGCAAAATACCATTTAATACAACTTGAAGCTGCTATAAATCTAATCTGGGATTGTAACTATACAGAGTCAAAAGCAAACGGAAAACATGTTCAATACAGTTAATAAGTCTATATCAGGTCTCTGGCTGGCGTCAGCTTTAAATGGCATAGCTTTCATATAACCAACGAAATCCCACCACTGCCCCCCACCCTCTTCAAACCTTCGAGTCATCAAACTATCTTAAAAAGATATGCCTGCTCAGTAACAAAAGGTCAGTTTTACATGTAGGCAAAGAAGTTTAATACAAAGCAAGTACACTACTCAAGTGTTCAAATAATGGGAAGTATTGAAATTGGAAAGGTTAAGAAAAAAAGCACTAAGGCTTTAAGCTGCCTGATTTTCTTTTAGTAGGAAAGGGAAGGGCACGTTTTGTGGTTCTCCTGTTCTGGAATGCTGTGGCAAAGCGTATGTCTGAGAAATACTGCACTGTGGGTGACGACGACGGTCTCTCGACACAGTGCTGGTCAGTGAGTTTCTTATTCTCCAGTCTAGAGAGTCTCTGCCTCTCAAGTACAAAGTCCCAGGACTGGGAAGTCAATGGGTTCAATATAAAACCATCCATAGAGAAGTTCCCCAATATTAGAAAAGTTTCAAGATGTAAGGAATGTTCTCCTGCGGTATATTTACTGCCATTTGAACACTGTACATATTGACTATAAGAATTCAATGGGAACGATCTCGAAGGGTGACGATCACTGTCTAAATTAGTCAGTTTCCTCTCCACACAAGAGCACCTGTTCTAGTGAACAGCACCTTACCAGCCAAGGCTGCCTCTGTTCACTGTCATTTGAGCAATGAGTCATAAAAAGCAGGTAGGAAAAGGAAACAAATACAAAACCCTTAACAAAACAACCAAAAGAATTTAAAAAGAGAGAGAGAAAGAAAGCAGGGGAAGAGGAAGCAAAAATATTTAGAAGGGGTTATAAAACAAATAATATATTAGAAATGCATGGGGATAGTATGGACCAGAGCTGTTAAGGTAAGGTTTGGTGTTGGCATTTTAATTCTTCAGACTGCTGGTCAATGTTACCAGTTGTAGCACAAATTTGCTGGAGTAGTGGTATGGCGTTAAGACTTGGAATGGTCAAAGTTCTTCAGATTCATGAAGTTGAATGTTGTTTAAAAAATGACTTTCTAGGAAAGAAAAAATAACAAAAGACATAAAGTGTAAGTATTCCAAAAAAACAGGCTTAAAAAGCAAGTAATCAAACTTTTCAATCAAGTAATCAATAATTATCTGCCTATGTTAACAGGAAATAACGTGTTTACTGAAAACAAATATGAGAACTTATTCCAAATGTAGAAACCTTACAATTTCTAGAAAACTGACAAGTACAGAAGAGCTGGCAACAAAAACTCACTACATGATTGAATTACCATAGAGAGACAACACACACAGTGTAATGCTGCCCCCTCCCCCCAGTCCATTATCTAGTTTTCCCTTCTGCAGTTGCAGGCACCTATAGTCAACTGTGATCCAAAGATATGACACGGACATTCAAAAGTAAAATTTGAAACTGAAGGCTGTTCTGAGTAGCACAGTGCTCGCTTACCCAAACCCACCCAGTTAATGAGTTAATATGAATATACTACCTGCCCATTAATCAATTAGTAGCTGTGTTGGTTATTAGGTCAAATGTCATGGCCCCATAGTGGCTGCATTCAACTTTCCTTATTAATGGCCCCAAGGTACCTGGGCAGAGATATCTGCAATTCAGATATGCTGAAAGGAGATCAAAAAGGGCTATACCCTTAACTGAATAGATAAAAGGGGACCAGTACATGGAGGAGTCAGTACCATTTGGCTTCAGGCATGTAACAGGAGTAGTAAAACAGATTCCCTTTGGGTAAAGAGAACGTCTGTAAAAAATAAAAGTTAACCGATACAGGTTTTAAGTTAGACTTGGGGAAAGTCCGTCTGTTTTATTTCGTTGAGATGAACTGGAAGATTATTTCAGGTGCTGAGGACAAGTGATGAGAACAGAGGAAAAGAGGGAGCATTACAAAGATGGACTTACGGACTTCTGTAGGAGAGAAGCCAGAAGGGAATGCAACAGGGCACTGAAGTGATACACACCCGTAAAGCCAAGGGTGGGGACAAAAGTGATGGGGTAAGAACGTCAGGTCTGTTCTGCAACACTGGAATGAGAAGCACAAAGCTAAGCTCATAAAAACCGGTGTGTGCAGTGCGTGCGGGGGGGGGGGTAAGGTCACAAGCAGGGGGCGGTCAGCTCTGCATAGCACACAGCAGGGGGGATGGGATTGCTTCTCCACTACCCTGGCATAGCTGGACTCACAGTTTGAAAGCACTACTGCAATTTCAGCATGGTGAGCATGCTGAAGGGAAAGGGAGCTGAGGCCAGAACTCTGGCCAGAAGGGGAGATGGGATGAAGAAGATGGTAAGAACCATATGTTACTGTAAAAGGGGAAGACTCAGACTTGAGTTGTTGCCACAGAATAGTGTTAGGCAAAAATATCTGACTGTGTAACTGAGGATGATTGGCCACCCAAGAGGCAGAGGCAGGTGGAACTCTGAGTTAGAGGCCATCCTGGTCTACGTAGTGAATTCCAGGTTAGCCAAGCCTTTAATAGTGACACCTTGTCACAAAACAAAACAAAAACAACTAAAAAGAAAGAGTGTTCCTATAAAATTACAAAGTCTGTGTCTTAAAATAAGGAAGAGGGTAGGCGTAGAGCCTGTGTGAGCCATTAGGACTATAGGATGGATCTATGAATTAGCACAAAGGGATCCAAGCAAGACTAAGAGGTATAAGGAAATCAGATGTATCAGGAAAAAAAGAAAGTACAGCGTCTCAGGGAAGCTCACAAGCACACAGTCAAAGGCACATAGACAGCGCACGGGACTAAAGATGATTAACCATCCTTGAAAATCCACAAGATTTTTACATGCATCACAGACAGCACTGTGATGATCACCACCCTACGCGCCTAAAGATTCTTACACGCATCTGCTTCATTTTGCATTTCACTTGGCAGAAATTCTGGCAAATATATTAATTATAGAGGACAGTAGACATTAATATTCCTTCCAGAAGATACTACTCCCAAAATAAATCAGAATGTACTTGGTATTGGTGAGAGAAAATTCTTATTTTGATAGGGGGGAAATGTGCCCCATTATTTAGAAGCAGCACAGATAACAGTAAAAGCTCTTGATTATTCAGGGCAAGATGACTAACCAAATGCATTGTTTCCCACCCTGCTGTCTTCCGTAGGCTCTTTCATTACTCATTAGTACTCTGCCTGAGTCTAGGCAGGGAAATCAACAGAAGCAAAGTCTTTCAGGCTAACAATGCCAAAGAGAAGCACAGGGGCGGTGAGGGAAACAGCCCGTTATCTGTGACCTTTGATCACACTACCTGTTCTTGCCCTTTGACATCTGGAGCTCTGATCTGCCTGGTGAATATTCGTCATTTGTTGAACACAGCTACCCTGATCTGTCTACTTTATACTAGAAAACAAACCCCTTCTTCTGCTGAAATAATGCTTTAGAAAAGATAGGTTAAGTATACTATTAAAATTGGAGATAAAAAAAAAACAAGGTCAGTGTTAGCTATTTTAGAAAATCTACAGTAAAAATGACATTTTCAATTCTTTATGACATTTTCTCTATCTGGGTTTTGTGCCACCTCATTTCTTTAAAATTGTTTCCATCAAAAATGTCATAAAATTAGAAAAGAGACAAAAAGTATGTTTCAATGGTATCACAGGGAAACTAGGAATGTATAGGAAACGGAAGGCAATAGATATTGGAAAAAAAAAACCTTCAAGACCTACTGAACTTAACATGAAGACACACATTAAAACGCCCTTACTCCCAGTTAGTCACAGTGAAATCTCAGAAACAGTATTAACAGGTTAGTTTTTCTGGTAAAATCACAAATGGCAACCTTGACATGCTTCTAGAATTCCAAGCAGCTTTTAGAATCTAAGGGATTTGCATTCTAGTGTCAAATGCATTCGTTACATTTTTACATGCATAAATTAACTATTAGTAATTGGATGCCTGTGACAGTCGGAACACTGGACTCTTCAATTGTTTTCAATGGCTGAGCAGTAACTTCCTTTGTATAGTTCCTTATTTATACACCCATGCATCTTGGTTCTTCCTGCATTAAAACACAGCATGTATTCCCTACGCATTTAGGTTCTGAACTGCGGAAGAACAGAGACAAGCAAGGAGCCACTGATGTCACTGGCATATATATACACATTCAAGTTTTTCTCCTTTCTGTTTTGTATCTCTAAGAAATAAACTTAACATGGGAGAAGTTTTTTTACTCTGGGTCTAAATGGTTAACATTTTTCCCAGCCAAAAATGAGGCATCCTGCCTTTAGGTAAGGGTCAAAGCGCTTCAAGAACCTCTCCCTTTCCCTGCCCGTGCTGGGGTGGGCAAGGACTGTGCCTGCTGGGGAAGCCACGTCTCCGGGGCACAGATCCCCCCTTCCCTTCTCCCACTCTCCCCCTCCCTCCCTCTCTCTCTCTTAAAGACAGTGCCTCACTGCATAGCCCTGGCTGTCCTGATGTTTACTATAGAGCAGGCTAGCCTCAAACAGAGATCTCTGCCTCTACCTCCCAAGTGCTGTGATTAAATGTGTGCACCACTATGCCTAACCTTCTTTCTATTTCATATTTTTAGAAGTCTGGACACATTTTGTATATTGTTAGTACAAACCGACAGGCATTGATATCGCCACTTTCACAGCATCCAAGAGTTTATTATAAGGTCAATGTATTAAGTCCATGGATTACATTAAATGTATTAGGGCTGTGGTCAAGCAGACAAAGCCCACCCTGGATCACGCAATGTTAGTGAACGCTTCTAGCCTCTGCAATCATTCCTGAGCTTCTGCCCCTCTTTTGGCCAATGTAAAATGGGTCAGTGTGGCTACACACCTCACTATAGGTCTAATTCCGTGTTCAAATTCTTCAAGAGCACATGCTGTGCCCTCACTTGGCCTGAAGCTCACACAGGCTGGGAGAGAACTACTTTACCTTCCCCGGTGCACCTTGTGGAGCAGCTGAAAACAGTGAGGTTCATGTGCAGAGAGTTACAATCTCTCTATAAAGGTACAGCCTCAGTAGAGGGAGTCAGTTTATTTGTTTGTTTGCCTGTTTGTTTTCAAGACAAGGTTTCTCTGTGTGGCCCTGACTGTCCTGGAACTTGCTCTGTAAACCAGGCTGGCTTCAAACTCAGAGATCTGCCTGCCCCTGCCTCCTGAGTGCTGGAATTAAAGGCGTGTGCCACCACTGCCCAGCAGTAAATTGGTTTTTAAAAGCATTTAACACTGCTTTAAATGGTAATGTACTTATCCAGGGAGAAGTCTGAATAAAAATGAAAACACAGTTCATTTGTTTGTATTTTTTTCTTGTCTTTTGCTTTTTTACAAAATAACGAAAGAAAACATTGCAAAAAAGTTAAAGAAATTTCAATTACCATAGAGCAATGATAGAATCGGGAATATAGAAAACAAATAAAATATTTATGTAAGATACAATACAATTATTTCTGAAATTACAAATGAGTTCTGTGTAGACAGGCATGGTAGTCATTTCTAAAAATGAACTTTTTATTCTCTGGTTTTTAATTTGTATGTTTAATTTTACATTTCAAGCAATTTCTATTATTTACATTATTAGAATCTGAATTTCCACTAGGCTAGCTCAGGAAATGGTCAGTTGTTAAAGTGTCTGCATTACCAGCACAATGCAGAGTATGCTCTAAAGATGGAAGGTTGCCTGGACGACGCCTTCTGGAGACCACAGTCCCGCAACTTCCACAGTAATCAGTCACATAGACAAGGTTTCCTCTTTCAGGGCACCGGTGCTATACTCAGTGCTAGGCACGTGTCAAAAGGAAACACCACACCCACCAATTGGACTGCATCGGGAGTCCTGGCATGACCCCGCCCCTCTCTTCTGAGAGAGAGAGGGCTGGCTCTGAACTCACAGTCCTCCTGCCTCAGCCTCGCCACTGGCAAGGTCACAGTTGTACATCACCATGCCTGACAAACTCACGCCCTTTTCACCCTCACAGCAAAGGCCGTGGACATGTGCTTGAGCCGAGAGATGAAGATCAGAACTGAGGGTACAATGATCACTTGGCTAAGTTTGAACACTGCTTACACAAAGTGCTCTCCCTAAGCCACTGCCGCTGCCTGAATGGGGAGGTGCAAGGAAGAGCTTGCTTTTCCTGGTCTGCTGGAGCCTACCAATGCAGGAGACAATCACGCCAAGACGCTCTACGCTCTTTCAGTACGGGGTGGCCCTCCTGCCATGTTCTTCATAGTGCTTCACCCAGTGGAAGGCACCCTAACACAGCTCCTCTCTGAAGACAAAAACTCAGTTCAAAGTTTGCTAGGATCATAAGCCAAGGAAAGGTCTGTTTGGGGAACAGTCCATTTTACGATGCTTCTCCCAGTATGTTTTGTCCTCAAAGCATCTGTTCACCCTTCGTAGAGCTTCAACCATCTTCCCTCCCTTGGGGGGCACAGAAGGGCACCTGCATCCTTGCAACTCATTTTGCCAGCCATAGTCCCTTTGAGAAAAGAATAGTAGTTGCCAGTGATCTCAGCAGCTCAATCCCTTTGTCCTTTAAGGCCAACAGTGGTTTTTACAGTTATGTCCACAGAGCCCACAAGGAACCGCTTCCACCTGCAAATGCATAAGTTACCAGCTACCAGGATGAAAGCTGAAGATAATTCTACCTTTCACTCATATTTAAATTCAGTTTTTCTTTCTCCACCTATTTCCCATCATGCAGGAAAAGCAAAATATAATTCTTTTTCCTTAAAAACTAGACTATTTAAACACGATTTTTTTTTCTTTTATAAAGCAATAGTTTTATATTTGTTCACTTGGCTTCATAACAAAGCTAAAAGCTCAAGAGACTTGCCCAAAATGAATTTTTCTAAAATGGCTCCAAGTATATTGTGTGGGAATTTATTTGAAAGATTCCTGTGATGGACCCTTCAGCAAAGCCCAGTGGAATGTGGAATCCAAGTGGCAAATGGTCCTTCTCCTCAGCCAGTCACCAACTAACTGGCTTGGGCCACACAAAGGAATGTAACTTCTCCAGCCTCAATGTCCTCACAAGTGACAGTAGACTCTAGGAACAATTAATAGAGGTCTCCATACAGTGCCAAACACAGAATAAGTCCCCAGTGATATTAGCTAATAATGTCATATTTTTACAGATTTTTTTCTGTGTGGTATTTCACTCCTGATTTTGCTTCTAAATTAAATTCAACATTACTCTTAAATACAGAGATGTCCAATACAGTTTCTGTATTAAGAAATGCCCTAATCACTATGGCACTTTCAGTCAATGAACCGACACACCAATCAATCGTATACACTACTGATAAATACTAACATATAGTGGTAAAAAACACTATTGCTGCACTCAAACATTGCATGCAAAGGCCTACCAAGAACAAGTAACATGGAAAGAAAGGCATACTTTCTTTCAGCAAATCTTTTCTGCTCTTTTGGAACCTGGAGACAACCTTAAGAGTAGAATTTGCTATCTGTAACATCCTTCCATTGGTTTTTATCTTTCCTTCCTCCCCATCTCTATCTAATGATCCCAGGGCTCTACAAGGGAAGGCTTTACTATTAACTGTCGTTATCTAGGCTAACCCACATGGCAACTAAGAATCAAGAAGAAACAAAGGGAACCACATCATATCCTATAGCTATCAGGACCCAGCATGACAACACATGAGGAAAACAGTACAGCAATGAGGCAGAAATGCACACGGACCAACGGGAACTGACCGCCACAAGCATACCTTCCCCGTTAGCAGCTGAGCCGCGACACTGAAGCTTAGAGGGGAAGGGTCAGCTATTTAAAAAGCAGAGCTGACACGCAGCCAGGGCCTTTCAGCAGACAGGAAAAGCAAGTGATGGAAGCATGATACTTTCCATATGAATCGTTAATATTGACATGTTCAGAAGAAAAGTATCTTTAATACTCCAGAATATAAAAAGGGCATAAAGCTTATAAATTCAATTACATTAGTAATGAAAGAAACACCATGAGCCTCACAATACTTTTAACATAAAACATCATACAGACTTAGTATTAAGAATCAATAACTGGGGGCTGGAGTGATGGCTGAGTGGTTCAAAGTGCTCACTGCAGTGGCGGAGGACCTGTGTTCAACACCTGCACCCACGCAGTGGCTCATAACTACCAATTTAGGGGATCCAATGCTCCCTTCTGGCCTCTGACGGCAACAGGAATGAATGTGGTACACCAAAGAGCAAACAATTAGACACCTAAAAAAATAAATCATTTGAAAAAAAAAAAAAAACAATAAATGAAAGAAAAAAAAACGGTTTTCAAGTATTTCACAGAAATGTTTTGAGTTTTCTGGCTATTCCTATTTTCACAGGAAAAAAATGAGTGGCTAATAACCATGCAAAAAGGTAAGGAAGAAACTAAAATTACAATGACAGTTACATATTACTTCATGTCGACTAAATCAGCAAAATAAAAACCTCAGCATGGATGCTGTGAACTAGTAAGGTCTCCCTCTCCGCAGATGGACAAGTTTTACGCCATGGCCTCACCATCCCTGTGAGTTATCAGTCCTCTGACTGCTCAAAATATAGACTTTTAAAGTGATCTTCCTGTGCCTCTATGTGATAAGGACCGTTTTATAAAATCCTAACAGATAAGTGTCACAATTGCACATTTCATCAAGAATGCTTTAGTCATCGAGTAGAAGCTACTCGTGTGCTAATTCCATACTGCTGGTCATTTAAATTGTCTCAGGTCTTACTACTAGTACACAGGTGTAGGTTGGTCTGATCTTAACACGTTACTGGCACTAACGCTAGTATCACTATAGTACTTATGGGCCCCTCACTGATAAATTTGACTGGCTTTTTAAAAGACACAATATAATAGACTCTGAAGAGGAATACCAGCAAACATCCCTAAGTATTTACTGCTTTTAATTTTTACTATATTTACTTGTCAGCACACATATGTGTGAGAGTTTCTGCCATAGCACACATGTCATGGTCAGAGGACAACTCGAAGGAGCTGTTTCTCTTCCAGGGGTTGACTTGAGGCTGTCTAGCCAGCAGCAAGCAAATTTACTTGCTGAACCCCCACTAACTTCTTAAAGGGAGTTTAAAGATAGTATTTTGAGATAGGTTTTGCCAAACTGTCTTCTCAGAAACAACATACATAAGTACGTGAATATGGTTTCTTCCCAAAACCTTCCAAACATAATTTTTTGCCATATGAGTGAAAACTGTTCCATAGACTAAATGTTTGCTGATGTAAGCAATTCAGTAAGGCCAAAGATTCTTGTTTATAGTTCACTTAGTTTTCACGCAGTTTACCTGTTTACTCGTCAGTCCATTTTTCTCTAGAAATGTTTACACTTTCTTAATAATGCTTTAACTTTGGGGGAATATTAATCCTTTTTTGCTGGTTATATTAAGCATCAGTTATCATTACTTTCCCTCCATGGTCCAACTAAAACTTTCAACTTCTATGTAATATAAGCATTTTGCTTTCTTTACAGATCACTATTTAATGCACAATATTTAACATACAGATCTTCAAGGCTTAACTCATTATCTCATTCATATAAGACAAAGCTCTCTTTAATATAAAAGTTTAACAGCCCCACCCTGCAAGGTCATTGTGAACATCAGTTACAGACTACACTAACACGCTTGATGGAGAGGAGGAATGTCGATTGCTAGCAGCCTCTATTACACACTGCACAGTGATTTGCACCTGATAACCAGCAGACCACAGAGATTCTCATTATACACATTTGAGCAGGTACGCCTGGCGATAACAACAGCCCAAAGAAAACCACACAACACTAAAGAAAGCAAAGACTCTGATATAAAATTGCACAGCACAGGATCTCAGGGAATGCCGTGGATGGCCAGACTCACCTTATTCTTCTCCTTCCTCTGCCAACTCAGTTTCTTTGTGCACTACTACCCTCGTGACCGACATATCAGGGTGCTGCTCTCTGGCTTCCCTAATTGCCTGAGCCAGTGCCTACCAGGGGCAGAAGAACCACATTCATGAGCTGAGTATTTGGTTAGCAAAATATAAGTTTTCACTTTGAAAGAAACAAGATAATCTTCCCCATTCCCACTACTAGCTCAAATTATAATATAGAAAAATACTTAGTAGTCAATAGCCCAACTTTTCTTATGCTACAAAATCACTTGCAAACGGCCAACGAACTAGGCATAAGAAACCTTGGTGGCTTTTTCTTGTTATTTTTAGGGCATTGTCAATAACTGCTATTTGTTTTAAAATATGTGATGATTTGTCTTTAGATCAGGCCAATGTCAATTCCTATTGGTCACCGAAGTCTCCATCATCTTGCATGTTAATCCAGTGGAAGATAAACAGTTCTTCATATTTTGTGCTGATGTGCTTAGGAAAGCTCACAGGACAGACTGTCACAGCACAGGCGGTGCAGCGTCTTGCCACCAAACTTAGGAGTTGAATCCATCCAGAATGCACCAGGAGATGCACAAAGATGTAACAGGAAGGCCTTACCTGATCGTGATCAAGAGCAGCATCTCCTGTGATCACAATGCGTTTCTCAATTCTTGTTTCCGATATTCCACCCTTTACTGTCTAAAGGTGACAAGAAAGAAGGAAAAACAGTAACTACAGCTTGCAAGCAGAGAAGAAAAGCAAAGCCCGACTTCCAACTTCTGACCAAAGACCAGAATACAGAGGAGTGCAAGACTTAGGCTCTGTTTTCTGTGCTGCACTTCTCAGTCCACAGAGTCCTATTGTTAAAGTTACAGCATCCATACGTCCTCTGCTTAAAAGCAGCCCTTAAGATACCAAGATTCCGGTGAGATTAAAATGGAACAGATGCTATTTTAAAAAATCTAACTAATTCCACTAGGATAATCTGTTACATTTCCTGACTTTCTTCCCTATCACAGTTGACCAATTTTTGAAAAGGAGAATAGAAAGAAGAAATAACTGTTTGGCATCTTTAGACTTACAAACATTTTAGGTGTGTTTTTCATTTAGGCTACTGTATGATACTATTGTTTTGGTGCTTGATTCCAGTTATACAAATTCATTTATGAGTTCATTCATTTGATTTAGTGCAATTAAAAAAGCAAAACAAAACAAAACAAAACTTCCATTTGACTTAAGGAAAACAAATGAGATTTTCATTAAAAGTTTGATCTGATGATTGCTTCCATGTGTGGCTGTACACATGGACACAGAACACGCTGAACACAGGCTGTGGGGAAAGACTGGGGTGAAGGAGACCCTTAATGAACAGCCTCGCGGAGGAACCGGGCAGGTCAAGCTGAGCGTGCCTGGGGTGCCCGGGGCAGGCTGGAGAAGACCTCTGAAAAGAACACTGGCCAAACACAGTCTCAAGAAGACACATAAGCAGACACCAACCACACACAGTGACACTGAACTACGAAATAAAGCTTATCACTTGCTCTATCGGCTGGACATCTGTTAAAATGAGTACCAACGTACCCTGCATTTTTAATTCACAACATAAATTGCTTGCTATTTTTGCTTGCTATTTACTATACTGAAACATGGGGTAGAAAGGGTATAACAGATACATTTAAGACCATTAAAAGCACTAATCCAATGTGAAAATCTAAGCAAAGTGAAATACTGGAAAATCAGCCTTGATTGCATTGGAATGCATCAGAATCAGTCGAAAGCCTCCCCACCCCTCAGGGTTTCAACAGGTCTGGAGTCATGACCTTTAGATATCCAAGCCCCAGATACAGTTGATGCTCTCAAGCCAAGACTACATGGGTTGGTTATATATTCTTAAATGTTTAGAAAGCATTCTGGTAATATGTTTCAAATCAACATACTAGAATTTTAAATATATGAGAGAAGTCTCACATTTTATTGAAATAGTTCTTCTATCCATGTCTTAAATATAGCTAGTCATATTTTTACCCCCTTGTACTTTACAACACTGTAATTTGGTTAAAGAAAGACATTTTTGTCCACTGGCACTGTCTGTGTATTACTTAGAAGTGTGTACAGGAACAAAGGAATAATACAGAAAAGATCTGTTTGCCATGTACCATCCTCTCCCTAGGGTCCCCCTAGGTTGCTTTACCTTGGTGATGTGTGTGGTTGTCGTTGTTGACACGGACTCAGATGTGATGGTTTGTGCAGACAGTAACGTGCCCGAATCACCACCAGCCCCGCCATCAATCTTTGGATAGTTGGAGGAAAAATACAAAGTAATGCTTAACTTCCATCATGTCAGAAAAGACCCCGCCCACTGAGTATGCATCTTCTAAGATTCCACAGTTGGCAGGAGATGCAATCTGCCTGTCCTTTGCATGTTGGTAGTAGTGGTTCATGGTCCAGAAAGCAGCTGGCCTTGAAAACAGAGGAGCTGTGAAAATCAGTGAATGTACAGAAACAAACCCTGTGGCAGAAAGAGGAGGCAGAACAAAGTAGAAGTTGGGACTGTAAGTTGTATAAGAGTGAAGAGGATTTGTCTGAGGACATTTGTAGAAGCCAGAAAAAGCAACCAGAGAGCCAGGTGAAGAAGTTTCCACAGTGACCAGAAGTACTGACTTTGCTATTGTTTTTTAAGCACAGGTGGGTAAAAATAGGTAAATATTTTCTCAGCTTACTGATATGATAACAGAACCTAATGAGGACAAACTGAACTTGAATGAACTGGTTATTTGCTTATCTCTAATATATTTTGTAAAACTTATAAAAAACTTAGTTCTTATAATGGTTGGTAACTCGTGAGTATATACAAAGATATGAGTGCATATACCATTATTATATATGTGGACACACTCCATGTATGTCCCAAACATATATATACACATACACATATGTATATACATATATATATGTATGATATATATATATATATACACATATATACACACACACATATATATATATATATATATCTACACACACACACACACACACACACACACACACACACACACACACATCCCATTGTGTATATTTTAAAAGAAGCTAATTTGTTTGCTTTAACACTGGAAGAGGCAGAAGATTCTAGAGTTTTCCAGGAAAAATAATGAAGTAAATTAATACCTAAGTTGCTCATGTTATGATAGCAAACGTATCTGCTTATTTCTTGACACTAACACAAGGGAATCCCTCCCAAACTTGTTGCAGGCACCTGAGCTTTCTAAGGGTACTAACCACAAAGCAGATAGAGCAATATTCTCACAAACTTGTCCATAAGATACCCGTTTGCTCTAATGTGGGATCTATGCATACACAGGAATAACATGTTTGAAAATCTTGAGATATGTTCCATACATGTACACATTCAGCCTCTTAAAAAAAAATATTTTGAGATCTGACATCCTTCACCTCAGTGGAATCCTGCCAGAGAAAGGTAAACTATCACATACATTTTAAACAGGTCCATTTTGAGATGATGAACCCGTTTGGTATGTTTGTGTGTGTGTGCACACACATGAGTTTGTAGAGCCTAGAGGACAATGTCAGGTGTCTTTCTCAATTGCTGGCCACCTCGTTTCTGAGACAGACTCTCTCACTGAAGCTGAAGATGACCAGCTCAATCAAATCTAACAGTACTGGTTGGCAAGCAAGATCAAGGCACCTCCTTATCCCTGGTACAAGGGTTGTAGGCAAGAACCATTCCCAGCTTTGAACAGATATGAACAGGTCCTCCTGCTTGTGTGGCAATCTCTCCAGCCTTCTTATTTAAAATCTTTGCAGAACCAGTGTCTGCTGACCTAAAATCAAGCACACAGTTCTTATAGTCATTTTGACACTGATTGCATGGAAATGACTACATATGCCTAAGAAGGATGACCCAGCATAAAGGGGATAAAGTTATGTGGGTGCCTCTAATATTGGAATAAAGTATGAGTTTCTTTGGCCTGCTTTTGTGGAGTCAGAGCAGGGGGAAGCTGGTAAACGTTGCAAGGTCATCTGCTTCCCCAAAACATAAATAAAGTGTTAGATACAACAAGCCAGAAAAGCCCAATAGTAATAGGGTAGGACTTGTGCTGCTTGTCTTAACTAATCATATGGACAGCTCGCCTACATAAGTACTATGTCCACAATATGTATTTACTCCTCATCTCTAATTGAGGGTTTTCTTTCCCTAGGTACCAGGGACTGAACTCAGAGTCACACACTACTAGGAGGGCTCTATCTCCAACCCTTTGGAGGTCACCCATTTGACTGTAGCTCTCTGTCTAAATCTAAGACAGCAACAGAGTAGGTACAAAGTGTGAAAAGCTATGTCAAAGTCAGAAACGGGGGGAAAACACCGTAAAAAGAAAAGGGAACCCAAACAGTCCAAATGCTGAGCTTTTGTACCTGTGGGGACTCATATGTGATGGTTTTGGTCTCAGTCTGAACAATGGGGACTTCCTTGGTGGAGATCTCTGTCCTTTGTGAAGCATCAGAAATTGTTACCATCTCTGTTTTTATCACTGGTGGCTGAGGTGGAAAAGGAAGGGAAAGGTAAATTCTAGTGGTCATAAAGTAGAAGTGTTTAAAGGAACCCTCAAAAGAAATTGTTAAAATTATCCAAACACACAGCCATGCACAGATAGGAAGAGAAAAAGCAAATAGCCTAAAAAATGTAAAAGACAATGAGTACATAGGTTTGTGTGGGGACACGGACACACACGGACACACACGGACACACATGGACACACACACACACACACACACACACACACACACACACACAGAGAGAGAGAGAGAGAGAGAGAGAGAGAGAGAGAGAGAGAGAGAGAGAGAGAGAGAGAGAGAATAAGCTGAAATAATGACTCCCTAAATTGTATTACTTTTCAAAACTGTGATGGTCCTAAGCCATATACTGACACATGCACACTTTACTTTGGGAAAAAAAGAAGCTGTTAAAATCGAAAGCTAATAGAATGCACTAAAGGTAACTATCTCTATTTTCACTGAAGTTCAAAGAACTACAATGTGAAGGCTTATTATTTTTAATTGTAAGCTGCATGGGCCAAGATTTACTCCTTACCACATACCCCTCCCCCAATATAACATTATCAGAAAGGATATTTTCAAGTATGATTATTTCCAATTACACTCATCTAAAAGTTCACTTTCTTTTGCATTAAGTACAATAAAATGTTCTAGCTAAAATTAATCCATCAGTGTTGCATTAAGTGCTCTGAAAGATTTTAAACATGCTGAGAGATCCAGTGTCTGTTAACACTGCTGGGTATATATGAATACATATACCAGACTACAGCACTACCAAATATTGTAACACTTCCTTTGAGAGAAAGCTCCCAACAGGTATAATTATTTTAATGGGAAAGTGTTCAAAAGACTCTTGAGATGTCTGAAGTGAAATATGAAATTTAAAGTAACCTATTTACTCCAAAAACAAAGCCACTTAAAGACTGTCCACTCCATCAGAGACTGATAAATCCCAACATTGTAAGTGTTCTGGAATCAAGAGCCATTCCTGTGTAAGTCAATTATCCCATGAAAGACATTGCCTTACTGATCAAAACTGAATCTGAGAGGAATATGCAGGATTCTCTTTCTTGAAAATAAAAGACAAGAAACATCTAATATAGGCAGTCTACAAAATAATCGATTTGCAAATAATCCAGGACTGATGTAAAGACCATGAAGAGTGCATGTCTACTGAATGTTCAGTTTAGCCCTTGGATGTCAAGAAGGAAAAGGCTCTTAACCAAACCACACTCTGCCTGGACTCTATGGACAGAACCACAGTGACATAGAAATAATGTCCTTACCACTGCCAGAAGCGGCCTTCACAGCACTGCCGTGAGCTCGAAGGGAAAGTAAGAATGATCCACAGGGTCAAATCCAATCATTACATCAGCAGCACACATACTTAAACCCCCATCTTTCAACAGGACACACACTTTACTACAGAAGCCAATGAAAAAATGGCATGTGATGAAAAGTGGTGCAAAGAAAGGCAGAAAAGCTCCAAACATGCAAAGAAACTGAAATGGGAGAAGAGAAGGGAAGGAACGTGGCCCTGGCAGTTTACCCTACGGGTAATCCAGCTGCAGCAAAGCAGCTGCAAACTATGACCTGAGCTGCAGATTTACAAAGCAGTGCTTCCCACTTCTTCCCAGACAGGAAAGTCAGATTCTTGCTGAAAAAGCTAAAGGAGAACCAGGGGAAAGGCGAAGAAAGGCAGGTGTTTCCACCTGAGAAACAGCTACAGTTTAGCTCATGCTTGACACTCCCATTTACCTCTGAACAACAAATAATCTCTGGTAAAACATCAATGTCAACATGGGGCACCTCTCCGTTAACTCTGTGCTGCTCTTCCTCTGTCTCTTCTCTCGTGTCTTGCTTAACAGTGCCTCCGGCTGCACTCTTCTCTCCGGGTATCTTTTGGGCAACTACATTTTCCTGGGCCTCTGCTTCTACTGTGAGGACACTGGCCTCTGCTTGTCTGTCTGGGGTGCCTTCAGGCACTGCCGCCTCCCTCTCCACTACCTTGGCTGCTCGGCCGGGCTCTTCCTCCACCGCTTCATCCTCCTCCTCCTGCTCTTCCCTTATGGTGCCCCGGGTCACTCGTTGGTGGGGCTGGTACTCTCCCACATCTTCCTCCTCGCTCTCGCTGCTGCTGCTGCTGCTGCCGCTCTCAGAAGACAGGGAGGCCAAGTCTTTCTGTGTCCCGGGCTCTGCCTTACGAGTTTCCCCAGGGCCACTCCCAGCTGGTATCTCTTTACCATTTATTTCTTCAGTGATCACTCTTTCGTCTTTCCCAACCTCTGCCCGCCTCTTCTCGTCCACTACATTCAGAGTCTCATGTGAACTCTGTGCAAAAAAGAAAGGTGGATGAGGGGAAACAAAAAAATGGATGAATAAATAAAAACAGTGGGGATGCAAATTAACTGATGGCAGATTCATGTCATGAGGAGAAACAAAGATGATTATGATGGCTGACTGAAAGGGAGGCAGGGAAACATGAGACGATGAGAGGCGTTAGGCATGGCATTAACATGGAAAAGGGAACCTTAACAGCATCCCTGGCTCCAGTGCAAGGCCCTTCCGATACAGGTGTGCGAGTCTGTGAAACAAAAAGCAACCGAGGACACAAAATCAATATGGTTTACCTCACCGACCACCGAAACAGACATGTGACAATGCAAACACAGAACAGCAAGAACCAACCCCACTGAAACCCATGCTCAGGGTCATAGAGGACAATTAGTCAAATGCCACAACACTTACAAAAAGAAACAAAAGACAAAAACAGCCAATATTCTTGAAAATTATATATATATGTATGTATATATGTATATATACATATATATATAATATTTTGCAGGCATAATAAGCCCTATTTATGGAGTTGAAAATGTTAAAAAAATATGTAATTATACCTAAGCTTTCTAATCCACTTAAAGGATAAACTTTAAATCTGCCCCTCAAACTCTTTGGTCTGAATCTAGAACACTGGCTGGAACCTAAAATCCTAAGTGCAGCATCAAAGATTTCTTTCTTTTGGGGGTGGAAGTGGTGGTAATGCTTTTAAAAAATAGCCCGGAGCTCCCCCAGCACGGGGGAGGCTGATGTATGTGAGTCTGACCAGCCTGATCTACAGAGGTGTGCTGTAGGACTGCCAGGGCTGTTACACAGACACCCTCTGGGAGGAGGGTGTGGGCTTGACTAGGCAAAATCATGTTTGGTTTTGAATGGCTATTAACATAAACATTTGTTCCAGACGGCTACTAACACCTCAATCTGTAATATAACATTTGGGTGGGTGTCAATATTTGTCCCTCTTAGAATTTAGCTATTCACTATCACCACTGAAATGGTCAAGTTTACTACTGAAGACAATCATCCCAAACCCCTGTGGATGCCTATTTCTTGGGAGCACATCATTTCCATTTGCTTGAAACAGTAGCTTACCATTCTATCTAACACCTGTATGCCGAATACCAGAGTGATATATACATTATTATGGTCCAGTATTGACTAGGGTGGAGGCTCCATTTAGAGTTTTAAAGTGTCACACTACCTTACACTTGTACAAATAAAGCAGAGCAAAGGTTTACATCCTCATGCCACTCTATTAGTGATCTAACTGAAAAATAATTCGGCTGCCAGCGTAGCGTCATTTACTCACGGTGTGTAGCACCCACATTGATGTAGAAGGGCCCTGCCCTCCAACCCTGCTGGACACTAACTGTACATGGAGGCTTTCCTGAATCCCAGCAACAGGGACACCCAGGGCTAGATGCTACAAGTCTCTGTGACACCTACAAACACATGTCACAGATGCCCTAACCTGTCACTCTGAATTGCATTGTCATTTGATGTTTGAGGTGCTCAAAATTCATACCATGTGAGCATGTGATTAGCAAAATAAGAGTCACCTTTCCAGTTCTACTGAAAACCCACAAGTTTTAGATATTAAACTGAAAGCTATCAGTCTGTTTTATAAGCAATTAACATTTAACTACAAACTGCTTCCTAGATGAAGATACCTAGTGTTCAGAGCATTTCTATGGCAGATGTTTCAGGCTTATTACAGGCCAGTGATATAACTATTATTACGTAGCCTCAAATGGCTAGACAGGTTCAGGGAATTCCAGAGTGTCATCCCAACACAATTAGCTCAGGAACTCTGGCGGGCATGTGAGTGCTGTTTCAAATGATAGACCACCTGAAATGAGGGTTTTGGAAACTCGAGTTCTGCAAGCACTTCGCTAGCTTCCGCTTGGTTGACACTTTCCTTCTGCTTGGTAACTCCAGCTCTGGGCCTCAGTGGTTTAAACATTTCCTAAATTTAGACAGGGGATTTTTTTTGTTTGTTTGTCTGTTTTGTTTTTAACAAGAATAAATAGGAGAAATTATCTGATCTACTTCATGTTCAAATTCACTATGTCTTGAATGGCAGTGATTTCACTAGTAAACTGAAGAGGAAGGGACCCAAATACTCAAAATTGAAAAAAAATTAAGAAAGAAAAATCTTTCTTGTATGTGGCTTTTAGTAGCAGGGGAAACAAAGTAAAATGCACCTCAGGCAAGTGTGAGAAGGGCGAAGAAGAAAGCTTTTCTCTAGGTGCATTAGAGTTCACAACAGCGCCCTCTGCTGTCCAAGTGGTGGCTGAAGGGAAGGAGGCTTTCAGACTATGAGAAAAGCCCTTTCCACTAAACAAAATTGATGTTATCTCCTCTTCTAGGCTCTAGAGGTCAGAAAAGGAAGAGCAAAGAGTTAGCAATACAGCAGGACAGATGGCAGTGACCTACTAAGAGAAAGGAACGCTGCACGAGAAAGAAGAACAGAACAGCACACAATGAAAGGAAAGGTAAAAATTTTGGAGATGGGTGCAGGCTTTCTGGTTTCCTGAATGCCAGCTTTTGCACCTTGCCTGAGAACCTCTAGAAGATGTGCCCTGCTGAAGCCAGTTCCAACACCATTCCTACTGCAATACTGGGACACGCGGCACACCTCCAACTCCTCCCCATCCCCACTCTGACTTCTGAGGTCTCCCTGATCCCCACTCTGACTTCTGAGGTCTCCCTGATCCCCACTCAGACGTCTGAGGTAGTTGACCTCCCCTTTGCTGGCAGAGAATTTCCAGGGAAACAGTCCTTCGCTGTGCTGGAACGACTCTGGGTTTCTGATTCTGCCCACTAAATAGAGCATATTTTGTGCAATGCCTTCTGTAACCACAGTACCGCCTATGATCGCTACTGCACAGAACTACAAGAATTCTGAACAGAATTGGGAGGGTCCTCCACCGTTGGGGGGAGGCCAAAACAAACAGAAAAATTAAGACAATTCTAGAATTGAAAACTCAGTACTCAGTGAGCTCATCTGTCTGAGTAAATAATCTCTCAAAGATTTGCAAGATAATGTAAGTTATCATAACTCTCACGATATACAAGAGGATACACAATAGTTACTTCCCATTAAAAACTAAAACTCCTTTGGCTTCGAATTTTCTGTTCTATTCCAAAACTTATCCATGGTCAAACCAAAGCCATTTTGAACAGTCAATCTAATTTTTAAACAAGACACTTCTCTCTGTCTCTGTCTCTCTCTGTGTCTCTGTCTGTCTGTCTGTCTGTCTCTCTCTCTGTCTCTCTCTGTCTCTCTCTCTGTCTCTGTCTCTCTCTCTGTCTCTGTCTCTCTCTCTCTCTCTCTCTCTCTCTCTCTCTCTCTCTCTCTCTCTCTCTCTCTCACACACACACACACACACACACACACACACAAAACCCAAGGAGAGGGGTGTGAAAAAAACACCTAGGGGTTAGACAAATGAGATGGCTCAGAAGAACATTTGTTTTTGCAGAGCACCCAGGTGCAATTCCCAGCACCCACACAGTGGTTCAAAAGCATCTATAACTCCAGTTCTAAGGAATTTAATGCCCTCCCTCTTCTGACCTCCATGGGCACTTAGTATACATGAGGTACATACACATATATGAAGGCAAAACACTCACACATAAAATAAAAATTAACAAGTATTTTTAAAAACATTTGTAAGGCTCAAACTACGTGGGTGACAGTTAGGATGCCTGGCATGGGCAGTCTGTGGGGCCTCAGGCAATGGAACCAGTATTTATTCCTAGTACATGGATGAACTTTGGAAGCCCATCTCACATAGAGGGATACTCTCTCAGCCTAGACACATGAAGGAGGGCCTAGACCCTACCCCAAATGATATGACAGACTTTGAATATTGCCCATGGAAGTCCTCACCCTCCCAGGGGAGTGGGATAGGGGGTCGGGGGAAGGAAGGACATGGGAGAATGGGAGGGAGAGAGAAATGGGATTGATATGTAAAATAAGGTTGTTTTCAGTTTAAATAAAAAATAACTCAAAAAAAAAGATTCATACTAAAGGAATTTAGAAATTTTAGGCAAATATTTGTACTTTTCCCCCCACTTTTCAATAATGAATGATTATTATCCAAAGACAAATAAGACACTCTAGAAAATCAAAAGTGAAAGGAAGACATCATAAAGATAGAAGAAACTGAAATGGTATTCAACTGGGGTCAAAGCATAAGCAGGCTGAGAACATACTTCCTACAGTGGTGTGCCATGTCAAGAGAAAAGCATACTGACAGATGGCCAAGAAATGCTTCCTGAGTGAGGACAACTGGATAACAATAGCTAGAGAACGACAGACAGACAGACGATAGACAGACACACAGACAGAATGTTTTCCACACATCAGCAAACACAGTCACTTCAAATGTTTATAAGCTAGGAGCTTTCCCTGATTAAATGTCACATAACTTTACCTTAACCTCTAAGCTACTGATGCTGGACATTCTTAAAACAAGAGATCCAGAAAAACAACAATCTTAAATATCTTCACCAAAATTCTAGTTAGTATCTCCAAAAGCCCTTATCAAATGATGGCACTGACTTGGGTCCTGGGCATTCTGATAACTACTTCCCTGTCCATTAAGCTCCTGTCATTGGCCCATTTCAGTCCCTAGTTTAGCAGCTGCCATGAGCTCTTCCTTTAGTAAGGATACATCTTCTGATCTACTTTCTTTGAGACAGGGTTTCTCGGAGTAGCCTTGGCTGTCCTGGCACTCACTCTGTGGACCAGGGTGGCCTCAAACTCACTGAGATCTGCCTGCCTCTGCCTCCCGAGTGCTGGGATTAAAAGGCCTGTGCCACCACTGCCTGGCTTTGATCTACTTTATTATTAAGAACTGACTTTAAATGCCATCTCCTCCAGACCCTACTAACACAATGCTATGCTCCACCTCTTTAAGGTTCTTAGTACGTTAAACTCTCTGATCACCAAGGAGCATGCCTCCTATCTACCTTCTCAGCAGGCTCTAAACTCTCCAGGCTAACTAGTCAGCTAAGCAAGCTCAGCAGCAGAGCAGAGTGGAAAAGACAGTTCGTGTCCTCACCCATGTCCGGCATTTCACATATTCCAGGCACAGGGAGAAAGAAGCTGCTATGGCACATCTCTATGCCTTTTGTTAGATTAAAAATCTTAAAAATGAAAATTCAAAAGCTTCCCATGTGTGATTAGTAAGTTATGAACCAAAGCACATATAATGTATCTTAGCAGCAGCACCGTGTGCCTAAGGGACAACAGTGCATTTCATGAGACCCGTTTCCCAACCACAAGCCACATACATCAAATGATGGGTTACGTATCACCTAACACAGATGATATCCCTGTACTTCCTTATTCTCAATCTGCATGTAAGGTGTTGACTCAAACAGATTTTTTTTCCTCCCCAATATTCCTATGCCCCTAATACATAGGAGTCTAACTTTTTTAAACATTCAAAAGCTATTTGAAAATTAGGTTGGCACATTAAAAAAACAAATCTCTGGCTGAGAGCAGAAATGCATGGGGGGAGAGGAGCGGAAGCAGATCCAATGATGCAAGGTGAACACCTTGTCCGCCTGAGCTTCCTCTTCAACTGTCCGGGCAGCCGCCATCAGGTAGTTCTCCTTCATGGACAGAATATCCTTGAAAAGATGGTCTCCTTTTCTCTATTGTTTTAAACAATGACATAATCAACAAAAAGACACACATACATGACACCTATAGCAACACAAACGCAAAAGGACAGTGTGGGTCAGGGAGGCAAACCAGATGGAATGGTACAAAGAGGAGCAGCCACCATTTCTCTGGGCATTCTAGGCCAGGCTGCTGAAGCCCTGGTTTCTGGCTGTTTTGTTTTTTTCAGAACACCTGTCAATGCTGCTCTCACCCAGCATGTGGAGTGTCTCATCGCTCTATTTGACAGGCCAGCAATTACTTTTGCTTGCTGGTTCTTGAAGCACTGCCTTCTGGTCAGTGTCACAAACTTGGAAACTTAATACTGCCAGGGGCTTTGCTCTGAGGCGGGGTGAGTAAACCACACCAGAGTGCCTAAACCAAGTGTCTACAAGGGGGCACATTCACCACATCATGAAAGGGAAATAATGAAGAAGTTTTAACGCAACGTCTTTGTACAGCTTTCAAAAGTGCCAAGTAAACTGTATCAGTCTCCTCAGGAGGGACGTGCCCTGCTGCCCTGCTGCCTCACGGGAGAGGTCTGGGGGCGCCCTCACACAGGCTGGAGAGGATGGGGCGGATGCACTGGCACTCTGGAGTGTATTCTAAAGGCGGGACTCGGCGAAGGCAAGAAGCACACATGAAAAGAAAGCAGGTCTGAGGCCCTCTTGCCTTTATAAAGTTCTTGAAACAAGACTATTTACTGTCGCCAACAAACTTCATAAGTGCACTGATATGTAATATTCATAACATATCATGTTTTGCAACTTTTCAACAGAGCCCATCAATCTTTAAAGGTGAAGTAATGACCTTAAACCATTCTACATACGCTCTACTGTCCTTTATCAACTAAATGTCCTTATCTGAGAAGTCAGTAACTAAGGAACTAACTAGATACAGTATTACATTAGTTCCCAAACTGTCCTAAGTAACAATTCAATACTACTAATTTACTCAAATACAACAATAAAATTACTCTAAAAATATTCCAGAAGTACTCTGAAATTCATAAAATGTACCTAAGAATTAGGCCAATGAATATTACATTGTTAATACTTAGTATTTTAAAAAATTGTTAGCAATATGAAAGAGTTTATGTGGGAACACTTCTAATTTCTGAGAATCAGCAAACAAGATGAAGAACTGCAGTGAGACACAAAGCCAACAAACAGCTGGTGACATACCCCTTGTGTCTGCAGGGACAGAGGTGTGATACGTCGTTTTTCCCATTCACTGGGGCGCGGCTCAGGTGTGGACTCCATAAAAGTGCGCTTGAGCTCACTAATGCTAGCCTGATGTTTCAGTATGTCCTCCTGGGCCTTATCCAGGTCCTAGCAACATGTAACATGACAAAGGGAATCCAAAATGGGGAAGAAAAAAAAAACCCAAGCAGGGCAAAAATAGAAGCAAAAAATAAAATAAACTTATTATTCAGAAACATAATAAAGCAAGAAAAATGCCAAGTCTCAAAAGCCATATTATCACCCGTGGATAGCCCTGAGTTCATAAAAATTTGAAAATGAAGCCAGTTAATTATTTCACTCATACTTGAATGATTTTAATTTCTTCTTTGTTTGAGATTTGAAGTTATCCATATTAGAAGGGAGGCATGGAACTGATCACAATAACAAACAATCCCTTTTCATATACTTGGATTTAAAGAGCAGCCTATGACTTTGTTCCTGCAAATTTATCTTTGTGATAAAGGCTATCATGTATATTCTATGAACATAGCAAAACAAAGAAGGATAAACTTGGAAGCACACACTTGGCCTATCGAGGACCATCAACAGAAGTAGAAAAACCAGGAGGTGTCCTTGTCCGAAATCCTCAGTGGTAAGGAATAAAAGTAACTGCTTCCAGAGGCTTTTTATGCTTGGTCTGTCTCTACATGAACCACATACTGGTCTCGTGCAATGCCAAGAGCAAAGCAGAAACCCAGCCACCTCATGTAACATGTGGTCCCTTTACAAAAATGAAAAACCTACTAGTTCTGTTTTCACTGGCCTAGACCCTGACGAATGGGATCCAGGATATTTAAGAAACAAGCAAATAAAAACCTGGCTCTGGTTAAAAAAAAAAAAAAAAAAAAAAAGTACATGCGTAAACAATGTTCAGGAATAGGAATTAACAGATTTTTTAATGTTTTCTTACGTGTCAAAAATCACAGGCTGCCTATAGGTTCTAGTCCCACTCCCAAAGGCAGGCCATGCATCTCATAAATTTAGCTAGTCCACAGTCATGCACAAGCATAGTAGCTCACCATGAGCTACTATAGCGAGTTGCAAAACCTTAACAGGAACCTGCAACTTTGCACGGCATGGGGAAATGACTGGCTTGAGATCAGGCACATTTCTTGCGTTTGTTCACAGCAATGTTACTTATTACACTTCACAGCATCTTAGTAAGTTAAGCAAAAATACACTTTAGCAGTTATCAAAGCTGCCAAAAGCAACTGAACAGATTAGTCAGACTCCCCAGAGCTGCAGGCCTCCACTAAACACGCTGCACACAGGACCTTACATGAGAAGGGGAAACTGTCCTCCTTTTATATGGAAACACACTTTACAACTCCCAAGTCTCATCTGTCTGTCTGTCTGTCTGTCTATTCATCTGTCTATTTAATCTACCTACCTACCGATCTCTTCCCCCCTTCCCTTCCACCCTCTGTCCTCTGTTCTTTTCTTCTAGTCAGAAAAATTGTTCAATTAGCATATTCTCAAGTATTTAAATGGGTCACATACCTTTTACATGGATTGTACTGAGAGGTGTGTGTGGGAGGAGGGGGTCAAAGCCATAGACTGAGGAAATTGAATAAGCAAATGTCAAATAAAAAATTTACCTATTCTGTTTAATGTATATTTAAAAAAATGGGATCATGTTACTTCAGATTCTATAGCTTAAATGTGGTCTACTGGGGAAACAGGCTTACTTGTAATGAATAAACCTTATTTACATAAAGAGAGCTTTCCTCTCCAGCCGTCACTTTGAGAACTTGCAACAGACATAGCCCTACCTACACCACCTAAGAACCAAGCTGGACTTGTAGCATGCACACCCAAGTTCAATAGCCCCATGCATCACATGCACTGTGCTTGAAGAGAATGGCCAGCCAGCCTGTGCGTGACCTCCCGTCCACAGCAGCACGGCAGCCAGAGGACAGAGTGCAACGGTTCTTATATCATACAAACCTCCAACATTAAATTGCTATGTCTGACATAAATATTATCCCCTTCTACTCTCAAGGTATTTTTCTGTGAAATTAAATCACACACAGGGGGAAAAGGCAAATAAACATAAGTGTGTCAATCAGTAAGTACCATAAACAATCCAGAGGTCTGTAATCTAAGACTTTAAAATAAAAGAGAATAAAATCTTAAAAGCCACAATAAGCAAAGCTCAGATATACCCTGAGAGTGCATTCCACCGTCCTCCCCAACCCCCACCCCAGTCCCACAACAACAGGGATGGAAGGCAACAGGCACTTATTATTAACATAAGGAAAAACAAGACACCTCCTCCAAGCTCCTTTCCACGTCTTCCGTCTTCCCCTGCAAAGTCACACAGCACACAGGCACAAAGAAGGGGCTCCTTGGTGGGGCTCAACCAGCAAGGCAGAGAAAGACGCTGAATCCAAACTTAATGGTGCTGCAGCAGTACCAACCTTTACTCCTGGCCCTCAGAAGATGCTACTAAGCCACTGTGGTCTTTCTCCACCTACAGTGTTGCACAAATGATGGAGATGATCTTTTGCAAGGGTGGAATGGAGAATGGAAGCTTCACTATTTCTCAGCCCCTAGATTATGCTCTACTTTTAGGAATTTTCTTTCTTTCTTTTTTAAAAGCAGGAATAGAAACAGGCAAAGGCCAAGCAGCAGTGGGGACAATGCACAGAGACGGCCAATTTGTCTTCAGCTTTTAAGTAGGCTACAAATTTTATATCACTATACACTGTCCCATCAGTTTTTAAATATAGGTTTTCTTGGGGTAAAATCAGCTCATTAGCTTTTATCATATTAAAATAGGTATTTCCAAATAATGTTTAAAATATAGCCATTTTTTCCATTAAATTTTTATACAATAGTATTCTGCAGTTGGACATTTCCCAATATTTAATGACCCCAAAGAATTTGAAGGCTTAAGACTAAGAAATACTGAGTAAATGTTAATACCAGGAAACTAATGAGTTTACCATTAGTTAACAAAAATACAGGCATGAAAGGAAAATCACCTTCCCAGGATAAGTCACCCACATGCCCTCTCCTGTGCTGGCATGACAGTGCCAAGTAAAGTCCAAAGGGCCTTGTTTGCAGCCAATGAGTGGCATGTGTGAGAGGCAAACGGGCACTGTGAGTCCCCACCCCATATCTTGGTCTCAGAGGTGAAAAATGTGGCATAGCTCTGTGAATAATCAGCCTCCAATTTCATGGTCAATACTTAATTCACTGAAAGGTTGCTCTTTGGTATTTCTCAAGCAAATGTAGAGTTACAGTTTCTCCTACAAGTATACTCGATCCATTTGTTTTTGTGTTTGCTCCGTGATTTAATCTGTGTTGATAGAATCCCTAAGATACACGACACTTAATCACCAAACCACCTTGAGTAAAATAATTAAAAATATACTACACATGTTAAGACTGACTTCCTTGTGGTGCAGAGGTAGAACACTTCAAACAGCTGTCTTACACAGATGGAAAAAGTCTCAGACATCTCATTTTAAATAAAAAAGCAAAAAGGCCAACCTTTCATATACAGTCTAATTTCTCAAAGTCAATGATTTCACTTTTCATTTTCATTAAATAATAGAATGTCATCTTTATTATAAAATACCTGATAATGACTTATATAACTGCATGATTCAGGGTAGAAGAAAGATGATAATGCTAAAGTTCATCTCTCTGGTCCCCAAATTCTGAAAGTACATCATGGAGTTTCTGAGATTAGGCTTAGAAACAACAGGACATTTACAGACTCGGGCTCCTAAGTCCAAGTACAAGTCTGGGTTTTGTTCAAGATTAGTAATACTAAGTTCTACTGATACAGTCAATTATACTTATATCCAAAAAATTCTATGGTTTGTTTCAAAACATAAAGTTCCCATGCTTAAGGAACAGCACTAACATTTATCTTCAGAACAGAGCCAAGATACATGCTTAAGGCTAGCACAGATTTCCTTTTCACACACTCCGTAACAATCTCATATGAGCTAAGATAGTTATACAATAATCTTACCAGTTTGTTCTCAATTTAGAATGTGTGTGCCTAGACTTAGGCTAGTAAAGCAGAGAAGTATGAACACTTATTACGCGCGCGCGCGCGCGTGTGTGTGTGTGTGTGTGTGTGTGTGTGTGTGTGTGTGTGTGTGTGTGTGTACATACTACTTTGAGGGTAGTCAGTAAAATTAATGCACAGGTTGAGACTCAGTTGGAAAGGGGACATAACAAGGGACAGTTTGTGGGCTTCAAAAGCTGTACTTTATGGAGGTGGGTTGGCCACTTGCTTCCTCTTCCTCTGGTTTATCATTCAAATCACAGTCATAAAAAACGTGAAAAGCGGTGGCTTTCCCCTCCAGATAGCAGAGGACTAGGGCCAGAGGAAGTGAAAAGGTAAGAGAAACCGACACCGACTGAGAAGCTGAGAGAAGCAACCCGAAGATGAGGATAAGGGAAGGGATGAATGAAGGTGATGTAATGGGGATATAATGCTGAACATCCGGAGGAAGAAAGGACACCCAGAGCTTGGGGAGGCTAGGGAAAGCAAGATACCCATCTTCATCAAGAAGGGAAGGCAAGCCAGAGGCAAAGCATTTGTAAAAGTTAAAGGGAAAGGAAGCACACTCAGAATCCGTGTGGTCAGCCGATCTGAGAGTCTTCTCATGGGTGGAAGAACAGTCAGGTTGAGGAGGGGCTACAATAGGATCCAAGACAGAATCCAATGTGGCCGCCTCAGGGTCAGCCTGCTCTGATGTTCCACCTGTGGGAAGCAGCTCAAAACTATCTAGTGTGGTCTGATCAGCCTCCCCAGAAGGGTCTTCCTCCGAAATGTCTGACAGCACATCCACTTCAGGGACTGGCAGGAGGTGTGGGGAAAAAGACGAAGTGCAGCCAATGCAAATGAGAGGTGACGGAGGGCACATGCACACAGTCTGTTTCAAGAGCGACCCACAGTTGAGTATGAGTCACACAACGGTCATGTCCAAAGGAGCAAGAGGGACACAAGAGAAAAGAAGACACGTTAGTGAAAACTTTACTCCAAGTAGGTTTCATAAGAACAGAGGTTAAAAATTAACTGAATCATCCATCTTTAAGGAGAACTGGATTCCTTTTACACATATTAATGACTATGAGTTTCTAACTAATGCAACTCAAATCGAGTGGCTGACACATATATACTAGCGAAAAGCTCCTATAACTAGTCATTTACTAAAATCAAGAACGATTTCCTTTAGAATTTAATACAGGAACTTTTGTTGCCCAAAAAATTTGTTTCATAATTACATATGTCAAATTAAGTCGGAAAAGCAGAACAGAATTATTTTGAAATACTAAGCCTACTTCTCTTCAGTAGTTATTTTCTTGGGTATTCTACACATTTAAAAGATTCTGACAACTTAGCACTCAAAGGACAGCATATAGGACATAAACTGTATCTTAAAATACTATTTAATCAAAAAATTTAAACATGACAATCACAAATTGTTTATTGGCAGCATGCAAATGATTTCCTATCACTGCTGTGGCTATATGTCTGAGACCTCTGTGCTGACGATAGAGGTTGTCAGTGCAAGAACCCCTACTGTTCCGGCAGATACTTCAGCCACCACTCCTTTCTAAGTTCATTTGTGTATCTTTACATTTTTCAAAGCCAGAATTAAACAGACACTGTATGTCAACAGGGAGATCCCGTGCTGTGTGTGTGTGTGTGTGTGTGTGTGTGTGTGTGTATACATACACTTTTTCCAATGTTGCATATAAAAATTGCTTTGTGCAGGTCTGAAAATGAGACATGCGGAGCTCAAAAGCTCTTCAGTCAAGTGACTATAATCAATTGAAGAGATGTTAGTAACAAAACAGTGACAGATTTGAGAATATCTTTATTTGTTGCTTGATTCACGACTGCAACCAATCCTGCATTCACTGTTTCACTGTCCACAGCTATGAATCAATGTTTTTTTCATAAAAATTACTTAATTCATGTAAAGATTAAGAAAACATAATAAAACCCAAGACAGGGACTACATTTAAAATTGATTAGTAATGAAATATGCAAATTTCAAATCAATGGCTCTTATCACTGGTGATTCAACCAATAATAAATTAAGAAAACAGGGAACTCCAGTGCACTGCTTTCTTACATCAGTATAATTTACACTGAAATATTTTACTCTAAAAATAATCAAAGCAAGGTTAGAAGTCACCGTTCAAATCAGCAGCAGCCTACACACACCTGGAAGCTGGGAAATTAAACCGGCATAGGTTAGGCAATGGTAGTAAATTTCTGAGTGTGACACACAAAATATAGCAGAGTACCATCTAAGAACCCCTTCCCAAGAGCACCAGCGCTAATGTGTCATACCTTTCCTTCAGCGAGCAAGGCTGCTGATTGAGCTGGGCTTCTGACATCCCTCCGGCCATCACCATCTTGTATGGCGGTATAGCTGGCAGCTGCAGGGCCATGTGCTGAACCCTCTCCAGGAGGGCCAGGAAAATCCTTCATAAGACTTTGGTCCACAACACCAATCGGAGCTAATCAGAAGGTAAGTTGAAATACTTGTGAATACCTCAACCTGTGAACAGTCAAGCTTTATAGAACATAACCCCTTAAGCAAACAGGTCACATATGTAGCTAAAAGATAGTTTGAAAATATCAACAATTTTAAAAATAAATAGTTTACAAACAATCTGAGTTTTTAAAAACTACCTATCCAGCAAATTAGATTTTTGAGCCTGTAGCTCACCATGGCATTGACCAGTAGGAGGAGCTCTTGGCCCAACTTCAACAGTCCAGCAGCGTTACAATGTAACCATAATCTATCTGGCTTGACTGATCAGTCCTAAATCTATCTTTTCAAACAAATAATTAACTAACTATTAAAATAATTTTTCATGGCGTTTTAAAAAATTCCCTGCAAATTAACCTTCATTTGTATACTAAAAGCCCAGAGATTGAAGAATTTACCTATCTAATATTTTCATTTTTCTGACACTTCCAAATATTTCAACCTGACTCTGGTGTCCATCCCAAAAGTTGACCTGTGCATTGCCTTCCTCCTCCTCCTCACAATGAGTGAGAAACTATTATTCTAAGGATTTTGTCATAGTGTTGGATCAACTCAAGAGTCCACTGGCCTAGTGACAAGTGTCTCTAACAGAAGCTCCAGAACAATGAAACCCCCCCATGTCTTTTCCTCCTACTAAAAGTGCTTTATAGACAGACACCCTGTGGTGTTTTGCTTTTATTCCATATACCAAGATAAACTCCAGTAAACAAAAAGCCATAGAGCCTGAAGCCTTTGGAGAGAGGAATGTGTAACCCATCAGTTATGATAGGGGTACTTTGAATCTTTGTTCAAAACATACCTAATAATCTACACCCTGTCCTGCACACCGCAATATGCTTCCTCCCCAGCTCTATCTTCATTACCAAATGATAGTCTGCTTGCACCTATCTGCTTCAGCCAGGAACCTCTAATTACAGAACATCGCCTCTTACCACCAGCAAGTCAAATGGCTGTGTTTCTAAACATGTTTTTGTTTGCTTCTTTGTTTGTTTTTTGTTTTTAAACCTCTATATATTTCTGTACCACTTCACCCTTTGAGACTTTTCTAATCCACAAAAACTTATTTTCAAGATTCACATTAAAACGAGCCCAATCTTGTATTCTACCTGCTTATTTCCCAGGGCTGGTTTTTGTTTTGCTTTTTTTATTTTTGATAAGATTTTACTAATTTTCTTATATAAAGTATATAATTACACATATTATATAGTTTTAGGCACCCACTACAAGCACAAATTACTACAAAGTGAGAAAATGTGACCTAAAGATAGTTCAAATATCCTGATGCTGAAATAGGTGTCAATATAAAATAAAAATTCACAAAAACAAGTTAACAAAATGTTGACTGCACACTTTTGAACTCATCCTCAGTCTAATGTGAAGCAACCATGCGAGCCACTCTGAGCAGTGTGCCTGTTTCCTGTGTCTTCATTCTACCCATGCTTAGACCCATGACTCTTCAAAGCTAACACTGTGTGTTTGTGTGCCCTCACAGCACACGAGCCCTCAGTGGTCCACACATGACGGCCCCTGCGGAGCCCAACAGCAGCCTGCCTCTTCTAAGCGCCAGTGCAAGCTCTTCTGTTCTCTTCTCTCACCTCTGAGCTGCCCTGTGGCTTCAATGCCTGCGATGGTCTATGCTCTCTCCTCTCATGGTGCCTCCCTTTCATCCTTCTAGGTTTCTGAGGGTCTTCATTAGGGAGGACTTCCTTCCCTGATGACTGTACGTAAGTAACACGGCACCCGTCTACTCTTTCACACTTCCAGGAAAATCACTGTCACCCCCACTTCCCAGCGACAGATGACTGTCCCTTCTCCAGTGGCCATGTCAGCCACCTTGGTTCCATTTCCTAACCTCAGAGGAGTCTCACTGCTCTACACCTGCTGTTTATTGAATGGTGCCTTTTATGCAGTCACTAAACCATTTTTCTAAACTTTAAAGGGAAGATTATTTACTTATTTAAATTTTTCAAGCCTAACTTTTAAAAGTAAATTTAAAAAAATAAGGAAACATAACACTTGTTAGCAATACTAGTGCTGATAAAAATGGTGAAAGAAATTTCTGTAACTGGGTTACAGAGTAGTTTTGCTTTGTTGGGGGAAAGAACATAGGCCCTAACCAAACAATTCACTGGCCATCCGGTCACACACTGGCATGGAAAGCCTCCTATTTTTCACAGCCCACCTTTTGATGACTTGCCCATCTGATGAATTACAGTGTCCAAAACACAGAGGGAAAATGGTGGTACCATGCTTGTTCCTTTCCCCTGTGAAAACTGTTTTCAGATACAATTTTGGAGAAGCCTCTGCAATAACTACTCAAACCAAGATGGTGGGTTTCCCAAAGAAAGCCCAAAGAAGATGTCCTGGCTGAACATTCTTCATTACCTTTAATACTCACAGCATGAGAGCTATATAGCCGCACATCTTAGAGCAAAAGCAGAAGACGGTGCCCAGAAGGCAGTGGCTCCTCTTGGAGCATAACAACAGCGACTATCTCTCCAACGCGGTGGCAAGAGCAGACTTGACAGGTACTTACTCGAATGGGCATGTTTTCCAGATCTGTGCTCAGCTGCTAACTGACACTGTTAACTCACTAAACAGTCACATCAGGAAACAGGACATCTGTTTGCTTAAGGCATGCATTTTTCTTGTGGTTCCTTAAAACTATATGGAAGACTCTCCAGAGTTAACAACCACATACATCAATAGCCACCAACAAACCCTGGAAAATAGCCATGTGTAACTACACTTATTTTGTAACTTCTTTTACTAGGAAAGGGAGAGCATGGTCGATTCGTCAATCCCCTCTAATGGAAGAAAGACTAAGTCAGCATAGGAATAGTCTGTCTTATCTAATTATGTAACATCTAAGTTGTTCAACTTCATACTTCAGAACTATACAAAGAAACAAAATGTAATTTTTTTTGCTAATAATGCAATATAGAATTATAATTTTTCAAACTATTTAATATTATTAAATGTAACCAATATTCTAATCATAGATAATCATTTTTGTTATATAAAAAGAAAAGCACTTTAATAAAATTGTATCATCTCTTATAAGAAACATACTATTAATTCCTAATTTACTAATAATCAGTTGACAAATTACATAAAGAAAGCAACATCACCTCATTTCCATGAATATGTTACTTAAAATTACAAATACATAGCTCATCTGAACTCTAACAGAAAAACACTAACATTTATAATCTCTTCCCAGACAAATGAGTATGTATTTCTTTTGTTGTTGTTGTTTAAGACTGCATTTAACTCTTTGAAGCCTCACATGGTTTCTTGTGTGCTGGAAGTTTGGTAAACTTCTGAAAGCATTCCTTCAAATCTGAGAGAACTGGCTTATACTTATTTGAATTAAGATTCATATGCAGCTGCACAGTGGTGGCGCACACTTTAACCCCAGCACTTGGGGGGCAGAGGCAGGAGGATCTCTGTGAGTTTGAGGTCAGCCTGATCTATAGAGCTAAGTTTCAATACAGTCAAGGCTACACAGAGAAACCCTGTCTCAAAAAACCCAAAAAACAACTCATGTGCAAACTTAACCCCCAAATCCCTTAGAATTGTTAGCAATTAATATGCAAAAGAAATTAAGACACACTGGGCAGTGGTGGTACACGCCTTTAATGCCAGCCCTCAGGATGGCAGAGGCTGGCGGATCTCTGTGAATTCGAGACCATCCTGGTCTACTAGAGCTAGTTCCAGGACAGCATCCAAAGCAACAGAGAAACCCTGTCTCGAAAAACTAAAACAAAAAACAAAAAACAAAAAAAAAAAAAAAAAAAAAGAAATTAAACCACATTAGAGAGTATAATAAAATAAAATCAAGAGACATGTTTATCCAACAGCTTATAATCATAAATAAAAATACATACCGTGGGAAAATATGTGGCAAAAGTTTACTCAGAGAATAACAACATTTTACTGATTTGGTGATTGATAACTGTCTATCCCTCCAGAGAATGTCTGGCAGTCTTATCAACTAGATATCACTTTCTGACCCAATGGACTAGAAAAGATAAATAGAATCCAAAATTATAAATGTGTTTACCTCCATCTAGGCTCCTGGAGACACGTTTACTAGAGGCACGCTCAAAGTGTGGTGCTGGCCTATCTATGAGGGTGCTTGCTTGGCGGGTCTGTGCCTGGGTGCGTCCACTGTAGCGGAATTTGGACCCCAAGGTTAAGAACTTGGCCTTTGGTGGCTGCTCTGGAGACACAAGCCTACGGAAGGGGGGGGGGAGGTTCAGGTAAATGAAAAAAAATGTATTTTAATATCTCATTTTAAATATGATTAGTCAAAAACAGTGGAAAAGCTGCACCATGGAAGTGCATACCTTTAATCCCAGCAGTCAAGAGGCAGACACAGGTGGATCTTTATGAGTTTGAGAATAGCCTAGTCTATAGAGCAATATCCAGGACAGGCTACAAAATTTACATAGAGAAACTGTCTCAAAATATCAAAATAATAGCAATAATAGCAGCAACAATGATGCTACATATGCTTTAATAAAAACATCCTTCCTACCTATCTAGATTTATTTGTTTGTTTGTTTATTATTGACAAGGTCTGACTATATAGCCCTAGCTGGCCTCAAACTTCCTGGGCAAACCAAGCTGGACTTTAAGTCACCCACCTCCCTGATTCTAAGTGCTGGATTATAGAGCAACACCACACCAGGTCCTATGTAGTTTTGTAACAGTGTAACAGTGATGTGTTCACGGTTCTTTTTTTCCCTAACCCAACCAAAAGAGCAGCTGTTCTGAGTGTGTATCAAGTGTATTTATTTGAGTTAGTGTAAATCATTTATGTAAACACATATGTCTGAATTTGTACTGCTAGCTCTAAGTGCCAAGTAAAAAGCCCATTACCATTAGCAATTGTTAATATTTATTCCTCTTTCTGGTGGTGATGGGGGGAACCCATCTAACTCAGGAATCTGTTCCATGAACTAATTCTTCCCTGAAGAACAGAACTTACACAGTGATCCACAGAGATGACTAATATTCTTATTTGCCAACATTAATTCTATTGTGAAACCTTGGGTTCATAATGCATGAATTCAAACAAATGCATGAATTGGTCACAAATAACTTTCAGATTTATATAAGAGCATGCTTTCAATAAGGAAGCCAATCTTTTTATTGATACAACTGAAATTATTGCCATTGTTTAATTAGGAGTTGAAAAAAATCTTAACAAAAATATAGTCTCAGAGATCTCATGATTTATTAAGACTTTCATTGACAGCTCAAGAATATGGAGATTTCAATCATTTCCTAAGGAAAAGTCATTTTACAAGTATTTTTCTAAAGTCATTCCAAGTATTTCTAGATCTTCTGTGTAATTTTTTACAGTCTCTGCTTAGTGAACGATGAGTTCTAAGTCAAGGCGAAGTAGATGTGATAATCATGAGAGGCAATCCTCCTTTAACTGAAAAGTCTCTAAATAGTACTCATCCAGAAACACACTCCATCAGCACTGAATGATAAATGAACTAATACACATCATGCCTTCTTGGCCCAAACCTATTCATGTGGTCAAGTGTAACTATACAAAGCATCCCATTTTCTGCCTAGAATTCGAGAGATACACACAACAGTGTATTACAATGGTTCTGAGAACACACACTCTGATGACTGCTTATTCACCTTGGACTGTCTTCTGATGGGCTGAACATGGTAGGTTTCTCTAGCTAGCAATGCTGCAAGACTCTAAATGCTTTGCAGGAAAGCAGTCACCTACAGAAATAGGAGGGAAGGTGGCTGACAAGCTTATCGGTGCAGTCACTGTTGGAAACATACTCTCTGGCAAATCACATTGATCTTTCTTGTCTATTAATGATGTCCACTCTCAGAGACCAGTGCAGGAAGAGGAAGTTTAAAGACCACTGAGATGCAGAAGCACATGCAGATAACGGAAAAAGCAATCTCCAAAGAAAAGTCTGAAGTTACAGAGAGGATGTGTCTTATGGAGCTATAAGAAAAACTTAAATATTGTGTATTTTAAAGAGATATACCACCTTAAAATTTTAATAGATTTTGTTTCTTTTACAAAATAAATTTAAAACAATTCAGAAACCTCTCATTCTTCATGCGATGATGTTAAAATCTTTCAGAGGTATTTCCCCAGCATCAATTAGTACTTTACTTTCTGTAACACCACAAGGACCTGTGCGAGGACTTGCACACTGTGGTTGCCTGCCTGCTGCCTACTGTCACCTTTTACACTCTGTAAAGTCTGGATATACTCAAATGCCCATCTTAATGGGCTTCCTGCTTTGTTTTGTATGAGGGATTCCCTATATTGCCTGGGCTGGCCTCAAACCATGAACTCAAGTGACAGTCAGTCTTCCCTACCCTGTCCCCATCTACTTCCCTCCCCTCTCTTCCACATCTGGGACCACAGGTAAGCTCCTCTTTGGTGTCCTCCTCCCTGGTCTCACAGGGATGTAGCCTTGAGAAGTAACTGTCTCTTGGGCTCTGTGTATTGAGATTTAGCACAGGGAGACTACTACAAGCCCTGTGACCTGTGGCCCATTGCTAGAGTGATCCCTGAAGTGCTGGGTCTCAGTAAACCATACAACAATACAGCCTTTAGAACACACTTCAGAATGAATGGGGTTTTTCTCTGGCCCTCCACCCAATTCAACAGGTAACTTTCCTCATTAACACTGTCTGAGAAGATATTCACTATCCATGTCCACACACACAATCAAATTTCTTCTCCTTTATTTTCTGTTAAGGTGACCACCAGCCAGTTAAGTATGTATCAGAATAATTGTGCACTGAAGCATTTTTGCATGAGATACTTCACAAAAAATATGCAAATTCAAAACATACAATGAAAACATTTGAGAGTAAGAATATAGTACAACTAAAAGAAAAAATGGTTTTCCTTATTTATTTCAAATGGGATGAAATCCTTTCTTATCTAATTGGTAACCCAAAGCATTAGCTTATGGGTCGTTTTCAAATGACAAATTTTGAAGTAATCAAATGGAAATTAATATCAAAACAAAAAAAGATTAAGCACTGGAACTTTTTTCTAAGGTAATTTTTTTTTTTTTTTGGTGAGTGAAATCAAAAGTAATATAAAATAATCTTCTAAAAAATACAGGCAAAAGCTGGATAATGTCAGCTCATGCCTTTAATTCTAGCTCTCAGGAGGCAGAGGCAGGCGGATCTCTATAAGTTCAAGGCCAACTTGGTCTACAACCCTGGGAAGGAAGAAAAAAAACAGGGAGGGAGGGAGGGAGGGAGGGAGGGAGGGAGGGAGGGAGGGAGGGAGGGGAAAAATGCAGCCCAAGGCACACATACTTTAATTTGATCACTTAGTTATTTTTCTTGCACTGATTTTATTTTACACAGCAGACTGCAATAAGATCTGTGTGTTCATTAAAAAAACTATCAAAACAGTGAACTACAAGGCATCATATTAGCTTTAATATGAAAATTACAAAAGGAACTTTCACAGAACAATAAAAACCTTGAGCAAAATGATCTAATTAATGGTGTGTCAAAAATGAATTCAACTTTTTATACATCTGACTGTTTAAGTAGTAAACTACTGTTTTAAATTTTGTAAAATCCTAATAAAAATCAAATACCATTGATGTCTATCTATGAGAAATACAGGAAGTGTTTTTTAAAAAGCCTACATATAAATGACTAAAGTTAATCATGAGTAGCACATAGGTATCCACAAAACTCTCTGCAATACAGCTGACAAGTCAATGTCCGCCCTAAGAACCCACTATTTCTTTCAGACTTACAGAGCAAAGCTGTGAGGAGCCGCAGGAGGCGGCTTCCTGCAGACAGGTGGGTAGCACAGCACGGTAAGCACGCTCATGAAAACTAGGGTCCAATATTATCTGGCCTTAAACCCCATCTCCACCTGTTACTTGGAAGATGACCACCATGCCCTAATGTTTCTACTCCGCTTTTCCAGAATCAAAGTACAGCCAATAGCAATCGTGTCTTAAGTTGGGAAAGATTAAAATAAGCCTTGCACAGCACTTAAAACAGTGCAAGCTCTCTAATGCCACCACCAGTTTCATTACCACATTCGCGTTCTGCTAACATTATCTGATTGGTCATTTGTTTATTTTATAAAACAAATGCAATTTTATAAAGAAATAACTTGCATACTTCATAATAAAAAGCAACAGTAAAATCCACTGGTCTAACAAATTATTCTACAGACACATTAGGATTTTCCCTTTCCACACGAAGTGCATTGTTTTATGTAGCTCTGAAAGTGTCACCTAAGACTGATGACTGGCTTGTTAAGCATTATCACAAGTCTTCAGGAGCAAAATGGTGTACTTTTAGGTGAGCTATGTAGGACTAGCATATCACAGAAACCCCTGAAAGGTACATGAGAGGGAACACAGGCATAGAAGACAGTGAGCCATCAGGTCCCACCTCTGCTAGGGTATCTGGCTGCCGCTTGCCTTTAGAGGCACCCACTCAGAGGCCCTCTGAGTAGCCACCTCCTGCAATATGAAGCAACCAAAACATGCAAGGAATCCCTAGCACCTGTTATTTCCAACAGCGTCCTTGCTATTGGTATCACTGTTGACAGCAAAGCAGCTGTAAGTCTAGACCTACATGATGGAAGGTATCTAGCTATATATGAGGTAAGCCCAAGCTTCTTCAGAAAAAAATCTGTTGTGGTTACCAAGAAACATAAATTTTTCGAGCACTTCCATGACTAGCATAACTGAGTTAGGCAGATTCAAATATATGTTGAATTGCATGTCTTTAAAATTAGTGATTAGTCTAGAAGAGTATTTTGTTTCACTGTAAGAAGCAGCCATTTGTAATAGCTACAGTTTGTCTTCTATTTAAAGAAAAATAGTGGCAGTGGCAATGATGATAATAAACATGATTATACACCACAAACAGCTTATGTTTGCTTCATAGGTAAGATCTCATTTAATTCTGAAAATAACCCATAAGGAAATGAAGGAACCCTTTACTGGCAGCACACTGGGAAAATGAGAGTGAGGCAGAGCCCGAATAACTTATCTTCACTGCACAGCTAGTGTGTGAAAGCATCCACATTCAATCCTAAGTCTAAAGAAAACATTTCAACCTGTGCGGCTTTATAAACCAGTGACAAAAACAGGAGATGAAAGTAATCAACCACTTGTGAAACACAGACCTCTAAAGAAAAGTTTTAAACAGAACACAAGCCATAGCTTGGAATCAAAGGAAATTGGGGGGGGGGGGGGATTGTTGCTTGTTGTTTGTTTGAGACAGGGTCTCACCGACTCACTACATAGCTTTGGCTAGCTTTGAGCTCACTATGTAGACAAGGCTAGTCTTGAACTCACAGAGACACCCTGTCTCTACTTCCTAAGTGCTGAGATTGGAAGAGGCATAGGGGCTATTTGAGAGTTTTATTTGTGTGGGGCTTTGTTTTTTAAGGAAGGCATGGGTGTGTAACTAGCCAAAGAAATCAGAGGCATCTGTCAGAAAGTAAATTTACCAAGCAGAATCCTTGTTGTTTTTTTTTTTTGTGGGGGGGGAGTGGAATAAACAAAGCTAGGCAATGCTTACCCACTCCTTGGGGGTGATGAGATGAAGCAGTTACACATTAGGAGGGGAAGAAGACAAATGAAAGATGGAGTGCTTGAGACGACCACACACACACACACACACCATACACATACACACACCAGACACACCACACACACACACCATACACATACACAGACACACACCATACACATACACACACACACACCATACACACACACACACACCACACACACACACACACACCATACACATACACACACACCACACCCACCATACACACACACACACACACACACACACACACACACACACACACACACACACACACATACACACACACACACACACACACACACACACACTCACACCGTCCCCCATCCCCTCAGTGAATGCACTCCTGGGGAGAGGCTGGTATGGACAGCTCTAGAAGATATGAACACTTCGGATGACAGGGCAGGTGAAAGGCCTGGCTGTGTTACCGATTCAATCTCACAGGACTGCTACTTCAGTCAGCATGTGACAACACAGGCACAGAAGCGATCACCAGGATGACATCAGACTGACCCAGTAACAGCACACTGGGAAGTCGGTGTGCTAGCAGGACAACAGGGTGGGGCTTGAGGAAGCTTAGATATTCCTGATGAAACAACCAAGGGAGCAACGACAGAGCTCAAGCTACATGAGCAAGAGGTTAAGTCCAGGAGAGCTGGTAAGAACAAAATCTGAATTACAACTGATGACAGAAAGGGTGGCAGAGGGTGGGTTAGCATGAGGGTGGTGGGAGAAGAAACGATGACAAGCAGAAGGCAGACAGAAGCACGGTCTCAGACGACAGAAACAACCAGCATGAAATACAGTCTCCAAGAGAGCAAGAAATCCTGAGGCAGGGAGGGACGGGATACTTCTGCTAGACTATCCATTGCACCTATCCTGAACAGGGTACCAATGGCGATTCCACGAGACTGTTTAATTACCTGTAGAAAGTGTGATGCTCCACACAGACTTTCCATAGCCTTTTAGCTGCCCGATGGTTTAGCAGTTTGAATCCAATGGTGCTCTCAAACTGTTCCAGCTGGAATAAATCCATGAAACAAATCAGCCTGTTCCTTAAGCACTGGCTACATGCTACTTACTGTAAGCAGACTTCGCATTTCTGTTAGACTAACATTTAGTCTATCTATAGTCAGTTGTGATACTGTTTCTATGAAAAGCAAGTATTAATTACCTGCAGAAACTGATTACTCAGTGACACTAAAACACATTCCATCTTGGAACCGAGTCAACAGAAAACAATGAGCTCCCTCTGCGTGTGGGGGGTGGTGGTGGAAGTGGGGATCACAAAGATTCCTTTTTGTGAAACATCTTGAGGTTCTATACATTAGCAATAAGAATGCTTGTATGTAACTCATCATTCAGAACCCTGGCTTGAATACCATAAAAAAACAAACAAGAGGTTCTTTTTACAATATTTTAGTGTCAAGAATTCATTAATCTCTCCTACTAGTAAAGGAAACACTGACAGTGTGTTAGCTAGGTCAAGAGTGTAAGACGTTGCTTACCTCTGCTGGTCTAACTTTAATATAGAAATTACTGCGCTTATAGGAAATTTTCAGGATCTTCGGCCAAGCAAATCGATTGATTCTCAGTCTGTCTTTGTAAATGAGAAGGCCATTAGCACACACACCCAACTTGATGTCCACTCCTTCAGAGTCCTGCCAAATATAACCCATGTAACAGTTAGAAGGACAAGAGTCAAACAAATTAAGGCAAAGCAAACCTCAAATAATTGAAAATGTCAACATGTTCATGTTTAAATCTTAGGGACAGTACCTAAGTTAATTCCAAGAGTAGAACACATATTAAAGGATTCATCTTCAGGAATTGGGTTGAATTTGCAAAGAACTATAGAAATAACATCTAAAGGATACAATAATAATCTGCAAAAGATTCGAAGAGTTACAGCGAAGACTGAAAAATGAGTCAGTTGGGCATCCTGAAGATACAGAAGACAGAATGCTTCCTGGGAGCAAGCCCAGCCCTTAGAAACCACCTGCTGGCCTACTGCTATGCTAGCTGACAGCTGTTCAAATTATATCTGCATTTTGCAAAACACCAATCCACAGAAAATTTCTCTTCTAAGTTGCCAACGTTGAAACCTCTGAATTCTTTCAAGCATTTTCAATAACTTAGGTACTGACATGCAGTTCTCATTAAGCAGCCCTTTGGCTGGCACACTGCAAAGGACTGAAGACAGTTTCTGAAGTTACTAATAGTTTTATTTTACCAGAGACTTAATTTGGAATAGATATTAATATAGAAAAAGCACAAGCCCAAAAATATACAGACAAAAAGCAGGAAGCTGACAGCTAAAGTATGTTTGCAAGAGAAGAAAGGAAAAATCTCCCCTCATGGTGCTGAAGAGTTACACAACAGTCAAGGCACACAGTCACCCTCCAGGGGCAGATGACCTCAGTCAAGAGAGACACACTCATCACCACTACTCGGAGTTGTACACAGTTTAAGAAATTATTAGTAACATGGAAAAAGATTTTCACATGCACAAAGCAAAGACAAACAGCACATAAGTCTAAGTCCCAATTCAGTAACAGGATAATGTTTTGACGATATCTTTACTAAGAATGATCTAATTTATAGTTTTTTGTTTTCAAAATAAAAGACATATATATATATATATATATATATATATATATGTGTGTGTGTGTGTGTGTGTGTATACATACATATATATACACACATACATATGTATATGTACACATAGATATATGTATGTGTATGTATATATGTATATATAATTTCATTATCCAGTGTGATATCTAAGTAATTTAAATAGAAATACACAAATAAAACTATATTATACCACACTGAGTAGTTTTTGAAACACTGGGCTGCCAAGATGGTTTAGCCAATAAAACACTTTCTGCAAAAGCCTGATGACCGGAGTTCAAGCCCCAGAACTAATGTAAAGGTAGTCAGAGAAAACCAGCTGCAAAAAGTGGTGTCTGACGTCCACGTGCACCATAGAGTGTGTACCATGGAGTGTGTACCATGGAGTGTGTACCATAGAGTGCACCACAGCACTGGCCCGCCCACAAATACACAACACTAAAAAAATGTAAAAACTTAAAATAGCCAATACTCCATTCTCTGGTACCCTGGCAGTCTCAGCTCTCTCTAGGAACAGCAGATAAAGCTGGGTGACTTAGAAACCAGTTCGCACCAGTTTGCCCAAAGCATGGCTATCCCTGGCCAAAGGGAAAGGGAAAAGATGTAGAAAACGGCGTGTTCTCACCATGGCTGAGGAGGCGGCCGGCATTCAGTGTAAACACTGACAAGGCCAGCACCATCTAGTCTGAAGCAATCTTTAGACAGGACAAAGGAGTAGTTTTAGTTTACTTAAAAAAAAAAAAATCCTACCTGTATTCAGGCAAATGGTGGAGGTTTGGCTAGCTCGCATAATTGTTTTAAACTGATCAGTGTGTTTGTGAGAAGAGAGCACTGATAAAAGTGAAAGGACAAAAAGCATTTCTTAATCTCCCATGTCTGAGCTATGCCATCAGCAATAACATAAAATAGCTGACCACAAAAATCAGCCTGTGCTCTGCCCTTCGGGAAAGCCGCCCAGTGTGGATGGCCTGCTGAGTGCATTGAGGTGCTGCGGAAGAGCTCTAGCCCAAGATCAAGGGGAAGGAGGGAAGGAGCCAGGGGTTGAGGACACAGGCTCCCTCCCTGTGTGGTCCCATCAGCTGGCTCCTCTGAAAACAACTCTCCAGACCAACCTTCTGCCTTCCACCTTTCAGAAGCAGAGGGTGCAGGAGAGCCACAGACACCATCCCAGAGCACCTGCTACTCTGAGATTTCATGCCCCTTTGTCAAGACTTTCAACACTTTTGAATTTGTCCTAACTTGAGTTTGCTATCTTAATGTTTCAAAAAGTAGAAGAATGTGAGTTCAAGGCAATGAATACTGTTTTATGAAAATAAACTTTACAGAGTAAGTTCTTCAAAACTGCTATGGGACTTCTTTCCCATGAGCCACAAATACACTAATTATCAATGCGTTCTAGTATGATTAATAGGATGAATAGTGTGCCACTGGGTGTTTTCAGTGTTCTATTCCTAACTATACAGCAAAATCTGACATTACATTCACAATCAAGCTTACCTTTTAACAGTCCAGTATTACGAGAAAGAAATCCTGACACCTTGCAGTAAGTAGTTCCCTAAGAGCTAGATTTACTTACTTATTCACAAAGTTTAGAGACAGAAGAGCTGCATACATCGAAGGCTACAGATGTAACTCACTGGCCTAGCATGGCTGGGCCATGGGTTTAATCCTTACTCCTCCCATCCTCTCCAGAAAATTATATGTAGCAAAATTAAGAGAAATTAAGGAAGCAAAATGGTAGAATCTCTTTCATTTTAAACCTCTCTCAGAATTTTTTTTCCTTCATTAAACCCCCCCCCCCAAAAAAAAAAACCCAACAACACTCCAGCATCAGACAGATCAAATCTGCTACTGAGTAACTGAGTATTAGGCAGAGACATGTTGGCCAGCAATAGATGACATCAGACAAGTACTTCTCTTTACTACTTCATGTACTTATGAAATAAATACATGCAAATTTCAAAAAGATAGTGTATGTAGAAATATCTTTTAAAGCTTAACAGTCCTATATCATCCAGCAGTTTAAATATGATGTTTCCAGAGACTATTCACTGATCTGAAGGGGAAGGGGATTGCAAATGTAAATAAAACTGCAAAACAACAACTAAAGCCAGATGTGGTGGCACACACCTTTAATCCCAGCAACTTGGGAAGCAGAGGCAGGTAAATCTCTGTCCCGCTTGTTTTATATAGCAAGTTTCAAGCCTACCAGAGCTACAGTGAGTCCCTGCTTCAAAATAAAACTCACAAAAGGACACTTTGAACAGATCTCATTTAAAAAAGCCTAAGATCACCAGGTGGTGGCAACAAACACCTTTAAACCAACTCAAGAAGCAGAGGCAGGTGGATTTCTGTGAGTTCAAGACCAGCCTGTCTACAGAGCTAGTTCCAGAACAGTAAAGACTACACAAAGAAGCCCTGTCTTGAAAAACCAGAGAGGAAGAGAGAGAGAGCGAGAAAGAGGAGAGGGAGAGGAGAGAGTAGAGGAAAGGAGAAAAGAGAAGGAAAGAGAGAAATGCATAAAAGAAAAATAATCTGCCTTTTTGGTCTAGCACAGTGGTGATCAACCTTCCTAAGGCTGCAACCCTGTAATACAATTCTTCATGTTGTCTTGACCCTGGACCAAGAAACTGTTTTTGTTGCTACTTTTATGAATTGCAATTGGTCTTTGGGACCCCCTTAAAAGAGTTGTTTGACCACACACACACTCTCTCTCCCTCCCTCCCTCCCTCCCTCCCTCCCTCCCTCCCTCCCTCCCTCTCTCTCTCTCTCTCTCTCTCTCTCTCTCTCTCTCTCACACACACACACACACAAAGGGGTAGAAAGCCACAGGTTGAGAACCACTGGTCTTGTGCTAGAACACTGCATGAACCAGGACTGCAGGGTAAGAAATAAAGGCTACCAAAGGCAGTTTTGTGGCAAGAGCTCTCAAAGAAGCATTAGTTAAAACACTGACAAAAGAAGGAAAAAGTAGGAGGGAGCAAGTATTCCCATACCCAGGAATTTTAAAAGTAGTCACCAAGAGACATTAAAGACCCTCAAGTGGAAACAAGCAGCCTTTTCCGAAATGAAACAGGCTTTGTCAAACTGGAGATTTCTAGCATTTCAGTCACTGAGCTGGGATAGCATTATTCCCACTGAATTTACAATACCTTGGCATGATGCAGGTCAACACCGTACATGGAAAGCCTCTTTGCATTTTCTAAGAACTGAGAATCAGCTTGTGCTGGAGATAAGCCCCTGAGAATCAAAAGAAACTGTGTTACCCAACGGGAGACACAAACATGCTTAAAACAGATGACTGAGCGAGGGCTGGAGAGTTGGGGCGAGGGCTGGAGAGTTGGGGCGAGGGCTGGAGAGTTGGGGCGTAGGGAGTAACTCAGCAAGTAAGAGACAAGCTGCAGCCCCGCCTCTAGCACTTCCATTAAGGTCATTTAATCTTCCCTTTCCAATATTCTCACTGGGGGAAAAGCCTGAGCAGCAATAGGAGCAACATAAGGGAACAAGCCTCTGACCCAATGGTCTTCATTTCCAATTGCTGCCTTTCACACCCAGCAATTCAAATCTCAGTGACAGAATAAATGTCTGTTGAGCAGAATTTAAATACAGAAATGAAAGCCAAATACTGACCTTTTTAACTTTCTAAAATAAAAGTCTATGTATAAGGCCTCTTGAGCATTTTAAATCTCTGAAAGTTAGTCAAATGATTTTAGTCAATATTTCATAAAATTATGACTTGAAAATATAAAACATTCTGTATCTTAAAGAGATCTTAAAAACTCATGCAAAACTCCATTTTGACAGAAATATGAAAGTATTTGAGATATGTGTGGCAATCAAGTTATTTAAGCAATCCTCACCTAAATGAGAGGTTTTCTGTGCATTGTAGGAACAGCTGCACATTTAAGCTATCCCATACCCACCACTTCTATACTTCTAATTCAAAATCAGATGCTTCAATACCTCCCCAGCTTTTAAAAAAATAACATGTTCATTCTTGGAAAATCTCAGCCACATATACAGTGTGTTTTGGTATCACTGACCGCCCCTCCTTCCTGGCTTTCTTATAAACTACAGAAATAAAGATCTAAGAAACAGAAGAAATGTAAAGCAAGTGCCAATGCAGTATATCCACAAGTCTGCTTCCTGTGTATCTGCTAACACAGGACAGGACAGAGAAGGAAATGCCATATGGGAATATACATTACTCTGATAAAAGAGTTTAACTTCAATAACACAATCCCCAATATCAGTAAGAACAATGATGGTCACATCTCAAGAGCTGGAGAATGGCAGTTGTCTCCGTCAGTGCTGGATAAGATCCCGAAGGAGAAAGTAGAGAAGCTAAAACCTTGTTCTCAAATACGGAGCACTATGGCAAACTCTGTGCCTGTCACAGCAAATCAACAGACCTGTGAGTTTTATGCAGCTCTGCCACCTTTTCTTCCAGCTCCTTGGTCTGTCCGGGGGCAAACTGGAAGTCACTAAGATTACTGCTGTCATACTCTTCTGGGTCATAGTCTCCATGCTCAGCCTGCAGTGTGTAGGATCCCAAGAGGGCAAGAGTCACAAAGGAACAGGGCAGGCGGCCAGAGACGATGTCCTGCCGCAGTTGAAGGCACAAGAAGTATCTGTGAGGGGAGAGGAAAGGGTGAAGAAACACCAGTTAACACCACAATACCCTCAATTCCTTAACTTGTAATATTCCATTGTGAACATACATGATGGAACTATTTATAGACACAGCAAAACTCATCTTTCCATAACATGAAGTTCTTTTCTGCTCCCTAAGCTTCTACCCTTGTGGCTTATTTATAAAAAGTATGTCTAAAATTTAATTCATTTGTTGTTGTTTTTCAAGATAAGGTTTCTCTGTGTAGCCCTGGCTGTCCTACAACTCACTCTGTAGGCCAGACTGGTCTCTAACTCAGAGATCCACCTGCTTCTAACTCCCAAGTGGTGGGATTAAAGGAGAATAGACATCTCGATAGCAAGCAAGAATAATCCTAAGAAAAAAATGGTAGTCATTCATTCTTGCTCATTTCTATCATTTTCATACTAATTTCTTCTTTTCCTGAAATGCCTTTAAGGACACTCATACTCAATCCATGCCGAAGCCCTTGCTTGCCCACTGTCTTGTATGAAGATGGCTAGCTCAGTTTCAAAGACCCAGCAAGCACGTTGAAGTCAAGAGAGCTGATCTGTAGTCCTAAGCAAGTTAATGTAGCCCGAGGCTACTGTGCTGCCTGAGCAATGAGAAGTCTTTGAAGGTGAGAGTAAAAGGTGCATAAACAAGCAGCTGGCATAGGAGCCTGGGAATCCTAAATGGGAGATACAGCAAGAGCTACCTGCAGTCAGTCACTCAGCTGTCTCACTACACCATTATATGACCTTGAAATAAACTGTGGTGCCTCATTTTAAAAGGTCTTTTCAGGATGGTCATCCCTAGTAACTGCTGGCCACTTTCTCAGAGTGGACGCCTGGTCTACCCATGGCTGTAAGACCCTCTTTTCTCCCTTTCTTGCTCTCTACCCCACAGGTGAGGAAAGCACAGCCTCCAGGTCAGCCTCAAGGCCAGGAGTCACAGAGCAGTCTGGTTCCCCACACCAGATTTCAGTTCAATGTAGTTATACCCGACTTTCCATGGGGTCTATCCCCCAACAACAGAACTCTAGGATCATCACAGTCACACTCTTACAAAGAATTCATGCAACCGCTGGCAATTGCTTTACAATTTTCTAAGTATACGAGTCTTCTCGTTGATGCTGTATTTTCATGCATGTCAAAAGTTCTCTTTTTAAGGAGGTTTGTGTTCCCTTGACCTCTAGAACCACACAAACGTCAGTGAATCTCTCTAGAAGATGGAATTTTAAGCTGGGTCCCAGGCTGTCCCCTAACTCCCACCAGTGGTTGAGCTAGGCCTCCACTTGAGCACTGACAGTCACAGCACCTGATGCTCCTTCTGCTGTCCCTCAACCTTGCATGCTATGCTAGTCCTCCCATCTGCAGAGCCAAGTCCTAAAACTTTCCAACACAAACTGACAAGAACTTTCGGAATGTCCCAGCTCTATTTTCTTTACGTGGTATGAGACTTCACCTGAATAGTGTTCTCAGCCTCTTCAAAATCCCGCTGGACCTTCTAAATGTCAACTCACAGTGAAGATTTCAATCGGGATATAATAGATCTCAAGTGGATGGCTAGTCATGCTACACACAAGTCTTTAATAGCAGAGCAGAACCTAACATTCTTCCCTTCACAGAATGGGAAACTTTTCAAGCACTACTCTACTTATATGGAAAATTAAGCATATGCCTGTGAAGTAAAGTTGCAATCATCAGAGAATTATTTTTCCCCAGATTACTTCAAGGAAGAGCATGTATAACAGAAGGCATTGCCTCACAAATCCGTTATAGTCATGGCTAAAAGGCACTATGCAGAGAAACTCTATCCACTACATGCCAACACACCAGGGATTAGAGCCTAAGCAACTCACTGTGTAGTTACAAGAACTACTATTTATTTTCTACTTGTTGGAGCGAATTGAATCGAGGCATGATTAAGATATGAGAAGTAATTAATTAGCACGGTGGTGTGTTGGAATTCAGCAACAAGTGGCAAGGTAAAAATAAACAAAACACCAGCCATTTTTCCAATCTTGGCAATAAATGTCTATATGATACCTATACAATGAAACTAACACAGGCAAACATGATGTATGTATGGAATAAAGCTGCCAGCAATATTTTCTTTTGAAACTGGCAATGCTTCAGCTATTTGGAATAAGATCCATTTTTGAAGTAAACATCTAAGTTTGTTTTTTTTCAAAGCTGCTGTGAGGCTAGTGTGACGCCTTCGTAACTACAGGCACTCGAAAGCAAAAGACACCTGACCTGAGTTCAATCCCTAGAAGCCCTATCAAGGTGGGAGAAGAGAACAGACTCCACAATGTTATCTTCCTACTCCACAAAGTGCATGTGTACCCTGGCATGCACTCCCATGTACACAATAAGCAAACAAGGAAACAAATACACATATAACTGCCTTGAGGGAAACACATGATCTAGCTGTTAAAAGCATTTAGGGTTCTTACAGGGAACCCAGGTTGGCTTCTGAACACCCATGCACTGGCTCAGAATGGCCTATAACTCACCTCCCTCATCTGTCCTGTGTGTCCTAGGCATGCATATGTTGGACATACAGATAAGCAGGCAAAAATTCATGCCATACATTTTTATTGCATTTATTTTCAGTCCTAAAGTTATAACCATACTCAAATGAATAGTCACAAGCAAAGATTCATTTTAAAATATTAACGCAAGGAACCTGGTGATATCTTCGGTCAACTGAGAAGGATCCGGAGGGTAAAACTTCACATTAAAAGTAAATAGCCAAGGAAGATCTGTAATTAAAAAAAACTCGATTATTTACCAATAACATAATTTTATTTAGAGCAATTTAGTGTCACCTAGACATTAACAATAAAATTTTAAAAGCTAGAAATTAACATATGTAAGCCACTAGAGAATAGGTTTACTTTTTATAAATAAATATTTTATATGGTGGTTTATTATACATTAAATTGAATGATCGCCATCCAATAATTCTGAGATGAACTGGGATTTCTAGCTGCTAAATAGTCACTGTTCCTTTAAATAAAATAATAATAATAATAATAATAACCTTGGGATTTTCCACATTGGTGGCAAAACATGAAAATGACCAAGTGGTCACAGTAGATATTCAGGAAATGTCTGTCAGTATAATGAAAACATTCAAAAATATCTTGATGATAGGAAAGTAGGAATAGGGAAATACCCTGACATATTATTTCTCAGATTTTAGAACGTGGACCTATAGAACCACTCCGTGTCAAATATCCAGACACTTCGCACACATCCTCATTGGGGGGAGTGGGGGAGTGGGAGGTGCACCAATCCGAAACCAAGTAAAGTCACAGCAAAACTATCTTTTCCCAATAACATGTTTCCAGGAGTAAAATAGTAACACAGCTACCTAGGTATGGCTATATGCTTATATTTTTACTAGAATTTCTATATTTTAGAATGTATTTTTCCAAAAAACCCAAGAATGCTAAATAAACATTTACAACAGACAAAAATTTTATGGCCCATTTATGGTACAGATGGCATATGAAATATATGTATACATCATGGAATGGCTAAAAGGAATAAGTTAACAAAAAATACCTCACATACTTATTTTTGTGGTAAGTACTCTTAAAATCTACTAGTGGTTTTAAATTTAATTGTTATCTCTAATTTTACCTGGCTACATAAAAAAAGCAGTTCAACTAATTGTGAATTATTTAAAAAAAAACCACAGGCAGATTTTAGACATAATAATAGATATACTACTGAGAAAACCAAAATTTAAGATACATTGTAACCATCAGGTAACTCAGACCATCTGTTTTCTAACTGCTAGTAATATGACAAACCAAATGAGACATTCTGTATCTACTGCAACAGGAAACTACACTTTCTAAGCTGCATTCCATGAGGAGACAGTGTTGGATATCATTTATAGAACTCCATTGGTTTAGAAAAGCCACTCTGAATTGTTACTGCAATTCCTTTGCCAAACTATGAGGGCAAATGTCCCAAAATAACTCTAAAAAACACTTCAAAAATAACCAAGACACAAGAACGTGATTCATCATCAACCGGAGTCTTGCTTTCCAAGTTTTTCAAACACTTTTACTTGCACAGTTTCCTGACAAGTTTTCAAACTTTCTTTTTAAGCTTTCTTCTGAAGGGCAATTTCTAACAGGAAGTATCTGCAACCCTGAATAAGTGGCATAAAGCAAACTCAGGAAAGAACTCTATGGGCCATCAATCACATTTTGGACATTGCCCTGTTCTTGTGTCACCTGTCAGATCTGGGTTCAGAGAAAGTATAAGTATCCTATTCTTTATGAGTCACACCCTTCACAGAATGTGTATCGGTTACAAAAGGGACAAAGAAAGAATGTCTATGACTGTTTCCTCAACAATGCTAGCGTTAATACAGCTCTGCCTTCTCACTACTTACTTCCTCCCTGATTTTCCATCATGGATGAAACAGCAAATAATAAAATGCAAAAGAGAAAGAGGGGGAAGGCAGTGGATGCTGGATGTCAAAGCAGTTCAAAGAAAGGATGGCCAATCATTTCAGAATGCATGGCACTATCCCAAATCTGGAATGTGCCTCAGTTCTAGACAAGGCAGAAAGACTGGCCAATAAGAAGCTCTTATAAGGTAAATCAGGTGAATCTACAAAGAGAGGCAACGAGAACAGCAACAGGTAAGCCCAAATACAGAACAGAAAATCCGGCATGATTATAAAATTCCCATAATCCCAACACTCAACATTTGACTTCATAGTCAGCACAAGCGACAGAGAAATCCTGCCCATAAACAAACAAACAACATACATATAGAAGGGGGAAATGATAGTAAGACTAAGCTTTGTTATTGAGAGAAAAAACTAATATAAAAGAGTAGATAGTAAAATGGGAGACAGAAGATAGATTGAAAGCACAAACAAAACTGTTTCACTGTTATCAATAATACAGGGAACTTTACTGGTAAGTTCTCAGGGGATGGCTTGTCCCTGGACAGCCCTCAAGCCCAGTTTTAGAAGGGCTGTGAGGGACTTATGTACTCTTCATATTTTCCTGCTGGTCCAAGTGCTTCAGGCTGCTCTTGCTCCCTACCTGTACCTGTTTCAGGTATTCACAAACTCTGAAGGAAGAGCTGAATCCCCCATCAGAGACTCCTCAGCAATTCAAACATATTATGGCACGTGTATCCCAGGGAAGGCAATGTGCAGAGGCACATCTACACTGGGACTGAGGCTGGCTAAGCAGGAAGCACGGAGTCACCTGGAAATCACTACAATGAAATGGTAAAAATGGACAGGAACGGCCAACGCTAACTGTAAACCCAAAGTCAAAGGCAGGTAAAGCAATCTGGAGCTTTGAATGAACCACAGAGAAGATAGGCAGCTCTGGAAAAAACAGACCAGCTCAGTGTAGATATGAACAATGTGCTTATGTGCCTCTAGGACTTGGGATATGCTTAACAATTACAATCTACAGATGCAAACTAAAATGAATGTACACTTGTTTTTAGATCTACACAGGAAATGGTCTCAAATAAAAAGTGAAATCTGCGGGTGAAGAGATGGTTCAGTCAGTCAAAGCCTGCTATTCAAGCATGAAGACTGAACTCAATCTCCTGCATCCGGGTGAGAACAGTGGCACACATTTGAACCCCAGCCTGGGGAAGGGAACAATGGATGCCAGGCAGAAGGGTAAATTCAATGGCTTGACAATGTAATCCAACTGATGGGCTCCAGGTCCAGTGAGAAATGTTATCTCAAAAAGCAAGGTAGAAAGTAATCAAGAAAGGCACCAAAAGCAGACGTCTGTCACGCACATGAGTACACGTACGTGTAACACACACACACACACACACACACACACACACACACACACACACACATTCAGATACATACACATAAACTTCACCCCAAAAAGTCCAATGTATTTTTTAACAGTCAGGCTGTTACTTCATACCAGTAGATTTCACAACATGTGAGAATAAATCTATAGCCTCTGGAAAGGGGAGACTCTCTAAACCACGATACTTTCACTTTTGTTGTTTTTCTGAGATAGGATTGCACTGTTCAGCCTACAATGGCCTGGTACCCATGATCCCTTGCCTCAGCCTCCTAAGTGTCAGGATTGCAAGCACCTGGCACCACACCCAGCTAAACAGTCACAATTCCACAAGCATCTCAAGGTAGCATTGACTTCAATATGCGAAAGAGAACCATCACCATATTCTCTGCTATTACTATAGCATTTGTCCCTATAGGCTTTCATTAAAGACAGACATATTACAGATTTGAGTATGCTTCTTTAAATACTCACTTCTCAGCTGTCTCTTTACTTCCTTTGCGGGATCTAGCCAGTTCTGCAGAAAGATAGAAAAATTAGTGAACCATAAAAACTATCCCCAAAATCAAATGAAATGGTTTACAGTTCATAACTCACATCTCATAAAGTACATTTGAAGTAGCTTTCACCTATTAGCATTCTACTGGGACGGTTGGGGGGGGAGAAAGAGAGAGACAAAGAAAGAGAGAATACAAAATGTCTTTAAGGTGAATTTCGTGAATTTCATTCCCTTGAAATTTAATCCAAGTAATTAATATAAGGTATAATTTAACTATAACTATATATAATCTTTACTACATAGACCTGTTCATAAATCATCCCTCAAACACTGAGGTGATAAGCTGTTCACAGTTCACTCTTACTTAGAAGGATAAAATGTGAACTGGAAACTGCTGCCTAGAGTATAACGGCCTGAGCCAATAATTTCAACCTCTAGAGCCAACGTCGACACATCCCTCAGCCTCCTCAACCTCCTGTCACAACAGCTTTTCCATGCTAGGAAGAGAGAAAAACAGGTTGCAGACAATATTTTCCTTTCTGGTCTTAACATCCTTTCCTTCTTTCTTCTTTTCTTTCTTCCACCTTCTTTCTTTCTTTCTCATTTGAAGCTAGAAAACACAATTCTAAGTAAGAAACATCCTTCCATTTGCCTCTCATTTATACTTTTTGAGAAAGCTAAGACACAAACCAAATTTTAATTGGGAGTTAAAAAACAAAACAAAACAAAACAAACAAAACAAAAAAACCACCAACTTTGAACCACTTAAGGATACTAAATAGTTCAAACTGTAAAATAACTAGTTCCCAATTTTTAACAAATCTGTACTTGTATTTTTTTAACCTTACTATTAATCCATAAGAAATCCATTCACATCCCAAATACAGAACACATTCGTTTATTCTGAGATACAATACAGTCTCAGACAAGTGACCACAGCAAGTCAGCCTGCTTTTTACAAGTGTCCCAAGCAATGCATGATAACACCTTTATCAAACACAATTTTATTCCCATATAGCAACAATAAAATAGTTGTTGTTACATAGGAAATAACGATCTGTCACTCTATGGAAATGATTCAACAGACCATGACACACTAGTAAAAAGTACTAACAACAATATCCTTTGAAAGTAGCTCTCAGATTTTACTACACCATTCACAGCCTGAACTCTGGCGGCAAGGATCCAAGGTACATGTTCCTCTGTCCCAACACTGGTCATATTCAAAGCTCTCATTAAAGAGCCACCAGAGCATGGTCCAGTTTCATTGTTACTGGTGTCCCAGCTGCATGATGCATAGAGGAGCCAGTGGGACCCTGTAATGGTACCTCTAGTGCCATGGTAGGAAGCAGCTCTATTTTTCCACTTAGAAAAGAGTACAGCATTCAGCTTCCTTACCCTGCAGCTGCTGTCCTACACACAGTTGGCTCACAAATGCCAACTATGTCAAGTGCACAAGACCAAGAAAAACATATCATTGAGCTTCTAACACAGGCTGGACTAAGGCTGAGGAGAAGGAAGGTTAAATGCGTGGCACTGAAAACAAGGAAGTAACAATCACACAAAAGAAAATGGCATCAGTGATCATTAGAGAAAACTCCAATGACAAGAGCCTTTATATCACCAACACAGAAAGACAGCTAGGGAGCATTGCTGGTCTCAGGGACAGACTTCCCAAGCCTCATTTCCTCGAGGATAAGCTCACATAGATGCCTGCTAAGGAGAAACAAAAGGTGTCTGTGCTCCAGGAAAGAAGGATAGAAAGCAATGTCATCTTCTGTAACCCACAGACTGACCCCCAGGTCCCAGCTATCACACCCTCCATCCTTCTCTGAAACACTAATCCCTCCAAATTGCTTCATTACCATGAGTGGAGGGAGGAGTTTACCGAGTTAGACATTCATGAGCCACAAGATGGCAAGCCAAATTGAGACTCTCTCCCTTGGGCCACTTCCCACAACACTGACTGTCAAGACTTCTCATGCCAGATCTGTTCTGGATTGCTTTTCACTTGCTATGTTAGAGGCACTGACAAAAGCAACTTAGGGGAGGCAAGTGTTTGTACTGCTTACACATACAACTCATAACCCACCATTGAGGGAGTCAGCGCAGCAACTCAAGCAAGACCCACAGCAGAGGCCGTGGAGCAGTGCTGCATATGGCTTGCGCTCTGGCTCTCTGCTCTTGCTGGCTCGTCCTCAGCTAGCTTTCGTAAGTAGCTCACAGCCTCGGGCCTACAGATGGTGCTGCCATAGTGAGTCGGTCCGGCCTGCCCACACCCACCATCAATCAAGACTAAAGGCCGTGGACCATTCAGACCTCTTCCCAAGTGACTCTAGGCTGTGTCAGGTTGGCGATAGAAACTACTCAGCACAAGATCCTCACCCAGAGACCACAGAGCTGTTTCCACCATAGGACAAAGCAGCAGAAGTTCCCTTTCCTAACCACACTGACTTCCACTCTGGGAGCTCCAGTCCTCCCAGGAGTCAGGAGGTCTTGCCCACTCTGAGCCTACAGTAGTGCATAGGCATGGACAGACTATATAAGCCATATTTGCTAGGTTACTTGGCATTTTAGGGAACTTAATATTAAGTATTAAAAATCAATACCTGTATACTGTTATCTGTCCATTTCCACTTCCTTCCTCTCCGTGATGTAGTCATCTTAAATGATTACACATGATTTTATTAAATTTATTTTTACCTTTGAGTACTTAAGATTATGGTTGGTATATGATTTCTTGTCTAGTATCATAAATTCTCAAGCAAAAATTAAAAAAGTTTTAGTACAATATCATAATGAAATCTAAGTATTTCTCTAGATTGCTACTACACATAAATAATCAAAACTACTTTTGCTGTTGTGTTTTGATTCTGAAGATAAGTCTTTGAACTCCCAATCCTCCTACTTCACTTTCCCAAGTGCTGGGAAATTACATGTATGCACAACCATACTTAGCAAACAAAAACTAAAATAAGATAGTAACAACCAATTTCTCTGGGTGACATTTTAGAAAAGAATGAATGATGCTTAAGACACATCAAAACATGAAAAATAGCATCAGTGAATAAAAGAGATGATAAGATTAAAGATGGTGGCAGGTAGACACATTTAAGTACATAAGAATAAACATGCACACCATCCATCCCCTCAGAAACATCAGTATGTATGCTTTCTATGTAAAAGAATTGGCTCACCTAACCACAAATACAGACTGAGCTTAGAAATATGTGGAGTCAAACTTCCATTTACCACCAATTTTGCATCTTACAAACATTTCTTGTCCCCATTAAGCCTCACTTTTCTCAACACAAATAAAATCACATCTACCTGCCTGAAACAAAAACCCACTACTTTACGGCCTCACATTACTCTCTATGCTGGATCTTAGGACTTCAGAATTTTTCAAACAAATCCACCTTGTATAGCAAATGTTGAAAGGATGGGAGTAAATCTCCATTCTTAACTCTCCATTTTTCTACAATAATAAATAGTGCTGAAGGAGATCCCTTTACTATATATATTTAGGCATATCAGGTTCAACATTAGTCTATGGAAATACTGATGTAAAAGGAAAGCGACAGGCTTTCCATGTCACAGTGAAACTTACTATATACATCTGGAGAATGAGGTTTATAAAGTTTAAATGAAATGAATATAGACTCTTGCTTAGTTTATAAGTGCAGAGTTTACCATGAGCTTTAAGTTCTGCTCCTGGAGAGATATACTCTGGCTATTAGACAACTACTTTAATATGCAAAAAGTAAGCTTGGCTATCAACTAGACTTCTAACAAGCACTCCTTGCAATAAAGTGACTTATATAATGCCTGGGCCAACCGCCAAATTCTATTAACAACAAAAATTTAAGACTATTTTTCTCTTTAAGGAAAGTTCAGTATCCTTAATGATGAATTCACTTAGACACAAATACCAAAACTACACAGACTTGTAATTCTGTATAAAAGAATAACAAGCTGCCTGCTTCTATATACTTTTAACATTTTCTATAGCAAAGTTTATGAGACTTTTCAACAGACACTGAAAAGTTTGAACACTAGCCACGTCACATTTTATTAATCAAATGAGCTGAAAGACTTCCAACTCAGGGTCACAACTGAGAGATAAAATATTACACTAAAACCAAAGACAATTTAGAGTCCTCTCGTGACAAATAGTTATATAAAATATTTATAGCTTTACCAGAATTCCACTTCACAAAAAGGCTGAAGTAAGTACCTGAAACGTCTCTTAAAACACATAATATTTATCAAGAGAAAGAAAAGAGGGCTGGGAGTCCAGCAAAGTGGCTCAACACGGGCTCGGTTGGAACACACACACAAGGAAAGACAGCCCAATCTCCTACAGTGGAAACCTCAAGAACTTCAGAGTAGGACCATTGAAGCTAAAGTGATATGACAATAATAATTTCTGAGGAAAAAATAAAAAGGAGGGACTATACACACTTATCCTGGGAAGAAGGAAAGTTCTTTCACCTAAATAAATTTGAGGCCTGGATTTTATCTATACACATTTATTATATATAAACAGTAAGGTATCTAAAAAGCTATGCAATATGAACTTCATAGTCACATAAGTAATTTAATATACTCAACTATATTTGAGCATTCATTTCCTGAAAAGTGAGTGCCTCATGAAGGAGACCTCTCTTTGTGCTCTAAAAGCTTTCATATTACAGAAGTGTTCATCTAATTTTGCGTTTTCATCTGAGATGTCATAGGAAAACACTAACCAAAGTTAAATGAGGACTGCTGAACCCCTTCAGCACTGTCACCTTTCTCTCACTGAGAATGCCTCAGTAAGCCCATCACACTGTAGCCTTACGTATTCTTACAGGGAAGAGACCCAACTGTCTACCTCTGATGTCTATGCCCAGCCCCTTCTTATGTTATCTGCAGTAACAATGTTACCCTCCCAAGCTTTGGCCATCCCCTTCCACAGCCAAATGTTGGATCTTGTCATCACAAAACTCTCTACCTCACTACACTTCATCATTCTACTTTCAGATACAGAGTAATGAATAGAAAAAAATCAGCACACAAAAAAGGTTTGTGCCACATATGTTGTTAAGAGCAAAGTGTTAACTCACATCCCTTGAGCTGTGAGGAGGACGGTAGAAGGCACACAACCACAACCCCCTCCCACAGCCCCTGGGTGAGGGCTGTCACAGTAGGATATTTAGGTAGCTCTTTAGAAAAGGCAGACATTCAAGTGATAGACAAAGAAACTGCCAATCAACTCAGCACATATGTAAGAGCAGACAGATACACCTTATATGTATGGGAAGATAGACACACAAGGCTCACTTGGGAAGCGGATTCTGGCATGCACTGAAATCAACTGCTCTGAGACAGTACTGAGAAGTAAAGTTCAAGCCGACTGCAGAGAATTAAACTGTAAACATTCAATGTTTTAACTAAGGGAAATCTCAGACACCTGGCTATTCACAGAGTTAAAGAGAAACAAGAGCCCAGAATTATTCTTCAGGGATAGGTGCCACTTAGGGGAAGATGAAGTTTGCTTCTAGATCAGGAGTATAGACAGCTGAGTAAACAGACCAAAGGTTCAGGTGTAAGACATAGACTAGACATCTGTATTAAAAGTTTAAATTAAAAAAAATAGTAAATCCTACTGTCTAAACACTATCTTTTTCAAAAGGAATGTTCCAGAAATAATTTTCTAATGTTGTTTATCTTGCTTGTACTAACAAAGCATTTACAACTTACTAAATTGTCTTTATATTTTACAAAAATTAAACACTCTTATGAATCTACCAATAGACAATCTCAGAAAAGATACAATTGCCAAGTTCCCAGCACTTCCTCTTTTGGAGCTTTGAAGAACAACAGACAAGCACTTGACTGAACCATTACCAAGACCAACTTGTAATTTACTGCCTTATAAGGCACCGCGTTTGTTTAGTCAAGTGTGTTATTACTTCTTACAAACAGTTCTAATAAAAATACATACCATTCAACAACCAGGCATGCAATTTGTCTTTAGTCTAAAGGTAGAATTAAACCACAAATTACATATCAGAGATTTAAAACTGAGCAAGTTGAGAAAATTTAATTTGCATATAATTATCATGAATAAAGCTAAAACCCTTTATTTCATTACTGGGATATACAAATACAAACAATGATACTGTGCAGGCAAATAACAAGATGAACACTATGCTTCCTCTAATGACTACTGTGTTCTATTGACTGAGATATGAATGCCTGATGTTAGACAGAAACCTCTTTCACCACAACTGAGTATTCTATATACCCTAAAGCAGAATGCCTGACAGCAACAACCCAACACACTAAACAGGCTTCCTCTGCAGGGTCAACTCAAGACAAACTTAAATTTTTCTCTCCTACTGACAGCATCTTCTCACCCACACCATTTCTAGACACTCAGAAAATGAAGCAGAAGAGGAAAGCCCTTTTCCTAGTAATGCTGACAGTTACAGAGCTGCCCTAGTCCTACTAGGAAGGGTTAATATTTCTACCCGTATTTTACCTGTGAAACTGAAAATCTCTCAAGTGCAATAAAATTAGTATGAGCTTCAGATCACAGACCACCCTATGCTCTTGCTTAATGTCTTGGGAAAATCTTAGACATGTTCTCAGCATACTCCTTGACATCAGGTAGATCTAATACCAGGGTCAATCCAGCACTGGTTGGACAAACATATCACCTGAGAGAGCTGGCCCAACCTTCTCTTTTGCCCTCAACAGCCCAACAACAAAGACAGGAGTACCTTTGCCACACAAAGTCACTAAGGCCCACTAAGCAAGACAAATACTTCCTCCCAAGTATCTACTCGTGGATACTCTTACTCCCCCCCTGTTCTGTGCACCCATTTCCCTAATGCTCAGGTTTATTCAATAACTACTACGCAGGTGATTACACATCCTTATGCTGGCCAAATGAGCCTACTTGGCCAGCCACTGTATTTAGTACCATGAAGCAAAACTGGGACATAACTTAGATAATATTCTTTAAAAGACAGTCTTCATGTTAGATCAATTTTCCCACTATTGAACTTTGTAATTTGAAGTACTTTCTCCTCAACAATCCATTACACAAGTTCATTCCACTGTGAACTCAAGAGCTAAAGCTTTCATATAATTTTATACTCGGGTTTTTCAGTCTCAATTAAGATAGAAAAGCATCCCATTCCATCTGCTTATGACAGAAGAAAACATTATATACCTCAAATGCCAAAAAGCATGAATCTCTCACATAATCACTTTTAAATATTTGCCAAAATCTAATAAGCATGTAAATTAGTTAAATTTACTCTGAAATTAACTGATTAGAAAATTAGAGTACTTTCTAAAGGACAAAGGTGAAGTTACTTACTTTCTGCTCAGCATTTTCCTGAAATAGCAGCCCAAAGTAGTCCTTCTCCAGGAGATTGAGGTGTTCACACACTTTGTCAAACAACACTTGTCCCTTAGCACGTTTCTGCAGAAAAACAAAGCAAATCTTCACTTTTCTAAAGGAGATCACAAAAGGGAGACAAGAGATGTTGGCTGAGAAAGGGGCAAAGGACATATGTGACATGAAAAAGGAAGGAAGATACTGGGGTTAGAAAAGCATTCAAGACAATGAAGAAGGGGAGGACAACAAGATCAAACTTTGCATGAAAATGCCATAAAATCATTTTTGTATACTAATAAATACTAAGAGTATTTTAAAAGCACCACATATTTCTTACAAATGGATATAAAGTATTTTTAAATGTTCTAACATTGCAAAATATTCTAAAATAAAGACATAGCTAAATGCATTCTGCTTTATTGCTAGTCAATGTTACTAAGATTAAAAAAAACAAAATAGTGACTATTCATCTACTCATATGAACAACAGTAAAGACATATGTGCAAAGTGTTTCCCTTAAAACCCGATGACTCACAACAATTCTTAAAAGGATGCTGCCCTATGAAAACTGTCTGATGTAACTTCTCACAACTTATCCTATCAGCACTGAGGTTTTATTTGTTTATATTTTTATTGCTGTTACCGTTTTCCCAAGATATTTGTAAAATACCAGCATGTTCCATTTAAATTACATTTTTATTTCTAGTCTTTTAGGGAATATAGTATCAACTCTTTAGAGATTTAAAAGCCCCAGAAGCCATGGAAAAAAGTGATGGCCATTTTACCAGTGACAGAGCATACCCATTTCCAATATAGACACTTAACCTTGGGATAACCCAACTGTGAGTTCAGTCAGACACGCATTAACTCCCCACAGGCACGTACAGATGCCACAACTAGATGGCCAGTGAAATTAGAACTGGACCAATAAAATTAGAGGGCTCAGTGAACAGCCCAATGTCAAAATATGCACCTATCCATTCATGCAGTACAGAGAAATTACATACACACAAACACTCACATACACAGAGACAAAGAAATCAATTGATCATTCTTAGAATATGGTACTTCTACTACTAAATATTTCATAACATTTCTAAAATACAGTTGTTATGTTAGTAGTAAATGGAGAAATTCACACAAATCATTACCATAAGCAATATCCATCATTGTGTATTCACAATTAGTAGTTGATATTTAATTTTACTAAGCTAGAGAGAGGTCCTTCAATTGTTTACATGTTTACAGTATATAGAAATACTGAGGTCTAAATAAATCACTAGTTCTAACAACCAGTTTTAAGAGTTGTGAGTGTGGATAACAACACAGCACAAGCTATGTGGCAAACAATAAATGAAAATGGTGTGTAGTTACTGGTCATGGTTCTTGAAATTAGGAATATTTGAAAGACCTATCTAAGACAATATCTACAAATATATCGCAGAGAAAACACACTCCAACACTGGCTTAAAGTCATTTTTTATAAACTCATATCTTTTCACGAGTTTCTATCTCAGAGACATGCACTACTGGTAAGTATTATCCTAAAAGACTAGGAACACATCCACAAAGCCACCCCCACAGTCTGGTGTTAGTATGCTGAGCCCCAGCATGGGGACTGGAGTCAGACCCAGTGAACAACACTCAATACTTCGCAAACATCTTTTCTGTTACTACACAGTGTGACAATGGGAAAACCATGTTGTCTCCTATCTGTAACATGGGGACAGTAACTTCCTAGTAGCTCTCTGTAAGAATCAAGGTAATAAGACATCAAATTGTCTGGACCAACCATAGCTAGGAAAGGGAAGGGTGCAGTGTGGGAGAGAACTGGTCTACTTTCCAGGAGTCAATCAGATGCTTTATGTATCTGTATAAGTTCATGTGTGTGTGTGTGTGCACATGGCAAGGGACTGCACCTGTGGTGGAGGGGTAGACATGCATGTGTGTGCCAGAGTCAGCTCTGGATGTCTTCAGCATAATCCACCTTATTGTTTGAGGTGAGTCTCTGACTGAATCCCAAGCACCATGGTTCAGCTACACTGCTGTCCAGCAAGTCCAAGGGATCCTGTGTCTGCTTCCCCAGCACCGGGAGTCAAGTGTGCTACCTGCCACGACGGGTGTACAAGTGGATGCTAAGGCTTCAACTCCAGGTCCTCATGCCTGCACTGCACTGACTGAGCCGCCTCACCAGCCCACATCTTTCTGGGTTTCCTTTGTTTGTTTTGGAAGATACTACATAATATATTAGAGATGAGCTAAGGAGATGGAGTAAACAAGATAATTCAGATATGTCTTCAAAAATATTTTATTTAAAGTCTAGCAGACCAGCTTATGGAAAGTTTCTCTTAAATGGGGGGGGGGGGGGAGGAAAAAGGGGAGGGGGAAAGCAGACCCAAACTAAGGAAAAGCAGACTGAAATCTGAAGCATTGAGCAAAGTCTCCTGTGTCTGTGCTGTTATTTGTGGCATTCGTTACTGAAGCCAAAATATGACATTTCTGGAGGTCTCTCAATGTGGAGGAATTTGAGCAATTGCTTACCCAGCAGATTGCAGAGGATGCCACGCACCACAGGCGCTTTATAAAACGCCATCACTGTGTCCTTGTAGGCCCCTCCACAGTGCCCTTATTGTGTACCAAGAAGCCAATGATGGGAAGCACACAATGCAATCCATACATTGCTGGCCCAGAGCTATGCATTGTGCACTCACTCTAAAGTACACTGTGCAAATATCAAAGGCCAAGGAGCAAAGGTATGCACACAGCAAACAGAATGCATCACTAAAGCCATGTGCAGGAGGAAAGAGCATGTCAGCCTAAGGGCATGCTTGTCAGAATTCTTTTCCTACCAATCTGAATCACCTGTCTGCAAATCTGTTCCCAAAGTTCATTCAAGTTCTGAAAAAAAATTATAGTAGAGCCAACAACCTCTTTGTATATGATAACATAATTCTATGAGTAAATGAGTCATTTATGTTTCCATGACCATTGATAAAACTAAGTTTGAAAAGGTTATTCCAAGTACTCAAAATATTCCTCCAAGTTGAGATGCCTCCATGTCCTAATTGAAGAAAGAAAATCACAACTGACTATTGACTATATTCATACTTTTTTTTCTTGTCATCAATCTCAAAGCAACACAATGCAACAACTACTTAGACAGTATCGTCACTGTACTAAAATTCTAAGTAATTCGGCAGTGGCTTAAACTATACAGGAGGATATACATAAGTTGCATATAAATACTGGGTCACTTCACAGAAAGGATTTGATGTTGTATGGCTCTGGGGATCTGTGAAAGTTCTGGGAGCCAACTTCCATAAGCTGCCCAAGAACAACCAGATTTGCAGAAAAAAACAAAAAGATATATTTGAACAGAATAGCATTTACATACATCCTTTCATCCCCTACAACAAACCTCCATTCAACCCAATTAAACATATATGCAAAATAAAATTATTATCCAGAGACCCTTCAAGAAGAAATAATGAAATACCACTCATAAAACCATCAAATACTATCAAGTGTTAAAATAGAAATCACAAAGCTGACAGAACTAATAAAAAGTCCTAAAAGATATTTATTATACTAACTTTAGTATGTGCTACATTCAAGGTGAGGATCCACGGGCTTATCTTAATCCTATGATAAAACACACTCATTACAGAAAGTCTGTTGCATAAAGACTTAGAACTTGATAACACACACTTAGCGCTAATCCCTATAGAAACTATTATATACAGTATGTGTGCAAATGCACACACATCCTCTCACTCAACTACCACCATGGCTACTGCCGCCGCCGCTGCCGCTGCCGCCGCCGCCACCACCACCATCAGCAAAACTTTAGAAATGAGATTCTCTTTCTCTCTCTCTTTGCAACCTCTCCTATAGATGGTAATGCACCTCTCAGTAAGGAAGATTAGCAGAGTGGAGAAATGAACTGAGGAATAATAACTTATTTACTAGTGATATATTCAATGACTTTGACCCAGTTAAAGCCAGCCAAGAGAAGCATGCCTAGCTCAAAAATGGACACTGGCCCCATAAAGCCAGCAGACAAACACTGACAGTGTAAGGATGGCACAGGTTGCCTTGTAGTAGAGCCTTATACCAGAGATCTCACTATTGCCTTCCCTTTATATAAGTAAAGGAAGCGTATCTTCCCTAACACGTTTTGTTGTTACATGAAGCTTTTATCACACCACTACATCTGGAAACCCCTGATAAAAATCTGGGGGATGTAGCTGTGTTTATCTGTTTGTGGTAATAGACCTGAAAGAAGGCCTCAACTTTTTTTTTTTTTTTTTTTTAATTCTTCTGTATTAGAGATGAGAAAATCAAGCCCACACAAACTTTACCAACTATACTGTGAACCTCAGCTTGCCCATTGTTGATTTTCTAAAGAGAAAACAACTCAAAGATGATTTCTCCTGTTCTGCGGCCTGTAAGGCCTCAAACCAGGGACAAATGACTATCTGAGGTGCCTATTCAACATATCAAACTGGACCTGATTACCATTCAGGTTCTCCCAGAATCCCTCAGTCCTTAACATTTAGTTACAGGGCATGGCTGTCATATCCTGTCAGCCCCCTGGGCCTCTTCCCTATATAATCCAGACATTTTGGTTACTCTGCCCTTTTGTCTACCCTTTACTCTTCTGGCTTGCCTCTCTCCCCTCCCCTGTCTCTTCACAAGGCCAGGCTCAGGGTGGTGTTCACTCTGGACTCTTCCAGATGTGCCTGCCTCTGCCTCTCCTCTCCCTCATATCTACAATAAGCCTCCTCCACCACACCTAGGGGCAGTCAAGTCCTCCATTTTTATTTCTTTTTTCATTCAGTACCAACAGGTGAGTATGTCCAAGAGCTACTACTGAGTGCCACCTACCAAGGTCTCAGTGCCTGGGACAAAGGATCAGTAAGAGAAGGGATGAAAGATGGTTACAGCTACAGGTTAATTTCATATGGCAAGATTTTGCTTTCAAAATATCACTGATTCAGAGGGGGAAAAAGTCCTGGTATTTTGAAAGTAAAAGTCGAAAAATATATAAAATTTCACGAGTACTCAAAATCCAAAACCATCCTTTCAAGAGGAGACATTATTAAAGAAAGTCATGGGGTTGGGAATTTAGCTCAGCGGTAGGCTTGCCTCGCAAGCGCAAGGGCCTGGGCTGGGTCTGTAGAAGAAGGGGGGGGTGGAAACCCAGAAAGGAAACTGGAATAAGGTATTATTGATGTTCACATTTTCAAGTCCAACCTAGTCAGCAATTTACTACTTCAAGAAAAACAAAGAATTCCCAGCTACTGGAGTCTACATTTCTCTTCAGGCTGCCACCTCCTGGGGGCTCATCTCTGTAGCATGCTCTTACTCCTGGACTTGGCCAACCTTTTTCAGAAATATAATGAACCCTTTTTATCATTACGACCTTGAAGAGTTTCTACAAGTTAGCCAACTTTCCTAAGCATTTAAAAAGCACATCCGTGGGGGATGATAAAGGAGGAGGAGGGGAGAAAAAGGGGAGAGAGGAGGAGAGAGAGGGAGAGAGAGGGAGAGGGAGAGAGATAGACTAGGAACACAAGCAAATTTTATCAAGGTATCTTAGGAAAGAAGAATAAAAACTGGACAAATGTACTGGGGTGTGGTGGCACACTAAAGGCCAAGGAAGGCAGATCTCTGAGTTCTAGTCCAACCTGGGTCACAGAGCCACAGCAAGTTCCAAGACAGAGAAGCCCCATCTCCATTTTTCTTCCCCCCCCCCCAGTATATAAATGTAAAAGAAAGTAAATGGAAATAATTACTTTCTAGGAGAAGTGGCTTAAGTAAAGGCTTAAAGTTCTGAAGGGAGAAAGGAAACAGATTTGGGTGAAAGAAGCAATAAAAGCATTTAAAAATACAACAAGAGATTCGCAGTCGTTCAACAGCAAAGGGAATTCTTTCACAAGGCAGTGCATGATTAAAACAAACAAACAGACAAACAAACAGGTTCACAGGAGGACAAATGATTCTGAGAACTGGAGCAGAGTCTGACATTATAAACCACAGAGGAATCATGTAGCTGAAGAACACAAAAGGCAGATTATATGACCAGAAACTTTACAGGAGAACAGACAACTCAGGAAGTGCAGGGTGAAACGCTCTTGTATGGCCAGGGATCAAACAGACACTCTGGGGTCAACCCCAGCAGCCCAGTGACAAGCTACAAAGTAGCTGGCTTGAGAGGCCAGGCCAGCTCCCACAACTCTAAATTCTTTGTCTTCATTCAAGTGAGACTAAAATGTGTACACTCTCATGTCATGACACCTTTTCCCCTTTAAAACCAAGTGCCTGGACAGAATTATCACCATCAACCCTTCGGTTAACCTAACGGAATGGAGACTTGGTCAGAGACACGACATTTAGATCTAGTCACTGAAATTTTAAATTTGCACATAAATTATTCCCAGTTCCAAATACATACTCTCTAACTCTCCCTCCTTATGTGGGAATTTTCCTTTTCTTTCTTTTGTTTTGTTTGGTTGGTTGGTTGGGTTTTTGTTGTTGTTGTTGTTGTTTTGCTTTTCTAGACAGGGTTTCTCTGTAGCTTTGGAACCTGTCCTGGAACTCTCTCTGAAGGTCAGACTGGCCTCAAGAGACTCACAGAGATCCACCTGACTCTGCTCCTGAGTGCTGGGATTAAAGGCATGTGCTACCATCACCTAGCCACTATGTGGGATTTTATGGAGTATCATAACTTCTAGGTCCTCCAAAAGTATGTGGATAGCCAAAATGTTTCACCTATAAGGGTCATGACTGTCTGTAGTCTGAGAACAAACACAGGGAGACAAAAGTAGGCACTAACACATACCACTGCAGAAAGCAAGGATACCTACCAAAAAGGGTTTCTGAGACTCAAAAGCAGTACAAAGGCGGCCGGGGACTCCTAACACATTCTCTGCTTTCTGATGGGTACTTCTGTAACCAGAATACCACTGAGAGCCTCCATTCTGGTTGCCTTAAGCTGGGGACTCCTAACACATTCTCTGCTTTCTGATGGGTACTTCTGTAACCAGAATACCACTGAGAGCCTACATTCTGGTTGCCTTACTCATTACTAAGGAAAAATGGTTGCAACATTCCTGTGTGGGCTACAACAATGCCTTCAGTTCTCAGACAAAATCAGCCTGTGGGAAAAACTCGCAGATGCCAGAGGAAAATGTGAGCCTTTACCCAGAATGCACATGTCCACACGCTTCTCAAGTCTCAACTTCCACACGTGCTTTCCAACTTTAAAAATATATACACATTTACAGACTCTAGAAAATCCTGCTCAATCCTAGAAATAAAGGATGCAAACATTTTCATTCTTACTGTGCAATCTGAGAACAGAAGAAAAGGCAGGAAACCACTTGTCCAAGACATACAGAGTCACCAGAAAAGTAAACAAATCTCTTGGCTAGACCCATGACTTCAAATAAACTCACTGTACTTTTCCTTAGAGGACAGAGTCCTGCTGTTTTAGCACACCAAGTGTGTAAATGCCTTCTACAGCAGCATCACAAGGAGCCCCACATCTAAGTGTCTGGAGCCAGCATGCAGAATCCAGACAACCCTAACATTCCTGACAATTTAAGCTCTGGTACCAAACTAGGGTATCATATATCATTTAAATAACTTAATGAGATAAAAGTTTATGTAACTTTTATTTAAAAATATAATTTTTAAGCCTCATTGGATATGATGGTACACACCTTTAATCTCAACACTCGGGAGGCAAAGGCAGGTAGATCACTGTACACTGGTTCTCACTGAGAGTTCAAGGCCAGCCAGGTCTACACACATTTTCAGACTCTCAAAAATAATAGCAATAATATTAATCCTCAAAAGTAAGATTTAAAATAAATGTGTGTGATTCAATTTATCAACAGATGGTAAAGTAAAACATAAATAGCAACTTTCATGGAAAGTAACAAAAAGATTACTTAACCTGAAACAAAATAACTAGGCTTTGAATAAAAGGAAATACATGACATGAGCCAGGGAGTGCACAGCAATCAAGCCATTTCCACGGGAATGTTTTTAGCTTAACTACAAACAGTCTCTAACAATGGACTACTACCCAATCTACTTGCCACCTCCACCTCTGCACGGCTGGCAAATGTCTGAGACATTCTTTGATCCTATTAACCTTAGCCAATACTCTCCTTCCTCAGAAGAACTCCAACTTTAACAAAAAGTTTTCTTGAAAACAAATTTATTTGGCAGCTGTCTTTATCTAGTTCCTAAGGTTCAGGAGGAGAAGGAAGAATTTTGAAACAGAAAGCCAAAAAAGAAGGGAGAAGTCACATGTATGTCTACAGTCACAGCTATTCAGGAAGGCAAAGGGAGGAGGAGGCCTTCAGCTCAGGAGTTTGAGGCCATCCTTAGTAAGCTAAGCCCACATTTAAAAAACAAAAGTATGAAAAAGTATGTGTATGTGTACACTCGGGAGAGAGGCGGGATATTGATGGGTACATAGAAATATACACAATATATAAAACCAACCAGTAAAAATATGTAATATAGATGAACACACGCATATCCTGAATATTAATTAATATTTACTGGTTGGTACACAGCATCTTGGTCTTTGCTCTAGGGGTCAATTTTAACCACATGATGGTATTTGAGGTCTTCCAAAATTTCACTTTGTTCCATAAAGAACCCATGACATTCCATCTCCTCATGACTCAGTGCCCAGTTTTCTTTTCTTTTTTTTCCAAGACAGTGTTTCTCTGCACAGCTCTGGAATTCACTCTGTAAACCAGGCTGGCCTCAAACTCAGAGATCCACCTGCTTCTTCCTCCCAGACTGCTGGTATCAAAGGGTGTACCCCCACACCTGGCTAGTGGTCAGTTTTCTAATGGCTCCCTTCTACCATTATGGCTACCTTGAGTAAAAATTATTAGGTCCTCTTTCTTGGGCATGTCCTATAACCAAAGGGTAACTGAAAATCAACACAAGTATAGACAGGATAAAAGAGTAATTACTTTCATCTAGAAAGCTATGAGAGAAATACAACTTTTACTGACTGTTCTCCCAAATACCCCCCCCCCGCCAAAAAAAGCATGTGCCTTTCTCAAATGCTCAAAAATGCATTAATAGCTTCAGTTTCCAACACAAACTTCCTCAAATAGTAGTCAGACACTAGTTTCCGGTGTGGATCTACAGAAACACAGATAAGCACCATCAGCAGATCATCAAGGGTCTAGGCCAGCACTAGACAGGAAAGCATGAGAGCACCCGACTGTGGCTCACCAACCTCTGGACTCCTGAAGGCAAGATAGAGCAGGTCTGATGAGAAGTAGACTCAAATTAATGTTACCAAGCAACCATAGAAACACCACAACAAAAAAAATAGATGAAAGAGACAGTAGTTATGAAGAAGTTCTACTCATAACTTCTACTGCTCCACCATCTACTAGGATGTGATGAATTATACCCTATGTTCAGATACATAGTACCTGCTAAGAGTTCATGGGAGCCATGGATGCAGAACATCTACTGCAGAATATCATCAGGAGCATTGACTCAATTCTGTTTTGCTTTGCACTTGAAAGGAATACGATATCCACTCAACACAATTGCTATAAGACTGATGTATGATTTACTGTCCTCAAAAGTTTCTTCTTAAAAATGGCATGTTAAACAATCCCATATTAATGAAGAAGAACGTAAAGTAGTACTCTCACAGAATTACAAGATTCTAATGGTTCCCCAAGAAATTTAATTCTTGGTGAGTTAAAGGACTACAATCCAGCTTTTAAGCCTGGGCACTCACTACCTCAGCTATGCTTTGGGCAACACAACAAACTGATTCAGTTTGAGCAACAGAATCAATGGCAAAAGACTGCCAGTTACACCTTTACTTTGTAGTGTTCTAAAATAAGATCCAAGAGCTAGTAAACATAAAAAAGACAGCGAGAGGTAACCACATGGAATCAAACTTCAAACCAGCATGTCTGTACAATACAAACAATCCCAAAAGAAGAGCAAAGAAACAGCAAGTGGACAAATAGATAATCAAAACTTTGAAGATAGAATATAGTCATATACGTTAGTACTATGAAAATAATGCGTGTAAATTCACCAGTTAAAAGACAGACTATAATTTTAGAACAAGTCATTTCACTATTAAAAGAAATAGCAGAAGGTGGACCAATTCCTAACCAATATATAGTCACTACAGTAATACTAGTATCAAATAACGTGCATTTAAAGTATAACACAGCAATAAGAAAAACTATGCAAGAATATATAATTCTTGACAGCCTAATAATCTATTCTTAGATTTTAGAAAATACACATTTACAGGAAAACTAAGGCAAATTACCAACGTTACCATGACAGGGCCATTTTAACACACTTAGAAACTAACAGTCAAAGCAGTTAAACAGTACAGACCAGACTTAATCTGATCAAGGACAGATCCAAAACTCTATATAAAGGAAAGAATGTCTTGCTTACCAAACTCAAAGAGAACTGTGCTGACTAGATACATTGCTTCCAAGGAAGTCTTCAATACAAGAAAACCTCTACTTTAGACCACATTCTAAGTACAATGTAACAAAAAACTGGGAATCTGAAAAAAAAAAAAATTCTCTTCCCACACACATCCTCGTATACTCGTGCACACATTTAAAATTTTAAATCATACATATGAAAAATTCCAAAGGAAATAAAATGTTACAAAATAGAAAAGAAATAAGAAAAACAGTAAATAAAACTTAGCTGTTGGCTTGGGAGAAAAAAAATTAAAACAGTAAATTTGCAACAAAGATATAATCAAGAAAAAAAAAACAAATAGAATATTCTTTGTGTTGATTCTGTATCCAAGTACTTTTCTGAAAGTGCTTGTCTACTACAGAAGTACCCTGGTGGAATTCTGGGGGTTGTTTATGTACAAAATCTTATCTACAAAAACAAAGATACTTTAACTTCTTCCTTTTCTATTTGTTCCTTGATTTCCTTCAGTTGTATATTGCTCTAGCTAAGACTTCAATGCAAGCATGATAGTGAACAGTAGGGAGAGAGCAGGTGTCCCTGTCTTATTGCTAGTGTTAGCAGATATGCTCTGAGTTTCTCTCTAAGTTGATGTTGGCAGCCTCAGACTGCCTCTAAACGTGGCAATGCAGTGCAGTTAAGGGGTGTGGCCTCTTACATCATGAGGGCTCCATCTTCATAAATGACCTTAGTGCCCTCATACAAAAGGTTGAAGGAGCTGCTAGGTGCCCTCTACCATGTAGGAGCCATTCCCTCATTGCGGCACATGAGGATCAATACAAAGGTGCCCTCTTGGAAACAGGAGGCAGCTCCTCCTCAGATACTGACCTTGATAATGTATTTCTCAGTCTAAGCCAGTGGTTCTCAGCCTTCCTAACACTGTGACCCTTTAATACAGTTCCTCATGCTGTGCTGCCCTTCAACCATAAAATTATTTCATTGCTACTTCACAACTGTAATTTTTCTACTGTATGAATCATAACATAAATATCTGATATGCATATGATATCCTTACCTGGTATGTGACCCTCAAAGGTGTCATGACCTACAAGCTGAGAACCACTGGAATCTCTTCTTTAAAAATTACCTTTCCTGAAGTATTTTGTTATAATACCAAGAACCAATTAAGAGAAGGACTTTAAATTCTTTGCTACTATTTTTTGAAATTCCTCAAGTACCAATACAGTTACACACAGTGAGCAGACGATTGAGATAGTATATACAAAGATAAAGAAAAGAATTATAAATGCTCAGTGTCCTCGCCTGGCAATATAATCTATTCAAATATAATAAAACTGTTGTTCAACTAGACAGCCACAGATGTTTTATCAAGCTGTTAAAATAGGAATGCCACGAATTTGGCGTAATTGTTTTAATTGTTTCAACAGTAGATTAAGGGAAAGCTTAGTCCATATTTTAAGTTCACAAACTCTAATACCAAGGTACTAAAGCTGCAAGCTGGCACCTCCACCACCCGGCAGTTACTGAGAATAAGCCTTTATATTTCACTGTAATGCTGAGAATGGAGTCTTACATGAAACACAGTTCAGTGAACATTAACTATTAGTGCATGGCATGTGAGCAAATGTCACTGTGAAAAGAAATAGGCAAACACAAATCCTAAGAAGCTGATGCTAATAAATCACCTATTTTACAAATAACAGGTACCTTTTACTAAATAAAACAAAAACAAATGACCTAGGTTTATAAAATTCTTTTTCAGGATAAGAATGTACTGCTAAAATTTTATTGATCTAAAAGTCACCTTACAAGTATCATTTCTCAAATAGGACATTCTACAGAGGTGACAGAAACAACCGTTCACAACAGACACTCACCACACAGCAGTGAGTACACACAGCACGTCAGCATCCCTGCTCAACCCTGCTCAGGAAGTACTATTCGAAAAGGAAATGACAAATCTCTGCATGGTTGGTATTGTGTTTAAAACCTAATAAATAAATTGCCCAATAGAAACTTGGTGCAACAAGAAACATGTCCCACATGTCACGCCACCAACTTTCATTCCACGCACTGAGAGGACTCTGCTCAGTGCCTGCCTCACCTCAAGGTCACAGCTGTATTCAGTGCCATCTAAGAGGGTCACTTTGGCCAGGACAGTCTTGGTCTTCCTGGTAGCTTTCTGAGAGGCCACCTCTGCTTTCAGCTCACTGGTCTGCACTTCCTTGGTCTCCCTCTTGGCTGTTTCTCCTTCCAGTTTGTCTTCCTGTGCTTCCCTTATCTTTTCCTCTTCACTGTCCTTCCTCACTTCTTCGGCAGGCTACCAAGGAAAATTAAGCCCACATTAAAGTTAACAAACTTGTAGAAGACAACATAGAAAAAAGAATCACGCCAGGTGGTGGTGGTAGTGTAAGCCTTTAATCCCATCACTAGGGAGGCAGAGGCAGCTGGAGACATCTCTGTGAGTTCGAGGCCAGCCTGGTCTACAGAGAGAGTTCCAGGACGGGCTCCAAAGCTACAGAGAAACCCGGTCTTCTAGGGTTCTAAATGTGGTAGGCAAGCGCTCCAGCCACATCCTCAGCCCCAAGGAAAATCTTTAATGAGAATTACAATCTACTTTAAATTTAAGCTTTTTAAGACTCAAAAATGATGGAAGAAAGGATATTTTCTATCCTTCATTTTGCCAGGTTCGTGATCTGGGCATTAAATGAATAAAAGAAACTATATCCCAGTGGCTATACTAAAAATAGCATTCAGATAACAAATTTTCTAAAACCTTAAATCACAGCAGAACCTAGGTTTCCACAAGCAAAGAAAATATACACAATCCACTATTTACTCTCAACTCAATACATAAAGCAAAGATAAATAAAAGGGTATGGATTTAACAGAAGGTGGGAGGGTCTGGCAGGCTGTTCAACCTAATCAGAAACATGGATGCTTAAGAGAGGGTGTGTGTTCCCTCTGTTGCTGCGGTGGTGTTCTTTTGCCAAGTTCTATGTTCCAGATACCTAAGGTTGAGGCAGCATCTGAACACAGAAACAGGAAGATATCTAAAACAAGTCAACCTCTTTCCCTAGGTGGCTGGCTGTGTCCCCATTCCCAGTCTTGTGAAACGCACCTGGGTCTCAGCACTAGCTTTCAAGGAAGGCTTTTCTTCCCTGACCTCCACCTTAACCTCCAGGTGTTTCCTCTGAGCCATTTCTTCCGCATCGCCTTTGGCCCGACTCTCTTCTTCAGGAACGGAATCCTCTTTATCCAAGATCTGCGCTTGGGCATCGGCTTGGGTAGGCTCTTTTTTATCTCCTCCATCTTTGGCCACTACCAAGTTGTAAGACTTCTGTTTCTTAAGCCACGGGGGTATGAACCGAGCGATGCCTCTGCTCTCAGATGGGTCCTTGTCTCTTTTCCGGCGGCGGGGACTACTTTGGCTTTCAACTGCAGGACCCTGCTGGGAACCTTTCCCCTCCTCGGGCTCAGATAACTGATTCTGCTCCTTTTCTGTTGCTTCTTTAACTTTCTCCTTAGGTACATCTGCTCCTGCCTGGTCAGAGCCCTTCTTCACTTCCGATGCAGAGCCAACTTCAGTAGTCATGGTTACAGCTTATACTACAACAAAATAAAAACACAAAACAGTATTTTAGATGCTTTCACACTTTCAGTGTAGTGGTAAAGGACAAAAGGGGTGAGATGGGGTGGAAAGAGGAATGACCGAGAAGAGGAAGAAGGCAGTTAATGAGGAAGGCTCAGAAGCACAAGCTGGAAGCTGCTGATAGAACTCTCAAATCACACATCACAATGGAGTAACTGTACAGTTGGAACTCAAAATCCCCCAGACTCAAGCCATACTGATTGCTTTTACTTGATTTGAACTAGCTACAACGGTTAACACAAAGTTTAATGTTTAAGGATTCTTCCTACTCTCAGCCTTTGATCTGTATTAAGGAAACGTCAGCAATATTTGAAAGTATCGAGACACATTGCACTACAATTTCACACACTGAAACCAAAATCTATAGAAATGTTAGCTAGTATAAGAACCAACTTTAAATGCTGGGTGCTCAGCAGCAACAAAAAATGTACTGAAGCAGAACTGAATGACTGCTTTGCTGTCCGGTGGTAAATCCTGTGACTCACCAGCACTATTCCAAAAGCTAAGCTTCTCCGAAATGATTAAAACCAAAAATCGAGACTCCAAGTCTCTACCCTACCCAATCTGTGTGTGTGTGTGTGTGTGTGTGTGTGTGTGTGTGTGTGAAATAAAGATCCCAATCCAAACTAAATATATTATAGAGCAAAAGAATACACCTAAAAATTTACTTGATCGAAATTAATGAAAGAAAATTTAATTAAATCTAAAAATAACTATGAGTCTAAATTTTATACAAGCAAAGAGGGACTTCTCAAGGAAAACAAACCTAGTCCACAAAGGCAGCAGGCAGGGGGTGGGGCCCACTCAAGCTCCTCTGCTCCCTTTCCCAGCACAGCTGTTCCAGAGAGTGTTCTCAGGGCTGGCACACTAGCCAATGGGTAATGTCACAGCTAACGTTTAAATGGTACAAACAGAGCAATTGTTTTAAGGCAGATTCACATACTACACAAGTGACCCTTTTAAAACACACTATGTCAGTATAGTAGAATGCTGTTTGGTCTAGCTATGATAGACACTTTCACATGGACACAGCCTGAAATTGGGTAGTTCTAGGTCAAGAACTTTAACTAATATTGTGATAAGATTCTTGTTTCAACAGCCCAACCTGACTCTAATACATAAAATGAGAGCCAGAAACAGGAAGCCATCTGGGAGATGGCTACAGCAATCCAGGCGTAATTCTTTACTGAGGCCAAAGCAATCAGGGAGCTTATAAGAACTGAATCTTGCATGAGATTCTACTGCATTATACTGCATGAGAAAGGCAGAGGCCATCCTGAGTATGGACAAGGAGAAAACAAATCCCGGCACCTTATGGGATACTGGGGAAGGGTATCCATGGAAATAGGATATCCAGGAATGATGAGTCAGGCCAAGATATGTGACTTGATGTTAAGCTTGCTGTGACTGACGGGTCTGTGGAGATGTCTAGCTGGCCAATAGAAGAAGGCTTTAAAGGAGACTGACTAGGTGTGCTCCAGAGATGCTGTCTGTGCACTGTGGTTACATGGGTAGATAGCTGCAAGCAAGAGTAATAACAGTATTACCTTGGAAACCAGTCTTGTTCAATATTAGAGGATTCTGCAAAGAATCCTTACTACCACCTCATGCAAGGAAGAGACAGGAAAAAAGGCATGTCAGCCTGAAGAAACATCCCAAAATGGCAAGATCAAAGCATAGCAATATGTGATGGGAGATGTCATTCTGTAAATATGTTTCTCTTATTGGTTAATGAATAAAGCACTGTTGGCCAATAGGAAAGGAAGATAGGAGGGACTAGGAGACAAGGAGGAAAGAGGAAGCAGTAGGGATGAGTCAACATGGAGAGGCTGGAGAGAGCAGAACGCTGGCCCTCTCTCCGGTAAGATGAGACCATATGGAAATACTTAGATTAATAGAAATGGGTTAATCATTAAGACAGAGCTAGCCGATAAGAAATTAGTAACTGGCCAACAGTATCATATCAAATACAGAGTCTCTGTGTGTTATTGGGGGCTGGCATGGCGGGGGGACAAGACTGGCAGGGAAAAACCTGCTTGTAACAAATATGTTTGAAACCAATACTACAAAAGAGGGAATAGTTAACTATCAGACCCACATATGACTTCCTATTTTGGGGTATTTACAATTCAAAATGCCTATGAACAAGAACACAATTGGGCCTATACTGCATGAAAAACATTCTTTTCTTCCCCATGTCTTTTTCCACGACCCATTTAAGAATATTATGTACACTAGTCAGGTAAAATCCAAAGTTGATTTCTAGCATGTATTTTGTAATTACATCCTGAGAGCTGAATAACTATCTAGATAAAATTAAAAGAAAAATGCCCCACACTTGTGTAAGCCAACCAAAATAAACTGGCGGCTCTCTAATGACTCTGGCTGTGAGAAACGGGAACAATCAACTGAAGCGGATTTTTGGCCAAAATATTCAGAAAGTGGTGAAACATAAAACTAAATTTCCACTGTCAGGTTAAACAAATTAATAGCTGTTCATATTTTAATCATAGGAGACACCACTATGTCAGATGGTATATGTCTGGTGGCATGCAACTCCTGTCCTTCAAAGCATCCATGAATTACCTGATGAATCCCAAAAAGCTGGTCTACTACTAGAAAACATTCGTGTCAGTTTATGAAAACAATTACAAAACATATTATGGAACTATTCTGAAACTCACCATAAGTAGCTCTGCCCCCACACAAACATAGTGTCATATAATATCTGAAAGTCATTAGTTGACCATGTGACCATAACCTAAAGGACAGAAATTGAGGACAAGCTGCTAATATGGAAATAAAGAGCTCGGATGAACCAAGCACAGGATGAGCCCCACAAACTGTATCAGTAACCACTGTATAGAACCCCAAAGCTGACAAGTGTCACTCATTCAAACTGATGTTATACGACAGGAAAACAATGGAAATAGCTTATTCGGCTGTGAATAGTCAACAATAAAGGTAGGTGTAACTCCATGTAAATAACCAAATTCTTAAAATAGCTCCAAGAGCTCAAACCCAACACTTCCTCCTTTATTTGTGAGATGGTTTCTTAAACAAATCACACTTGCCGTAATTACCATGCTTGTGACTCTCAGCATCTCAGATGTGGGTAGGCCTTTACTGCACCATCCAGAAAAATGAAAACTCGGTGCTGTATGTGGTGTAGTCAAAAAACAAAAACAAAAACAAAAGAAAGAAAATCCAGGGTTGCATTTCCAATACAATGAAAATCCACAGAGGCATGGCTTCCACTTATAGCAGCAGACAAGTAGACTTGTCTTCAATAGGTGGCAAACACTATTTAGTAAGTACTATTTTCCAGGTATTGCTAAGTTATCTAGTCTAACATACTTATTGTATCACCAAGGGAAAGGATTCAGCAAGCTAGATTTGCCTCAGGTAACAAAGTTAAATGGGTAAAGGCAAAATCAAAACTAATGTTTCTCAAACTATAGCAATGTTCATTAATCTTTAATTAGAATTACCCAATCCCATCGTTAGTAGCATAGTTATATAATATACTAAGTAAAGATTTTTTCTGCTTATCAACAACAACAACAAAACACTGCTGTTAATAACCAGCCTATTGGATAAGCATGTGGTTCTGACACAATTATCATGTTGGCATTCTCCAATTGGGACTGATGAAAGTATTTGTTATTGTGACAGCTTCAGGAGAAAAAGCATGCATCACTGAACAAGCAATCAAGCAGAAAACTATCAACAGAGGACCAGCAATGCTTAGCAGAATATGATACTAAAGAAAATCACTCTTTATGTCCTCATGTTTAAAAGGAAAAAAAAAAAGATAAACGCCAAGGTGCTCTCACTACAGTGGCTTAAACCACCTACTGGACATTCTGCTGTTTAAAACACAGGCTCTTAAATCTCTTAAACACTACACAAACAGATAGCCACATAACTTTACACACTCTGGAAGAACTTCAAGTAAAGGGTCTGTGCTAATGGTAGGTTCAGGTGTTTCCTTACAATCTTAAGGGTCTGAGCTGTAGCCCATCTGGTTCATGCAACCCTTAGGCAAGAAACTTGAGAGTTCCCTTCCTGTGCTGAGGTTGCAAGCAACCATGCTCCGATTTCTCCCAGCAAAACATGAGAAGTATTTAGAGAGCCAAGATTAACAAAAGAGAAAAATATACATTTTAAACTTCAAAACTGGTGGTAGGAGTCTAAGTGATTTTTCTTTCCATTCTGAAAAAACACAGAAACAAAACTGTTCTACAAATAACCGTGAGCATAACAATATATCGACAATGTGTGGACAGTTGTAACTCAGCTGTCTTCTAGACCTAACAAAATTAGTGTTCATTTGCCATGTTCATGAGAGGGTAAGAGATCTAAGTAGAGGATCTTGCTGACACCCACAACTGCTCACTGTTTTCATCTCCCCAAACAGCCCACGGTCAAAGGGAAGATTCTCTTAATACCCACTATCTTCCATTCAAGCATCAAATGTGAGAACACTAAATGCAGGAATGAGCCGGCAGCTACCTAATGCTACTGGGGAATTACAGGGCAATGATTCTCAAACAGACATAAAGCATTAAAGAGGAAAAGAGATGGGAGGAACGGGGAAGAGAACGACAAAGAGCTGAAGAAGCAGCACTAATAAAAACAAGCAGACAAAATGGACTGCAAGAAGTGATGTATATAGTTCATTGCAGAGAGCACGGGAGGGGCAAGAAGAAGGCCACCACTGTAGGTTTGTCTCAAAGATGAGATGGTCTACAAATGCTATGCTCTGCATTCACTAAACGCAAATACATTTCAAAGAAAGAACTGGTCAGAGTATGGCATGCATTCGGTGAAGATAATCAAGCAATTTTTAAAATAATCAGTGCTGTGCACCCTACCTGTGGCATACCAGACCGTGCTTGTTTATTTTTACAGGATACTTTGAAAACTCATGACATACTATTCTATAAAGATGTAAACTAGCATCTGCTTGAAATTAAGCCCACACATCGAAAAGATGTGGACTACAAAGCAGCCCTTTGCTAGTTCCAGGACAGGCAAGATCACATTTCATTCGGAGCATGTATTTGCTCTGCTCTTCTCTTTGTAAATAAAAACCCACATTTTGTTCAGTTTTTCTTCCCCTTACTCAAGTATGCAGAGAGAATTCCTCCAGGATGGGTCGCAATGTAGGTTCTGTTGCTTCAGAGCAATCTTGAGGTTTGCCTTGCTTCGTTAAGAAGACATGCATTCATCAGTTGATGAGTTTCCAGGACAAGATTTCTCCCTCTACAAGGGTACTTGGCTTTCCTGCCTCTGAACACTATAAAACTGTTATAATCATTTTAAATCCACCGAAGCAGAAAGTCTAAAGACTACTTGGCACAGGATACAGAGCACTGGCACAAGTTATAGGAAAGAGGACCATTCCCTGATCAAACCAGACCAAGTCAGGTCACATTTTCTGTGATAAAAAATAACATGCTTGGACTTTGGGAGCACATTCCCCAAGGAGGGATATTCCCTTAAACTAGAGGCAGGAGGGAGGGCCTAGTCCCTACTCCAAATGACTTCACAGATTTTGTTGATCCCTCCTGGAAGGCATCACCCTCCCTATGGTGGGGGGGGGGGGGGGTTAGGATAGGAGGGGGTTCAGGAGGCATGGGAAGGAGGGAAAGGGAGGGAGAGAAGGAAGAGGGATCTGGGATGGATATGTAAAATAAGAAAAATGATAAAAGAAATAACATGCTCTCCTATACCTGAAATGATAGCAAAGGGCATTCAAACAGCTTCTGAAGTCTAAAAAAAAACATAGAAATGAAGGCTTAATGAACAGAAAAAGGCAAGCTTGGGAGATGAAGACAGGATTGGGAAGAATTGGGAAAATATTCAAGGTCATCTCTGGCTCACGTGAGCCAAGAGAGAGAAAAAAAAAAAAAAAAAAAGAAATCGAGAACACATACAGACTTTGATGATGATGACGATGATTATCCAGTGAGTTTTATGACTTTAAGAACCATGGTGGTAAAATGCTAGGGGTTTTTCTGTGTTTGATTTTCTTAGTCTAATAGAAGTGAAATATAGCACTATTTGTTAAACAACTCAAAATAAGAATGAAACAAAAAACAATGTTATATCCCTTTTAGATGTTGCAGAGGGTTACATGAATAAAGGCATAATCTTTGCTACTTAGTTAAAATGAAGTAGTTTGAGTAATAAACCCAATAAAACAACTGACCCAACATCAAAGATCCAAATTACATTTCTGAGTTGGCCTAACATAACAGGAAGAAAAGGTGGCATGGCTAAATGATGATCATAACGCTGAAATGAAAAAGGAAGTCACTTCTATTCCTAGTTTAAAAAGAAGAATGCGCCCAAAGGCCAGACAGGTGTGTGTCTATGACCTCCGCACAGGAAGCCAAGGCAGGAGGTCAGGTCAATTCTCATCTGGGCTACAGCATTCAAAAAGAAAAGGGAAATACAGCTACAAATTTAGAATGGAGATACCCTCTCTTAATCACATGATCACCAATCAAGGTTACTGATAAAGAAACATTCCCATACAGCTGTTACTGAAGAATATCTGGTATAGATACTATAAAAGTCAATTTGGTGTGTGTGTGTGTGTGTGTGTGTGTGTGTGTGTGTGTGTGTGTGTGTGTATGCGCTCGCGCGCACACACGCAATAAAAGTGAAAAAGTATTTAAGTATTTTCAGTTATGTCTGTGAAAGAAGAGAAAGTTGGAGCTCCTGAGAAAGTGTTGCATGTTCCTCTGCCCTCCCAACCTCAGTGCAGAGCTGAAACATCCTTTCAACAGTACACTGGTACAGTGCAGGGAAGCCTCACAAAATTGCTACTAACATCTACTAAAGGAAGGGAAATGTAGCATTTGCCAGTTCTCTGAAAGTTGAGGACATTTTTTAAAGGGAAGATAAAGTGAAAGGGAAGGTAAGTGTGTATAATGGTCACATGTAAATATTCCCAATCACTTTCAGCAGCTTCCTCTTCATTCGTAGGGAAAAGCAGCTACAAACTAGCATGAGATGTCACACGCTTCCTGTCCACACGTCCTCCCTGGCCCACATCTGCTACTATGCTCCCATAAAGAGGGACATTTTTGTGAGCTGAGTAAAACTTCATGTTCCCAGTGCAATGTCATACATCCGGTGGCTTGTCAATAATACTTTTATGTTGTTCCTGGTATCAAGGGAGCATTTATTAGGTCATCATCATGCAACACTCTACAGAAAAGAAAAATATACCAACAGTTTCTCAGAGTGACATCAAAAGCAGGCTCAAGCTAAAACAGCTATCCTAACAGCTATCATGAAATACACTTTTTCTGAGCTCACCCCAGCTACTTACTCTCTGCATAGGGGAAGCTCACCCAACACTAACAGGCATACCTGCTTGGTATAAGTGGTAACCAACAACCAGTTAACTATTTCTGTGTAAATAAACTCTTAAGTCCTGCAGCTACAAAATGACAACAGTATTTCCAGAGGCTCTTCCCAAATAAGCTAAAGACAAATCCATCAAGGTTAACTGCATGGGATAAACACACAGGCTGCAGACGCTGCATTTTAATGGGTCGTAAGACAAAAGCTTGTCAAAGTCAATCAATGCCCCAGACTATGACAAGTCCACCAAGCTGGGGCCTGCTTTCAAATCCTCTTCTCTGTAAGCTTGGGAATGCTGCAGCGTAAACACACATGCACTCTGCTCCCAAATACCCTCATTACAGCTGGGTAGTCCTGTAGTGTTAACCAGAGTCACAGAGATCATCACAGTCAGTGGTACCACTTTTTATTTTAAGAAGCAATAAAACCAGTTTTGGGTTTTCTCCTTCATTTTTAAAGGGAGATTACTAGAAGAGTTTATTGTATAGAGAAAAACCATGAGACTTTTAAATCCCATATGAATGTGAGAATCTAAGCAACAGAATGAATTTCCCCATTTCCTCACTATGAAAACAGCATACAATTCTTGACAAATGCATACCTAGGACAGTAGGTGCAAAACAGTGGGAATTTGTATCACTAAGAGCTATAGAACAAGTCCTATTAATCAGATATATTAGGGAAAAAACAAAGTCTATACATTAATTACTACACTGAGATTTTCACCCTTTAATGTGCTAAAAAGTAACCATGCAACAGACATTGGTTATTAGAAAATACTTTACTTTCATGAGCTGGACAGATGGCTCGGCGGTTGAGAGCACTGGCTGCTCTTCCAGAGGACCTGAGTTCAATTCCCAGCAACCACATGGCAGCTCATAACTACCTGTAACTCCAGTTTCTGGGGCTCCGACAACTTCCATGCAGGCAAAACATGAATGCACATGAAATAGAAGTGAATAATTATTTCTTAAAGAAAAAGAATTATTTACTCTCACACGGTTTCTCAAGCTGGAAAGTGTACAAGTCAATGGTGAGACCGTAGGACAAGTATATAGAATGAATTAGCTCCATTGCTCTTACAGGCCATATCTGAAAAGGCTATTTGCGTTAAAGATACCCACACAAATTCAACATCTGCCTAGAAAAATGCAAATAACTAGTCTAAAACAAAATTCTGGACACTAAAATATGCACACATATGCGTGCAGCCACACGCACATACATATACCCATTCACACATTTTTAAATAGATATTACAGCAATACAACACAACATTCCTTTTCCAAAGAGTATACATACCCAGATTCCATCTACTCGGTACACTAGCCTATTCCACATTTTCAGTCCCCTTGAGTCTTAATCACACCCTTAAAAACTTCTTTCACAAGCAGAAACAAGCAAGCATGTACCACAAAAGCCAACTGCTCTGACACAGTTCCCTCCTGGATGTACATACGCAGGCAGCATCTAGGCACATCCAGCCGGCTGTCTCCTGTTTCCTGTCATTGGGAGACTGTGGAAAGCTGATGGAAATCCAGCTCCAAAAGCTTAATGAGCACACTGGGCCCCACCCAAGCTGGACCCTGCTGGAGAAGGGCATGCTCAGTAGAAAAGCCCGGCTTGCTTCCAACTCACTTCATTCCTCAGCTAGAAAATTCACATGGTCAGAGAGGCACTTCCTGCTGCCTATTCTATGCGATAACTACATAAAGCCTGTTTAGGTGATAGAGCTCAATTCTATAACTGCAATTTTTATGATTCAACCATTATTAAGCATGCCTTTCTCATTTAGTTTGGTGATTTACACTGTGTATGCACGCACATGCTCGAGATCTGACACAGAGAACATCTTCTGGAGATCAAACTCAGGTCACTGGGCTTGGCATCAGGCATCTTTACCCACTGAGTCATCTCATAGGCTCTATCAGTTCTTATGGTAATAATTTTTGTTACCCTCAAGACTAAAGACTCTAACAGCAGACATGAGAAGCTCTCTGTTAATTAGGGCTGTCCACAAAACTCCCAAAACAGTAAAGATTATTGCTGCTGTCTTTGGTTGACTCCCCAAAAGTAGAAGACAAATCTGTATTAATGAAGACGCTGTGCACTTCAGACACAGGGCCCAGAAGACTTAGGATGGACTTAGGATGGGCATAGCAAGGTCTCAAAAGGTCGAAAGGAATATTTTCCAACTATAAGAGAAATACTTTAGGTATTGGAAACACTTTAGGTATCTCAATAAATATGATGTCACATGTACCAAATAGAGGGGAGCTGCCCATACTTCCTGTCTGTCTGTCTGTCTCTACAGACCAAGCTCTATCCTCTGATCTTCAGACAAGCTTTATTTGTACAGGCAAGATATCATCACAGTTGGCAAAGGGTAAGGTTTTCTCCATGAGAAAACTTACTGAAGGTAAGTTGACAGGTACCTCTGCCAAACTATGCACATACAAAACTTTAAAATTGTTCTATAATAATGAAAGCAGGCCATTCTCACAGGGTTCTCACTGTATCACAAAAGAGCAATTTGGTGAGATTTTCAGTAGATCCCATAACACTAAGTATCATCCATTATTCACACTGTTTGTGCCATTTTTAATTATAAAAACCTATTTTAAACATTTTTGGATTTATTTATTTTGTAAATGAGAAGTGTGTACAAGTGTGTGCACCATGGTGAATGCATGAAGGTCAGAGGGCACCTTTACAGATGTTAGTTCTCTCTGCACGTATGAGTTCCGCACACAGAACGCGGGTCTTACAGATGTTAGATCTCTCTGCACTGTATGAGTTCCACACACAGAACGCGGGTCTTCAGACCTGCCAGGAAGTACCTTACCCACTGAGCCTCTTAGAGACCCTTAAAAAATATTTTTACTAAATGTTGGTGTCATGGTTACCAATTTATTATATATGTATTGGTTTCAGATACAGAAATCCAGCAGCCACTGACCCATTGCACTAATGCCAGTGAACTAAGCTCAGACATCTGCTACCAAGCCTGTGTCTTTCTTTTCTTTACCCATATCCTACCTGTAGGGATCGAAGTATATCCCCCTAAAATCTGGACACTATATATAGATGTGGAGGATTTAGAAGACAACAAACTTAGAATGAGGCTGGGGCTGGTGAGAAGTCCTGATGGGAAAAATTAATGCCCCTGGGGGTGGGGGGGGAGAACAGCTTACACCACAGCCATCTAACTAAATCCAAGAATCCAAGAAGAGTCCTGACAGGAAACTGGCAATTGCAGTTCAGGCTTCTAACCTCCAGACTGTGAGAAAATAAATTTCTGCTGTTTCGGCCACCCAGGCTATGCTACTCTATTATGGCAGCCTCACTCCTCATAGCCATGGGACTCAGTGCCACTACTCAGCTCTTGCTGGCTATAAAACTAAAAGCCCCGCCCATCAGACACATGAGTCTCATTGTTTGGAGGGAACTACTCTGCTACTCTGAGAGAACAGAGTAGCACAGCAACTTTTGTGGCACTGTGATTTGGTGTTATTACCCAAAGATATTAAAATTTGTTCCTGAAAACATACATGTAGTAAGGCAGTAAGACCAAAATTTACACTTCAACTGCTTCAAAGCAATCAATTTTCTATTTCTGTTCTATTCTAACACCGTTGCTTTCAAGACTAGTGAATCCAGATGTGAAGCCCTGGAAGCTTACCCAATAGGTTATCAGTGGGGATGTCTACACATGTGGCCAGCTGTATTGATAGGTCTCATTTCCAAAAGATTTTAAACAATTCAAAGTACACAAGCTGAAACATGGCTTGATTTTGTTAACAGAGACTTGTATATGTCACATGCATCTTGGGGAAAGTATTTTTAAGCTCTATTTTTATGTTGTATCATCATTATCATAAAACTGAAAATAGGACAGTTTATCCTTGAAATGTGGTCTGTACAGTCAGGATAGTTAAGATTGGAAAACATTTTCATTTATTTGTGTACAAGAATTTATGTAGATTTTAATCTTAAACCCAGAGCAACTTGACTTTTTTATCTCTCACCAAAAAAGAAAAAGAAAAAGAAAAAAAAAGACAAAACAGGAAAGGAAAAGAAATCAAGTAAGATGTGGATGTAGAGGCAAGCACTGTGATGACGCCTGCAGACCAGCTGTCCCCAGGGTACAGCAAGCCTATGGTGCAACTGAGACTAGCCAGGGCTTGCAGCAAGACTGTCTGGGGGGTGGAGGTTGGGGGTACCACACTAACCTCACAGTGTCAGTCACTCATGGCTCCAAACCATGAAGAGCAGCGCAAACTCCGTGCAAAGACAGTTCTCAGTATCACAGAAAAGACCGCGGATAGCCACGTTCTTTAGTTGTCCCATCTGTACTCTGTCAGCCTTCCTCTCTAAGAAGTGATCATAATCTGCCAATCCAGGAGGAGTTCAGACAACACAATTTCCTAGCAGAACCACGATGGTGGTTCAAAATTTCTAATTAAAGTTACTGCTTTTAAAACATCAAAAAGTATGGTGATAAAGCTCTTAACACTCTTAAAAATTAACTGTAGCTGGGTGGTAGTGGCACTTTAATCAGGAGGCACTCTGTGAGTTTGAGGACAGCCTGGTCTACAAAGTGAACTCCAGGACATCACATCCAGAGGTGCTCCTTGTCTGGAAGGAGGAAAGAGAGAAAAAAAACAACCTGTAAAAGACTGACACATAACAGAAGTATACAACTGGACTAATATAGTAATCCAGGGAAGGTGTCTATTTTCTATTCTATTTTGTGACCATCAGAAGTCAAAAGAACAACTGTCAATGATCTTAATCTGCTTTGTTGAGGGCAATGTGAGAAGAATCTAGAACAGAACACCTACCTCATCGACAGAATGAAGGTGATAATGAGCTGAGAGAGGGGGCTGGGAAAAGCAGAAACTAAAGGCAGAGCAGCCAATGCTCTCAAAGCTGGTTAAAGCAGAAGGGTCTGGCTCAGGTAAACCTATTAGTTACTGTAAATCTCCTGGGGGATTGTGGCTTTCTGTTTGCTTTGGCTTTGAAACCTGGCCTTCTGAGAGTTCAGTGTGATTACACAGCACCTAGTAATGTTCGCTCGGCTCTGCTCTGGGGCCTGCAGGGGCCCAGTGGTAAGCAGTTCTCCAAACCAACTGTGCCTAAGGAGCATTCCTGCGTTCCTCCTTGCTTCAGACAGCAGTCTTGCACAGGAATTCAGAGTACGGCAGGAAAGACAGACACATAAACAAATCATTAGGCCACATGTAATAAGACATGCAAGAGAGGACCAGGAAGTATGCAGCAGGAGTGACCAGCTCCCTTGGGAAGTCAAGAAAGGAGTCTTAAGCGTACAATGTCAAGTCAAGGTGTGTTCTTCACACACTCTGTGGCAAACAGTGCTACTGTGGGACAGTGACAATACCCATGTTGAACTAAAGATGAACAGAAGAAATAAAATTAAACTACCTATCACTAAGTCTACCACAGAGAGCAAAAACAAAGGCTCTGCTTGCCACTGTATGATACTCAGCAACAAAATGGGATTTTTACAGAGTCAACGTGAAAACAAAAGTGGTCTCAGTGGGAGAATTTGTGCCAGCCACACTGGGGACAGGACAGCCATTTCAGTCTGAGGCAGAGGTAAGAGCTAGCGGCCGTCTGCTTTGCTTTTCTGATCTTCAGCTTGAAACTTGAACCCCAATATCAGTCTCTGGGTTTACATTTTTCACATTACATGGCCTTTAACAGACGGGGAAGCTGAAGCCCTCACACTAAAAATCTCTGTATTACATAGTCAATTAATAGCAGATCTACCCAAACTAGGTTCTGATTCATACTCCCAATTCCTTGCCCTACGACATGCCCTGCCTGGCTGAGTTAGAAAAGGAAGCTACAACTAAGGAAAGAAAATGGGAATGGGTCTCTTTACTGTGACCTAATGCCAAACAAGCAAACAAACTCAGCTCCAATATGAGAAGTACAAATCTAAAGCACTCCCCATCTGCCCCAACTTCTGTCCCTAAGAAAAAGCCAATGCCTTCCCTTCCCAAGGGCTTCCCACTGCTGAAGCATCCTCTGCTCAGGCTGGAGAGATGGCTGAGTGGTTGAGAGCACTACCACTCCTGCAGAGCTTCCATTCCCAGGGCCAAGCAACCTTCTCTGGTGCACTGACATACATGCAGGCAAAACACACACAGCAAAAAATAGATGCTTTTAATTACCTACTCTTTCAACTTGAAAGAGCATCAAACTTACACTCAGTTTAATACCCCCTCATGCTACCATTTACCTCCTCTATAAAATGAAGGTATCAGCCACTAAAATCTTTAACAGTATTGGGGTTGCAATTAATAGAAAATCATTATGATAGCTGCCAGTAAAGTACAAATACTAAAGGAATGCAGAATGCTACTAAACAAAAAATTTGAGTGATCAGACTCTTTGGCTAGCCTATTCTTTTCCTGTAAAATGGCTGAATGCATTCTACACTCGCTTCATTTTTAAAGAAAAGATATTAAAATACAATAATATCCCTACTAATCTGATTTATCTACTCAGTAGATAAATATTTCTCCAACCTAACACACATCTTGAAATCTCTCTTCAATCTTTTCTGGTCCAGCTTTTGAAACTGCCATTCCTGGAGACTACAGAGACTGTGGAGTCAGGAAGTGTCCACCTTGCAAGCAGGAGGCCCTGAGATTGGATGCAGAGCAGTGCAGTGCATCTGTAAGCCTGTAGTGTGAGAAAGGGGCAGAGAGAAGATGGGAGGCTCCTTGGAGCTCCTGACAAACCAGCCTACCCAATCAATGAGCTCCAGGTTCGGAGAGTCCCTGTCTTGAAAAATAAGGTAGAATGCTACTGAGAAAGACATGCAATGTCAGCATCTAGCCTCAACAGGCACACACATGCAGACACCCATACACACATGTTCACACCTTCACACAAAGCACCTATTATCCCTTACACATAAAAAACAAAAATGGCTAATAAGGAGGCATACAGTTCAATGGGGACAGTGCTTGCTCCCAGGCCTGACAGCCTAAATTCAATGCCTGGAACTCACCTGGGAGAGTGAGGGAGAAAGGTGTCCTCTGACCTTCAGACTCACCACACACATCATAAACAAGTTATAAAATAAATAGCAAATTATTCTTTTAAATTAGGATTTGATTTAGGGGGAGGTTACAAGGGCAGATGCAAGGAGTCAGGGACATAAGTGGAATAGGAATGTATGACGTAAAAATTCACAAAGAATCAATAAAAGTTAAAAAAAAAAAAAACCACTGAGCATTGATTGTTTCTATTGAGTAAATACAAAGGTGCAACATAATGGGGAGTACCTGGCCTTCAGTCAGTCTCCCTCCCTGGCACTTCTGCTGACATCTGCTCTACAAACTTGGCATGTCCCAAACCATGGCTTTCCTAGCATCCTCACTATGGAATGCAGTTCTGGTCGTGTGCTTCTGTGCCCAAACTTAAATGGGGGAAGACAATCCCAGCCATGAGTCCTAATGCACTCAACCCAACACCTTCCTGACCAACACAACACAACAGCTATGCAACACCACCGCCTGCACACGGTGCACCGCTTCGGCCTATGAGCTCTTGATTTTAGTTTTGTATATGGAAGCTGGCTAGCATCTGTTCATTCCAGGAGGAACTAGTCTGACTGCTGAAAGCTTCTGAGGCTACAGACCGGTATGAAAGTGGCTGCCAGAGAGAGGAGGGGGTTGAAATTGTATGTGTCTGCACTACGGGAAGGGTAAAAGCTATAATGGCGGCATAAGCATCTGAACAATAACTGACCTCTGAGGGAAGAAAGGCTCCCAAAGTGACCTTGGAGGATAAGAAGGAGCTTCCTGGGCAGATGAGTGGGCGTAAGCACATTCCAGACTGTGGGAACAGGAGGGAAGGGCGCAGGACCATCAGAGATAAATGTGCTGGAGAATGCTGAGTACCTCATCTGCCTGGAATACGGGGTGGGGAGTAGAGATGGGAAAACAAGCCACAGCCAAACAATGCATGATCAGTACTGAACTCAGATGTTTTCACTCAGTCCTGTAGGCAATGGAAAATAATATTAACTTTGTATTTCTGGAAGACTGCTTTGGCAGCCGTTGAGAACAAGTGATACAATGAAAGGAAGCTGGATAAAATGATTCTCCAATGATGATCCAAGAAACTAAGATGGACAACAAAAGCACAAAGAGGCAGAGCCCGTGACCATTTAGTGAGCCAAGTGGACAGGACTTAACCATAAGCTGGACTGCAGGAGTAAGGAGAAAAGAGGCCCAGGCTGCTGCAAGTCAAAAGCCAAATTAAGAGCACCACAGGCCTGGAGAGACTTCCGTGAAGACCAGGAAATAAGGACAAAGGAACAGAAGGCTACTTGGATGGCATTTGAACTAAAGTGTCTACATGATACCCAAGCAGAAAATGAAAAGACTGACTGGAGATGCAATCAGAGGCTGGGTTTCCATATGAAGGTCTGGAATGGCTAGGTCATCTAGTGCAGACAGCATGGAGATGGGCAGAGGGAGGCCAGGAAAATACTCGTAATAAATTTCCAGGCAGCAACAGCAAGGAAACGGCATGAGAGAGATGACAATGGGAACCGTCCGGCTGGGGGGAAGTGGGAGAGAGAGGTGGGCTGGCCATGCAGCCTCTGAAGGGAAGAGAAGCTACTCAACACTTCAGAGCTAGGACAACGATGACATACTCCCCTCCAGGAACTGTAAAGCACTGAAAGGGAAGCTCCAAGTTTTAGAAAAGGGAGGACTGGGGGTTCTGTCAATGTCTGCTATCAATGACAATTCTCTCAGAACGTATGTAAACAGGAGGCGCTGAACCACCTAAGGTAAACAATTTCCAATGAGAGGCACTGTTTGTTCCGTTTTTGAAATTTTCAATGTTTGGAATTTCCTGTGTAATCTTCTATCTTCTCATACAGAAACTTGATTTGTAAATCAGCACTTACAACTACAAAGACGAATACAACTGAATGGGCATCAGTGTGCTCATCTGTATAAAGGCAGAGCACTTGAACTGAAACTGAAGTCTGGGGAAGGTAGATTTGTTTTCACCCTAAGTGTGTGCCAAAGCCTGACTGTATACGTGTATACTTTTACAAGACAGAAAACCTACAAGTGTAACTCCTATTCAGAAACTGTGAGGCCTGTGTCTAATAAAAGGACAGTTCAAGAGACAAACCAATGAAGACCACCAGCACCCCATAAGAACATGTGAGGGTATAAAACAACACGCCTTTTATAGAGCTGAAGCCTGTCCAGGGTGGGCTTTAAGACATTCTGACAGTGCACACAAATACTATCTCTGGAACAGAACCAAACGGCACAGCTGCAAGACATCTTCCAATACTCTTGTAACCGACTCAGCTGCAGCTCTGCCCTTTAGAACAGAGTGTGTAAATGCCAGAAGCAGGGCTATTTTCCCCTCCAAACTGTTTAGTGGAACTCTGCTCTCCTGATCCAAACTTTATGGGAAAAAAAGAACGTACACTGAACATTTAACTTAAAATGGAAATGTGAAAACTTGAGAAAAAAATCCCATATGAAACAAGGTTAAGCTTAAATATATAAATGTACATTTGCAGATAACACCACACCACACCACACCATTATACCACACACACCACCATCAGATCACCATCACACCACACCATACCACCATCACACACCATCACACACACCACACCATCACACCACACACACCACCATCACACACCACACACACCACACCACCATCACACACCATCACACACACCACACCATCACACCACACACACCACCATCACACACCACACACACCACACCACACCACCATCACACACCATCACACACACCACACCATCACACCACACATACCACACCACCATCACACCACACCACCACACACACCACACCACCATCACACACCACACCACCATCACACACCACACTACCATCACACACCACCACACCACCATCACACCACACACACCACACCACCATCACACCAACGCTCACACCACACCACCATCACACCACACACACCACCATCACACCACACCACACCACCATCACACTGCCATCACGACAGACAGGAAATATGGATCTACAGTGACAGAACTTTTTCAAACTTCTAAGTAGTAATAATAAGTAACTAGGTAACTAGCATTCATATTAAGAATATTTATTTGGCTTCATATTTATGGTATGTGGCTATTTCTTGACAAGTAGAATAAGAAAAAGGCATCTTAAAGTCACTATAGTAACCCAATGCTGGAGAAAGAGCTCAGACAGCCCAGTGGACGCCTCCTGACACTCACCCTGCAGCAGCTTTTCTCCCATTGGAATGAAAACCAACACCCACTTCTCAACAGCCAACAATAAATGAAAATGAAAATACAAAGAAATAAGCCTTCCCAAATTTTGATGCACAAACTTCAAAACCTATGATTTGATAACGTACATAGTGTGAGTGAGTCTCTGCTTCAGGAAGGTAGAGAGAGAGAACACAAAACTGTCTAGCTTCTCTGACAACAATCATCCTGAACAACAACAAAAACCACAATAGAAGGAAATAAGTAATTATCAACAATTGAGCTGGGAATGTTACCTGTATCAAAACACCGAACTAAAGCCCATGCCAAAACACAAAAAAGAATTCCTGTTCTAAAGTTAAAAGATAAGTGAATCTTAGCCACAGTTTCAGATACACTTGCAAATCTGTGCTGGTGCTATTGTTTTAAAGTAAATAAAACATATTTCTCAGTGCAGTAACCCTGCCAACCTCCAATTACAAGCATCCTCATATTTCTATTTCAAAAATCTCTGCAAAGTAATATAAAATTCATTTTACATTATAATAATGAGGCTCAGAGAAATTAAATAATTCCCCTTAACAGCACAGAATACAAGTCCCTCATCAGTCCTGGATTTCCACAACTTGGCTTCGAGCTTCTAGTTCAGTGCCCTGACAGCTGTGTGAGGAGCAGAATCTTCGTATTTCGCGTAAGGCACTTTAACGCTGCACTGTGATCATTGCACAATTCCAGCAGACCTTGAACTCCAACAGTCTAACCATACACAGCTCACATCCCTACCATTCACATTTGCAGACAGAAATGTCCACACATACGATTGGCTGAATTATTTCTACTCCAATAAATTTTATCAAAAACATTTTTAAATATATACAATAAATTATAAAATATAGAGAAAAAACCCACCACCTGGATCTTTCCATCTTCCAGACAAATGCATACATAATGCACACTGATGGCATTTCATGTTAAAGCATGACAATGACTTTCCCTGTACACCTGTACAAGAACTGTAAAAGCATTTAAAGAATATATGTTCACATACCAAGCATGGCTACATGCATTTTGAAACCCAACACTGGGGTCACAGAGGCACACAGATCTCTGTGACTTCCAGGACAGTCTGGTCTATGTAACACATTCCAGGAAAGCCAGGGCTACAGACATTGGTTAAGCGGGGTGGGGAAATAAAGTGTAACTCATGATACTGCTGAGATAGTTTGTTATATACGAGTGAGTCTGTAAACAACCCTTGTGATATCTGCTTTCCAAGCTTGACCAGCCTGAGCAACACGTTTGGGCTATGCTAGTCCATGCCTGATCCTGTGCCACAGTCTGAGAGAATCCTCCTAGCCCCAGGAATGAATCCTGGACCCTGTGTTTAGCAAGATATAGCTCTCAAGCAGGTGGGGAGGAAGATGAAGTCACCATAAAACAATATTCTTACTGCGCACTACTGGACTTCCAAACAAATCCCCTCTACCCAGCCTTATGGACTATATGAGCTCTGGACCTGCCGTGGCCATCATCTGATAAGGATACAGAGTGGTCCACATCTCTACAGCCACGATAGGACACACTGACTCAACTGAGACAGCCTGCAGTGGGAGTGGAGGAATGAAGAAGACTTCAGTGTTTACACCATCCGTGCTAGCTGATGGAAAGGGCCAGAAGAAGACCCAGCTATGGTTTTAAAGCAGATGGGGAAATGAGCAGTTAGTGGGGAGCAGCACAAGAGCTGCCTCCCAGCCCAAGGGCTTGAACTGCAGTGTCCACCCAGGACAAACTACCTCTGTCAACAAGAACACAAGCCCACACCCTTCCCACCACCCAGACCACCTTTTCCCCACTCTAACCCAAGTGAGTTTAAGCCCCCAGCTTTGTCTTTTTTGTATCCTACGCCAGCACAAGATTGGATCATACCCTTCTACACAAAAGTGGGGCATTAAAAAGATGACCTCACCTGCCCCAAAGGAAAGACAATGAAATCCTCTGCTTACGAAGAACAAACAAACAGTCTGTCTACAGACACTACAAACACATGCAGCAAATATCCCAAACAATTCTGAGTTCCACTGGTATATTTATTGTCTCTTGGGGTGAACTCACAGCCCAGGTCACATTTTCCAATGGATATAATCACCAGATTTTAGAAGTTTGAGAAGAAAAAGTATTGTAGATTAGGGTTATGAATGAAAGAAATCTGAATGCAACTTTGAAAAACAAAGGCTGGATTGTCACAGCAGCATCCAAGAACTACGGGAACGGCCTTGCAAAGTGAAAAGCAAGATGCACTCGATGTTCTGGGAGAGTTGGGGAGTGGACGGTGGCAAGCAAAGCAGTGACTTGAACAGTTCCTACATCTGAGCTACATGCAAAGACAAGTTAGCGGTAACACTGTATACAAGGCTGCTTCGATAAAGGACAACTGATAAACACATCGGATTAATAGAAAAGAAGGGGAAGGAACACGCAGGATCAATTCAAAACAGGAAAGACACACTTGTAAAGCCCAACACCTTGAGCCAGGCATGCTGGACCTTGTGTTCAATGCCAGCACTCGGGAAGCAGAGGTAGGCAGAAGACCTCTGTGAGTTTGAGGCCAGCCTGATCTACAGAGTGAGCCCAGGAAAAGGACAGCTAGGGCTATAGAGAGACACACCCTGGCTGAAAAAAGAAAACAGAAAGAGAGGAAGAGGAAGATGAGAAAGGAGGGGAGGGAGGAAGGAGGGATGGGGGTCTTTCCACCATGAACAGAGAACAGGCACACAGAGACACCTCAGCACAATGAAGAGCAGCTACTAGAAAGAACCGGAAAGATGGACGGAGAGCCTTCCTTAGTAGTATGGGGGGAGGGGGGGGAAGAAGGTTTGCCTTGCCACTTCTACTCAACATGTTTCCGAAGATCAAGCCAGAGTAATTAGGCAAGAAAAAAAAAAAGAGGGCACTATGCTTTTAAGAAAAATAAAAATCACTTAATTAAAAAATAAAAATAGCAAAGGAGTAAATTATCTCTATTTACAGATAACACAATCTTACACTTCAGAAAAACTCTAAAGAACAGCTTGTTCAGAAATGGCTAATACACAATATCAGTGATATCAGCTGTATTTCTATACAATGAACAACCAAAAATGAAAATGTTTCCACTCAGCTTCAAAAAGAATACAATGTAGAGGAATAACCTTAACTGAGGAAGCGGAAGATTCAAACACTAAAAACTAGAATACATTGAAAGGAGACTGTTAGAGGATTCAAAGACTCAATGGTGCTGAGATGGCGGCCGGCACCCTCCACACTGACCTGCAGGCACAGTAATGCATCAAAAGCAAGCTGACTTCTACCAAAATAACCAGGCAACCCTAAACTTCTAGTAGAACTGTAAGAGAACACAAACAGCTAAACTAACACTGAAACAGAAGACAAAAGTGAGTCCCATTTTAAAATTATAACTCTATGTTAATCAAGATATAGCATTGAAATAAAAGAGACATAAAGAACAATGGAAAAGAGCTGATAATTCCAAATCAAGAATGTCAAGTATATTAATGAGGAACAAATTCTTTAAACAAATGGTAAAGGGACAACTGGGTATCTATATGACAAATAAATCTGAATTCTTATCTCACACTATGAACAAAACAAAATCTAAAATATATAAATTAAATGTAGGGGTGAAATCTATAAAACTTTTTTAGAGGGATACAAGTGTAAATTTTCATTATTTCTGGCTTCAATATAAAATACTGCCTTTTCCAAAGGCAACATATGAAAAGGAAGGAAAAGGGAAAAGCAAACAGAGGAACTGGACCTCATCAAAATGTTATAGATACCTGTAACTAAGGGAAACCTCTAGAAACAAAATAAAATGAGTCAATGACTCAATAATCAAAAATATTTGCAAGCCATGTATATGATAAGGGTCTTCCACACAGATCATATAAAACAACTTGAAAATAAACTCAAAAGCTAGGCAAGGCTTAAACAGACATTTCTGAAAATATTTACAAATGATCAACCACAACATGAAAAAAGGTTTGACAATACTCATTATAAAACCAGGGGCTAGAGAGATGGCTCAGCGGTTCAGAGTACTGGCTGTTCTTCCAGAGGACCTGGGCTCAATTCCCAGCACCCACATAGCAGCTAACAACTATTTATAGCTCCAAGATCTGACACCCTAACACAGACATACAGGCAGGTAAAACATCCATGCACATGAAATAATAATAAATTAAAATAAAAATCACATTGTGACAGTTCTTCATACCCACTGAGATGACTATTTTAAGAAAAAAAAAGAATGAAAAATAGTGTTACAAGATAAGTATGATCACACATGTGTGAAATCCCAGAAACTGGAAGGCTGGGCCAGGAGTTTACAGGAGTATAAAACTGTATCTGAAAAAAAGTGCACTCATATGTGTGTGTTTGAGTGCACATGTGCAAATGAGAATGAACACACACACACACACACACACACACACACACACACACACACACACACACACACACACAGTGTTCATAAGGATGTGGAGAAATGTGAGCCTGAATTTTCTGCTGATGGAAATGTCAAACTGTAAGGCTCAGAGGGATGATGATTTAAAGTATACAAGGTTTCTTCTGGGGAAGAGAAAAACGTTTTAAGGTCTCACAACATCTTGGCTATAGTATAAAATACAGTGTAGAGACAATCTGAAGAGACCAGGATTGAAGAAGACAGACGTAGGAATTGATGAGGACAGACAGTAGGGATTGATGAGGACAGACAGTAGAAGCAAGGAAAACTCCAATGAAAAGCTATGTAATAGGCACAAACAGAAAGGGCAGTTATAATATGTAGTTGAAATGGAATATTTTTAAACTTTGAAGAAATTAATTCTTAGATCTTTCAACTCATCTATGTTTTAAACAGTTGACAGAGAAGTAACTAGAAGCTGGTCCAGGCCTAGAAGACCAGGACAGAATATATGACATGAGCCCTTTTAGAGAGGAAACCAAAGATAAAAATGACAATTTGGGAATCACCTCAAATGTAAAAGCTATTTCTTATAACTGTGACTACAATTAGTTTTCTATCTGATATCCAAGCAGATGACTATTCCAAAAAACTATCTTGCAAGCAGGCTTTGGGAGGATGTTCCTTGAGTAGGGATGGAGCTAGAAGGCTGTAAGTGTACATAACAATGAAGTTCAGGGTGCTCTAAAGAACTAAACCTCACACATGGAGCCTACTTTCTCAAGCAGTCACAGAATTAGCCACAGGTGTTTGATGAGAAAATACCACAAGAAATCTCAATGGCAGAGTTAATCTAACAAAGAAATACTGACTACAAACAACAGGATGGGCTAAGGGCAAAACATGAGTGGGAGACCCAAAATCAGAGCATCCATTAAGCATTTCTTTATTCACCAAACACTGTTCTCGATTCACTCTGGACAACTGTGAACCCGGATGAAGTAGCTGCCTGAGGCAGACGGACTGGCCTGACTCTCTTCCGAACTACCACCTGCTCTCTTCAACTGACTCTGCCAATCATTCCCTCCAGGAGTTGCAACTCTACAGAGCTGAGTATTTGCAACTTTTTAAAAAGATTAACATGAGTAGCTACAATTTATCTTCCCTCTCCCTCAAAGAGAATCCTGCCTTTGTAAATTCAAGTCCGAAAGCTCCTTAAGCGAGTGGGAAATAGGATGAGCTAGAAGAGAAAGCAGGAGCTGGTTAAAGTGTACAGGAGGAGCACGCCTGGGTTTGTCAGAGAATGTGAGATGCCAGGGACAACTAAAAGTCCCTGGGGACCCAGACCTTAGACCAGGACCAGGGGATGACAATCCAGAAAGATGTCAGAGCTTCAAAAGTGATGAGTCAGGATTATGTGGCACAGAGTGTGGACAGATTTCACTATGAGAAATGGGACCCTTTGGGGATGGAGGAGGTGGCCCACTCTTCCACAGAGAAGCGGAGTCTAGGGCCAGCCCTCAAACCTTTAGTTTCCCAAAATTATCCACACATAGGCTAGAGCAGCCCTTTAAAGGCTTCAGAACATCCCTGAATGTATGTAAAAACACTAGACAGAAGAGAAGAAATAGGAAAAAATATGCTAAAATTCCTACGGCATCACAAAAGATAGCCCTAGATAGCCAAATAATCCTAAATAAAAAAACAATGCTGGGAGGCTTACCATTCCAGATTTCAAGATATATTACAGGAACATAATAATTAAAAACAATATGGTAGCAGAACAAAAACAGACACATAGACCAATGGAACAAATTTAAAGACCCAAACATGAGTACGCATAACTTCAGCCATTACTATTTGACAAAGATGCCAAAAATGTATTTTAGAGAAAACAAAGCATCTTCAAAAAATAGCTGTGGGGAAAAAAAGATGCTCACGTGTATAACAATGAAATCAGACCCCATCTACCTTGCTTTTACAAAAACTAATTCAAAGCAATAAAAGATCTGAATGCGAAACACTGTTGCATGTGTGATTGACAACATAAAACTAAAAACCTCCCAAAGAATCAACGATATAATGAGAGAGTCCACAAACTTCCTACACTGTCCCATGGTCTACTGGTGCTTGCCAGGTGAGAATCCGTTTCCACAAGCGCCTTGCCCCGAGGACACCCATTATACAGGTAGTCATACGCTGATCCCAGTTGGCTGCACAGCTCCCAACTCTACTCCACAGAAACTTGTTCAGTTATGTTCAATGCAGCTCTACTCACAACAGCCAGAAAATGGAAATGACCTAAATGGCCTTCAACTGGGAAATGTTTAATGAAGATGTGGATATGGTTATGGAGTATTAGTAGGGTTGTGGAGATCTGTTTACCCTTAAGAAAATGTAATCTGCAGATATGTGTAATCAATCCTCACCCTTAATGCAGAAATTATCTCTGTAACAGATAAGAGGCTGAGACCATTTCAGAAAATCACAACCGATCACAGTACAGAATTGTGGAGTCCAGTCCCAAGTGACGCACCCACAACATAATCCCTGCAGCTAAAGCTCAGGGTCACTGAAGAAGTGGAAAGATTATAAAACCAAGGGGCAGGAAGTTTGCTGGACAAAGGTCAGAGATGCTACACTCATGAAGTCTTACCAACATGGCTGCTAAATATGACCCGAATAGGGACAACACTAATAGAAATGCTAACGTAAGTGGAAAAGCTCAGGTGGTCTCAACCGTAGACTAAGAACTACTGCTAACTAAAGAGTACTGAAAGCAGAGGAAACAGTCTTCCCCAGGGAAGAGCACACCAAACTGATTAACTAATACTGAATGGTCAGCCCTGAAAGCATGCATATAAGTAACGTTTTATGAACTAAGTAGGTTGTATTTATATATTTATAAATACATATATACATGTACATATATAATACATCAAAAATTAAGGAAAAAGTTATAAATTTAAAATAGAGAGAAGGTACATGGGAGAGTTGGAAGGACTAAAGAGAATGGGGAAAGGATAAATCATAATCCCAAAGTATTTTAAAATTATAATAAAAGACACCACAGGAAATATTCAACTGTAGCCTGTTAGTACTGATTTTGGAGAAGGGATTGGCTTATGGAAAAGTATGTGGTCTGCTCTATCTTCTGAAGAGGAACTAGAAAAGAGATTAATGAAGCAATCTGTTCAGAGTTTCACTGTTGAAATAAAGCCTATTCTTTTGGTTTTTCAAGAGACCAGAATAAAAACAAATAACTTCCCAATATTGGGACTAGTGTTTCATTGAATACCAACACTAAAAGTCAACTATGAATAAACTCACCTTTGTGACAATTATGAAGTAGATAAACCCAACAAATATTCAATTAGCAGAATGGCAAGAAGAATGTGGCCAAATAGATGCATGAGGGGAACAAAGACAATGATCAAATAACTAAGAAGCAAAACCATTCACTGAGACCGTTATTAAAGGAAGAACAGTAAGCAGGTCGAAGGCAAGTGAATACATTTATACTGATTGGATATCAATAAAATGGAGATATGACCATAAGGAGGTAAACTGAAATCAAACAAATAATCAGTCTACATTGACAGGAAAGGGGGGGGGAACAGAAATAGAAAACAAATAACAAGATAGTACTTATCCCCATTAATAACTAAATATAAATTATATAAAGGTGCCAATAAAAAAGCAGAGAGTGTTGGTATGAACAAAAAGGCAAGACCCAACTATATTATGCACATTAAACACAAAAGGCAAGACACCACTACCACTGGCCCAAGCAAAGCAGAGGTTCAGGGCAACAGAGGCTGCCAACCATTGAGCCCTGGAAATCAGCACCAAGATCGGCCACAAGATCCGGAATCATCAGGGGGAAGCTGCACAAATAGGACAGTACTTTCAAGGCAGAACTTTCTGATTACATCATGGAGATGGTAGCCAAAAATTAGTCAGAAGCAAATGACAAAAAAATGCTTCTAGGGAATGGCACACTTCAGTTCTTTAGCTCTGCTACAAACGAACACTGGAGTCTTCTGACAGCAGCATCTTTGGTAACTATGAGCCTTCCAGGGAATGAGAGAAAACGTGAGGCTGCAGCTCCTCCCCTAGCCATCTCTAGCTCTAGACTGAGAAGACTCCAGGGCTTCTACAAGTTCATAGAAGCAAAATGTCAACAACGAAACCTCTGAGGGAGGCAGCAGTCTCTACAAGGGATAGATACTAAGTCACAGCCAGATGTTCACATTGATGCAGGAGGTCCCTTACAGAGGAGTGAACGCTGACAGCGGCTCTTACATAGGAGTGGACACTGACAGCGGCTCTTACATAGGAGTGGACACTGACAGCAACACTTACATAGGAGTGGACACTGACAGCGACCCTTACATAGGAGGGAACACTGACAGCGACCCTTACATAGGAGGGAACACTGACAGCGACCCTTACAAAGGAGGGAACACTGACAGCGACCCTTACATAGGAGTGGACACTGACAGCGACCCTTACATAGGAGTGAATGCCTACTGCATCCCTTACATAGGAATGGATGCTGACAGTGACCCTTACATAGCAGGAGACACCTATAGAGTACCACACAACCAATGACCTACATGATGTGATGGAGCCACGCAAAGGGACAGGGCAGAATGGCAGACCTAACAATGGTAATCACCACTGACACGGGACAGAAGGCAAAAGAACAAGATAAACACACAGACCTGAGCTCTGTGAGGCAAGACATTTCTTCCAGATACAGCAGATAAAAATGGAGCTGCAAGATTTGACCTGGAGAAACAAGGGCTGGTACGTGTGTACATAGGTGTACACACACACACACACACAGGGTGGTGAGCACTCATAATAATCAACTTAGCAACTTCACCTAACTTCCCCTTTGTCCTACTCACCTAGCCCTTCCCTCCCTCTATGGCCAACCCTAATCTGATGATTACATATCCCAGCAGTATGGGTACAATAATAATTAGGAACCATCTCATATCTCTCTACCCAATCCTTCCCTAGTTCCTTGGTAATTTCAGTTTACCCATACTAGAATATACTAAACTGCACAGTTTTAACTAGATAAGGAAACTATGTTTTCAGTGCTGTCTCTATCTATATATAGTAAGTATTCTTGCTGTAGCCTAAGGTAAATAAGGAAGTCCAGGTCACTTTTTCTCTTCCATGAACCAGTGATCCCGGAATCTTTAAGTTCCCTTACGTGGCTGACTGACTTTCACTTAAGACTACTGAACAACACACATATAAAGAAAATTTGGTTTTGTCATGAGTTGATTCCAACAGGATATGCCCACACCAAGTGTATATTTATCTTTAAGAGAAACAAATGGAATATCATGACACAGGGCTTGAAATGACCTCAAACCTGCATAGCTGCTGCCCAGACAGACACAAACACTATTAACCCCCAAGTACCTCTGTCCTGATAGAGAGAATCAGGTCACAATTCAGTCAGCCCTTGGAAATCAGCAAATCAGCATTCCAGGCCAAATCTATGCAATGGTTCCTTAACAGTTGCAAGGGACCCGCTATACTTTATAATCTCAGAAAACATCCAGAATGATAGCCTCTTTCTGGCCACATTTGCAATCAATACATACTTGCTACTAAATACAAGCTTTCAAACGAGGTTAATATTTCCAAATACAGGCTCTACCACTTTAACAATCTGTAGCACACAGATTTTTTTTTGTACTGCTCTGTTAAAGAAAAGTAAGTTTAAGTTTAAAAAGAAAATGGTGTTGTGTTAATCCACATACTCATGCCTACAAACAAAATGCTAACTGGGGATTCCAGAAATATGGACACTGGGGAATTGTGTTTATTTGTAGTTTTCTGTTCAAGCTTTCTGTATGTGTTGTTACTGCAATAACAAAAAATGAAGGGCCATCAAGATGGAGTCATAGGTAAGAGTGCCTGTCACTAAATCGGCTGACCCGAGTTCAATAGCTGGGTCCAACATGGTGGAAGAGATCCAACTCCCACAAACTGTCCTCTGACCTACAGACACAAACAAAAACAAATAAATGCAATGAAAAATATAAAGTCCTTACAGATATGCAGGGGGTTTCCCCTTTATTTTCCTCATGCTAAGAGTTTTAGAGGCAGTAAAAGTAAGAGACTAACCTGGCACTGGACTGTGTGCCTGTACCTGAACACAGAGCTGCATGCAGTGTGCTGCCTGAGGTGGCAGGGAAGCAATCTGTAGGATTTTATAGACCCATGGATTTCAGACACTGCTACAACAGGGGGCTTTAAAAGTCTGATTTCAACTGGGTTCAGAAGAATGAAAGGAATTTTATCAATGCAATTAATTTCCCAACAGATTTCTGCTTCTAATTCTTTTGAATTCAAAGGTTAGGACCCTTAGCAAATTAGAGTGTATTTCCCACTAAAATTCTGGAAAGATCACATAAGGCAGGATGTTTAAAGAGCAATGAGGCTTAGAGTCCTCCTCAGAAGTCATCTCCACTATAAAGCTGGCCACAGAGCATCAGCCATCTGTGGTCACTTTAAGTGCTGGCAAGATCTTCTGCTTTGGGACCACACAGGAACATGTAACAGACATCTACCTAAGATCAAGAGATGGCCATTCTTTGTTTCGTTAGTGTATGACAAGTGTTATTATCTAGTTTTCTCTATAACTTTATTACACTACCAACCACAGCGCATGCACAATTTAACACACACAGCCGGACCACATGCCCTTCAGAACTGCAAGATGGCATCTGTAGAATGTCTGGAAGGAGTCACAAAGACACTCCTTTATCCTAACAGAGAACAATGTTTCCACTAACACACAACAGGGCTATTGCCTTTAGGAGGGAGAAACAGTAAAAATTTACAAAGCAGAACTAAAATCTACAGAGAAAAAGTAAAACTATTAGAGCACAAATTTACCTCATTACAACACAGAACAGAGTTGTATTTTTTTTAAAAAACTAACCATAAATATGAAACTTTAAAACTATCAAAACAAATTAGTTACGGGTGAATTTTTTTTTTTTTTTTTTACTCATGAGCAGTGTGTGAGGAGTCCCACTGCTGAGGAGATAGTGGTGGCATCTTCTGGCAGTGACTACACTAGCCCCCCTGAATGGACATTACTTCCTTGTGCGTCTTTTTACAGATAAGGACACTGAGGCTCAGAGATGCAAAACAACTCTGAGCAAAAAGAAGACCAGGTTTTAATTGCAAAATCCTTCTCTTACCAGCCAGGAGACTGACTTTCTAAGACTATGAATGACAAGTAACCTTTCACATGGATTCAACGCAAGCCATTTTCAAATATGACACAAGAGCTTTCCAAATGGAGTTAGATTAATGATTTCAAGGGTGAAAAAGAAATCAGGACATTCTCAACCCAGTGAACCAAGTATCGTTTTCAAAACCCTGCTGAGAGAGTGACTTTAGAAATGAACCAGGAGGGCTGGAGAGAGCCTCCGTGGAAAGCATTTGCCTGACACACCAAGCATAAAGCCTTGGTTTCATCCCCAACACAAACAAAAAACAAAAGCAAAGTAAGAAATGCACTGAGAAAAGTAAGAGTGTCCGGACAGGAACCAGGAACAGAGCATCTGTGCACACGGCACAGAGGAGACCAGTGACGAGACGTCCAATTACTCCATTTTACACACAGTGTATGTACTCAGAGAGCACTTTCATAGCTATAAATAAGCTGATGTATGATGTAAATTTGTGACCAACAAGGAGTCTGCTCTATCATTATTTCTCATAATTTACTGGCCATCCCTACTTCCAATCTTTCCAGAACCATGCTTCTCAACCAATCTTCCTCAACTCCAGTTCTGACAAAATCATTTATGAGTCCAGAAAACCTAAGTGACTCCAATGTTGCAGATTGCAGCTCAAGATCTTCTACCCAGAATGTCCTCTGATCTCATCTCTCCCAGGCTTAAGGCCACAGTGTAGAAACGGACTTAGCCTCCAGGTCACACCCCAGGCCTTACTCAAAAGCAGCCAGCAGAGCACCAGTCATCACCTCACCACTGGGCTCCTAGATTTTTCATGATCTAAAGACCCTCCCTTCCTCTGGACCCCACTGCCCTCTCTATCTCTCTCAGAGCTTCTTCTGTACAAAGTTATGCTTAGTTTAAGTTGGTCAAAAAGAAATGGAGGCAAAAGTAGGAAATTCAGTATCCCTACATCTTCAAGCAATCCTGGGAATTGATCTTATTTTTCTATTATCCAAGATAGTCATATAATGATCCCATAGCTATAATATTAAATTAAGCAACACTCCAATGAAACATATATTTTGGCAATTTTAATGAGAAATTTAGGTCATGTTTTACAATGCACAGTAGACAATATGAGGAATGGCAGGTATGCCAGCTTGCATCTATAGTCCTAGCACTTTAGAGCTGAAGGGAGGAGAATCAGAGCTCAAAGTCAGCCTCAGGCATAAGGCAAGTTGAAGACCAGCCTGGGCTATAGTGAGATCCTTTCATGAAGAAACAGTGGAGGGGGCGGTGACGGGAGGGGGGGACTAACTCTAAGGGAAGCAAGAGAAAAGGCAGGGTTGGAAACAAACCCTAGAATAGACCAGAAGTACAGAAGCCTTCTCAATGACAAACCAAACAAATACCTTAACCTACACTTGCATGAAGCGTGTTAATAACTGGTGGTACTAAACTGTTTCTGAACAAACTTACCCCTCACCCTCTCTCTCACCCCAAATGAAGATCGCTGCTAGCCTACTTCCCCAGTACCCTTCATTGCTGAGCTTCCAATTTCTTTGAAAGGCCAGCAGAAATCAAAGTGTGGAACAGTACCTGGCCACCTGGAGAACTGGGGAAGACTGGCCAACAGAGGCTACATAGCAGGGCTGTTTTTAACAAACAAACAGGTAAATGTAGGGTAGTAGGTGCTTTTTGCAAAACTACAGGAATGGTGATAATCTCTCACCGATGTGTAGCATCATTTATGAGACAGGAAAGGGGGCTGATTCCTTATAGGCTCAGGTTAGTACCTGACTGCTACAGGACCCTGATGGGGGCTAGTGGAGACTAAACAAACATTGTTAGCTACCCCATATAAAACTGGATCCCTTTGGACCTGCCAATCACCTAGACATGGGACTACCTTCAAGAAAGTGGGTTCACCTTAATCCTTGTTAAAGAGATGCACTTTTCTTCCTAGCACTCCCAGGGTGGTTAAGGTTTCCGGCCCTGGGTTTTTTTCTTTTAAACCCTATTAAAGTTGTCCTCAAACCACATAGACTGTTCTTACACTGTTTGATTAACATGACTAAGTGACCACAGAAGGAACTCACAATTTCCCTGATAAGAACGTCTTATCAAAGGTCATGAAGTACCTAGGAAGGCTGGAGTACCTGTTATAGCTGTGACAAGTGAACCATAAGACAAGAAATCTCCATCATGTGATTTTTCTGGGTCCCCTCAAATATAATGTGCAATGGCTACATACAACCCCTAAGATAATGCTAAATAAAATACAACTTGTCTTCTAGGCTACCTAGTCAGTCTAATGAACAGGAAAGCAAACTGGCACAGTGCCTCAACCAGCTGGCAGCTGCTCCTCCCTAGCTAGACACCTTCTTTTATGCTGCAACACAATAGAACCCTTTGAGACCAAATTCAGATATGCATTCTGTCCTAGAAGAAAGGAAGACCATAAACCAACACTACTATCCACCAAGCCATCAAAACACAGCACCCGGGGAAACACACAACTCACAGTTGTCAGTAATGAAGTATGAGGAGCTCTTGGGCCCACACCTGCCGCCCAGGTCTGCAATCTCTGCTACCACCTTGCTCACTAGCACCGCACAAGCCAAGGACGCCTGGATTAGGATAAACCCCTTAAGTAGCAGTGCTGACACAATTCAGTCCTGGCGCTGATGTCAGAGGTGGCACCGCTCCAGGCCAGGAAATAATGCTAGTGACACCAGAGCCCAAAGGTAAACACAAACAGCCCTAAGAGGCAGCGTTTCTTCCCAGTCCAACATTAACTCCTGCATCATCTTACCGCTTCTTCCAGCCAGCCAGAAAATAATCCCAACTATTTTAGAGAGTATGCACAACTGTTAAATACAACAAATTGGGGGCTGGACAGAGATGGCTCAGGGGTTAAGAGGGCTGACTGCTCTTCCAGAGGGCCAGGATTCAACTCCCAGCACCCACATGGCAACTCACAACTGTTTCTAACTCCAGTTTCAGGAAATCCAGCATCCTCACACAGATATGCATGCAGGCAAAATATCAATGCATATAAAATATAAAAAAATAAATAAAGTAAATGTAACAACCTAATAAGTACTCAAAACATGAGAGATCATCCTAGCAACAAAACACACAAACATAAAACACACACACACACACACACACACACACACACACACACACACAATCCTAACTATTCTTTCCTTTTTAAAGGAAGAGAACACACCTATATCCCTAGACATGAAGTGACAGATATGCTTATGGAATCTGTCACAGCTTCTACACATTCTGACACCTCATGGTGAACAAGCGGGGTATGGATGGCTCCAATATCTATTCTAACAAGAAGCAACGTGGGGGTGTCACAGTCAATCAAAGGGAGATTCTTTTACATTAATCTGAAATAATTAAAAACTGTTGGCTGAGAGGACATACACATCTATTATCACCAAATATAGACTTAAGTACATTATAAGAACAGAGTGCTGCGGGGAGGGGGGGTATTTCTTTTAAGTTGATTTTCCTATCATATCTCACCACTTGGCCAATTTCTGTTATATTTCTCTAGTACTTAAGCTGTCATCTCTAGTGAAGTTTCACCACCCATCCCAATCACTTTTTAAATCTTGTGGGGGAAAATATCAACTTTGCCAATTGACATTTGCACTTAGATTCCACCCTGATGGCTGCTGTCCTGCTATTTTTCTGTCTCTTTCTACCCTTCATTTCTCTCTCTCCCTTCAATTGGATGCAGTAAGTCCTGTTCCTCACTCCTTACTGCTGCAGTTTCAGAATGGAGTATCTCTATCCTTCCCATCTCTCTTCAATAGCAATCAGAGAATGCCAGAGCCATGCTTGCCGGCTCCTTCATACAGAACCAGTACTCAGGGAGGCTGAAGCATGATGGCTGCCCAGGGTTCAAGCTAGCCTGCACCATGTGAGTTCCAGGCCACAGTGATACTGGCTCCGAAAACAAAGCAAGAAGCTGGATTCTTCTCTAGTTTGAGATATTCCCCCCACATCTCACCAATGTCACTTAGCTCATACATAGTTCTTTCAGATTTACACCGCCATCTCTGAAAGATGGCAGAGCATTTGGAACCATAACGTGTGCCAAACATGCCAGACTTGTTTATTCCACAGAGATACTCCTCAGATCAGCAAGCCTGGCAAGACTATAACCCCAGAGACGGTGTTTCCTCATGTACTCCCAAAGTGCTCAGATCATCTTTAATAAGCCATGGAAAGACAACTGTGGACCTGTGAGGGGCCTCTGTTAGGAAGCAGGAAGAGAACTAAACAGAAAAGGGAACATGAGAACATCCTTGTTCTTGAGGACAAAACATTTCATGGGTAACAGTTATGAGTCAAATTTCAAGGTAAGAGCATAAAAAATGACATAAGACTATGTGTGAACAACGGCTAAAGAAATTAGAAAGCTACAAATTCTTTCAGGAAATTCAGCAAAATAAGGGCAAATATATTCCATAGTAAAGCATAAGTAAGATGTAAATTACTTCATCAAAATGTTTTTGAAAAACTCTAAAGTGTGTTGGAGAGATGGATGTCAATAAAGTGCCTGATGTGCCAGGGCCTGAGTTTGATCCTCAGTATCCACATTAGGGGTGGGAAGAAGAGGAGGAAGGAAAGGAGGGGAGGAGGAAGGAAGAGGGGGACGGAGGAAGGGAGGGGAAGTAACAGTGTAGAACCTTCACCTGTATTCCCAGTGCACACAAGGCTTTCAAGGACCTTAATGTTTTTAACAGAGTTGAAAAGGAAAACCTCCAATACTCATTGCTAAAGGTGACGCACATTTTATCTCCACTTCCATACAAGTCCATATCAAATAACTCAAAAGAGCAACAAAGCAAGCATATCACAATATTTCCCAAACTTCTCCCAATCACTTGGGCCAAATTCCTGATTAGCTGTATTTGGGTGGTCTCAATTTTTCACTTTTTCATACTCAAATTTCTAGTCAGATGGATTTAACTCTCTGAGATAGTGATCTCTAATTTATCCTAGAACACACAAACACTTCACAAGTTCTCATGGACAACAAAGCAAAACAGAATGTTGTAAGAGGCATTCTGACTATTCTAAACCCAGCCCTGAAAACAGTAGTCATTAGCAAGTTATTTAATCTTAGTTGACTTTCTTCTTCTATGGAGGGAAGAGTTACTCATGACCTAAAGTATACCTTAATTCCAAAAGCATATTTTTTTTGGAAGAATCTGGCATGGCAAGCTATACAGAAAAAGTGAATTACGACATCAAAGCTAAGCATTAAGTTTGTGACTCCCTTCATTAAATATACACAAAGCTGTATTTATAGAGAATTTACAACATAAGCTATGACTGCAGAGCACAACATGATATTAATAGTGATTACATCTGAAGGTAAGAATAAGAGCAGCCAATTATTTACAATTCTTGCATTACAAAGTCTATCTGTACACATGTGGATTCTCTATTAAACAGGTCCAATCTCTTTAATCCAAGCTTGACATTAAACAACATCCTTCAACAGGCTGGAAATAAAAAGCTCTCAGAAAGTCATCAGGTGGGGAGGGGACCTCCAACTTTTGTTTTTCCAGTTTCTTTTCTCCTAAGAGTCTGAAATCCCTAGAGGACCCCCACCTCTCCTGGCAAACCCTCTTGTGAGTACCTAAAACTGGAGTTTCGGGCACTGTGCAGTTTCCAAAGGCCACTGTATTGTCATCTTGCTACTCCGCACACACCCCAAACTGGATTCCATGCAAATTTCACAGTAGTTCTTGAACACACTGCCTGCTCTTTCTTTTTCTTTTAAACAAGGGCAGACCACATAGGGCGGAGAAAGGATTTGGCACCTGTGGAGGTGATGTCACGATCAGCCATGACTCTGAACGGTCTCCGGAATCCAGCTGCTGCTCGATTCCCAGCCCACCCAATGCTGCCTACCATGTCAGCGGGCTCCTCTCCAAGCCCTAGCACCTCGTGGTCTCTGGTCTCTCTGTGGGGAAGCCCTGTGCTTCAGCTTTTCAGTTTTAAAGTTTTTGTAGGATATGGCATCAACTCCTGACAAGATAATCTTCGGAGGACCAACCATTCACAGATCTTTTTATTGAGTGGCAGGTCTCAGGGGGACTAATTTTTACATTCCTATCTATAGGCAGTTCCTGAGACTAAATACTAATTTGTGGTCCTTTAAGTTGAAAGAAAGAAAAGGGGGGGAGGGGACTATGCATATCCTTAATTCTCATCTCACCAAAACCAGAAAGTATGGGGTTGTTAGAAAACACGTAGGGTACAAGCCTCGATCTATACAACTGGACTAAGGAAATACATATCAGTCTATCTCTAATGAGTTATCTTCACCACCAATTTCAATGGATTTAGAATTACCCAAGACAACTCTGGGTATGTCTATGAGGGTGGTTCCAGAGAGGCTGGACTGAACCCCAAACTCCATCATGCATAAAGCATTGTAAGTATAACACTCTTTTTTCACTACCCACACCTTATGCTTTCTGCAGAGCTCAGGAAGACCATGTGTTCCTACTTAGAAATCAAAGCACCAGAGATCATGTTCCTCTTACCATCTCCATTTTCCATTCCCACAGTTCCACTCCACCTTCCAAGTTTTTCCAACTGTGACCCAGGAATACTGACTGCCTAAACAATTCACAAAAATATAGCAGATAACCCCAGTTTTAATGGAAACCATGTTTTCAAATGAATGACCTTGTGAAACACTGATCAAGCCCAAAGCCTAAACCTAGACACTCTAGCAAGTCCAGCCCCCACCTTGCTACTCAACAAATTTCACTGCCATCTGACAACTCAGCCACAAAAGGCCTCCTCTCTCTCATTCATGGAAGTTCTTACACACAATGTGAGGCTGAGTCACATGTTATTTATTGTTTCCCTCTTAAATGTTAGTTATGACCCTCTACAAAACTCTCTTGGAAGCCCAGTCTAACAACCTTACCACAACCTCAACTTCTAATTATCATCTAACTTTTCAAATCAAAACCTCTTAAACACCAATTCCAACATGTATTTCACCATCAAGAGCCCATGTTCCTACCCACCACCTGAAGCAGCTTGCATCCCTAAAGTCACCAGTGTAACTAACACCTTAGCTCCTTCCAGCATCCTGCTTTAGAGCTGCTCCCACCCAACTGGTCTAACAAAACCCACTTGTATTCATGTATGAAATTCTCAAATAATGAAAAAGGTGTTTTTTACTGATTTTTTTAAACTATCATAGTAACATTTCTCAACCTCAGATTTCAGGCATGGTAATACATACATTAGTCTCAGCACTCAGGAGGCTGAGACTGGACTGTTATGAGTTCAAGCCCAGCCTGAGCTACAGAAGGAGACCCTCTCTCAAAGACAAATAAAATAAAAATAAACTATCCAACAGTTACAAACCTTAAGAGGACCTTAAATGATCCCCAAAATCCTACCAAGTTTTTAGTCAAAACACATTTCCAGAATCATAGATATCAGTTTTCCATCTGTACATGCATAAAAGAAAAAACGTTAGGCCCTCCACATACATACAATTTGAAACTGGAAACTAGATGCTCTTCTGTTCTCAACAGTAAATCAAACTACATCTGTCCTTCAATGTAGAAAATCTAATATTCTGTTTATCGAATTCTATTACCCAAACAAAGCCAGACACTTGAGGAAAGGAACAGGGTAGAAAGTAAGGAGAAAAGGAAAATTTATCAGTGGAAGGCAAAATTCTACTATCACCAAGTTCAAGGGTGGATGCCTGCTTAGCAGAAAGGGAATCTTTTACTCTCAAAAGTGGTTTTATTTTCTCCCCTACAGTAAAAATTTTTATAATATTTATTATAATTTTCTTTCAAGTAGCCCATATGCAACCATGCCTTGCTTCTCCAATCACTCCCGGGCATAAGAGCTTATTGTCCTAATACAATTTATCTAACCATGCAAACACTTGTGCAATCAGGCATGGTCAATTTGTAAAAGTCAAGACCAATAAGCATGGTCACAGTGATAAGGGCAATGCCCTATTAGTGGGCCTTTCGATGAAAGGAACAACTTTCCCATCATTATCTCTCATTTAAATCCAAACGTCTAATAAATGCTTTCCCATAATTCAAAACACAATCAAAATAACATGCATGCTCGCTATTTACTCTAACACATAAGACTAGACCCTGAAGAGACATGAGGCTGTCTCTCTGAAATTTAAGGCCGTACAAGTGAAGGATAAGGAAGTATACCTGCCCAAAGTGAGAAGAAACCCCCAGCGCAGAACTCAAGGGCTATGCGAGCTCCATCTGCGAATCTCTACAGGGCCTCAAGGGCTGTCTCTGTCACGGTGAGACCCAGTTCTTCCTGACAGAGATAGAGACAAAGGAAGGGAGGAGGAAGGAGGGGAGCACCAGGATTTCAATTCATTTTGAGAAATATCTACTTACAACAGAAACATGAAAAGCAACAGAAGTGCAAGAGTAGAAAGAAGAGCAAGGCCAAAGTGAGGCCGTGACTGGGGGAGCGCAAAGGGGGCGTGGAAAGGCAGAAGACAGTTACTCATCATAGAAACCTGGCAACAACAGAACAGTGCAAAAGCCACAACCAATCAAAATGAAGCATTGTGGAGTCCAGTCATAATGGGTACGATGAGGAGTTCTTTCTGTATGCTGCGAATATATGCTTCTCTTATTGGTTTAGTAAACCAATGATTGGCCAAAGCTATCAGACTAGGAGAATTCTGGGAAGAGGAGAGCAGAGAGTCATGAGGGAGATGCCATGTAGCTACTGGGAAGATAGGACACCGGCATTCTCCAGTAAGCCAAGACCACATGGAAATACTTAGATTAATAGACATGGGTTACTAATTAAGAGAGAGCTAGCCGATAAGAAGCTGGAGCCATCAGCCAAACAGTTTATAATTAATATAAGCCTCTGTGTGTTCATCTGGGATTAAACAGCTGAGGGACCAGGTGGAATAGACACTTCCATCTTCATTGATACATCTACAAGATAACTCCTGCACCTAAGGTTCAGGGAACCCTGCACATGAGGGTCAAAAAAAAAATTGTAAGAGCCAGAGGACCAGGGAGTTTACAGTGAAACTGTGTCTCCTGGAAATGTCAGAAGCTACAACCATAAAGTCTCACCAACATGGTTGCCTAAACACAACCAGAACAAGGACAATAGCAGACATGCCAAACTGGACAAGGGAAAGCTCAGGAGGCCTCAACCCTACACAAAGAACTAAGGAATGCTGAGTCAGAGTGGCAGAAACCATCTCCCACAGGGAAAAGCACACAGATTAGTTACCCAGTACCACATGTGCAGCCCTGAAAATATACACGCAAATAACAGTATAAGACTTAGCAGGTTATACTTAGGAATATGCAGGAATACACCTATAATACATGCATTTAACAACAATTAATAGAAAAAGGGTCATGAATGTGAAAGAGATCAAGGGTCATATGGGAGGGTTGGGGAAAAGGGACCGGATGTAATAATCTCAAAAACAAAAGAAAAACTTCACAATCAACTTTTATCTTTTTTATTCCTTTTTTTTATTCCATCTTTTTAAACATAACAAAAGTCATGAATGCTATGCTGCAAAAGCCACTGGTGGTGATAAAAACACATACACACACCCAAAAAAAGATCAATTTCTATTAACAGAACAGATGTATGATAGGTGAAGGCAGGAAACAGATAAAGAGACTCCAACGCCAGGTCAATCTGTGTCATTTAGAGCAGAGCTGGGTAAGAAAATGGATAAATAGCCTCTTCCTCCATTGCCAAAACAAGTAAAACATGTGCCCAGACCTGGACCATTTTGTTAGGAGAAAATGTTGTTTTCTGAAGAATCTGATGTTGCCTGGGACCTCAACTTGCTAGAGCTAGGGTTGCTCAACTGCTACAATTTTAACATTTTGCTATGAGAAGCAGCCCTGCCTATTACAGGATGCAGCCTCTCTGCCCTGCACATGAATAACAGATTGCCCTTCAATGGGACTGAAAACCAATGTACTAGATTAGGATCAAAAAACTGCTTAGCGGGAATACAATTATGAAAAACAATATTGTGAATACCACAAAATATTAAGAGAAAGATTTTGCCTTAACCAGCTGGTTCTATACCTCAGTGAAAAGCTTAGGCAAATGCCCTCAACAAAGAAAAACTCTGAAAGTAAGGTCAAGAAAATACAGCAACAACCAGAGCTTTTAAGTATTATTGTGACTGATGTGCCTGCCCTTTCAGAGCAGGATAATTTATGAAATGATTCAATGCACAGTTACAGTTAAAGCTAACCTAAGTCAAAGTTTGATAAACCTAACCGATCCAAGACTACCACACCACATGTCCATGAACATCCTGCAAGAATAATCCTTACAATATTTTTATTCTAAAAGATGAGTATTTGGGATAGTAACTTCCTGAAATAATTAGAACCATTAAATTGGTTCCACACCCAGCTCCAACCACTGTTAGCTACAGAACACTGTCTTTAATCTGCTTCCCTTGTCAGGAGCTGATGTTCAAGTGACATAACCAGCGTAAAGACAACAGCACTGTGCTCGGTACACTAAGAACAAGCAAGTGGCAAGTTCCAGTAGTTATATACATGTTTTATACATTATTCTAATGCAGCATGAAGTGCATGTAATAAGTGAATTAGTGGAACAGGTAATTCTAATTAGTTAATGGGGGGGGGAAGAAAACCTATTCCTGTAAAATGAATACCAAGATTTACCTTCACATCTAAGTCAAAGGAAAACTGATTATCTCTAATGCACATAGGAGTAAAAGCAAAACAGAAACGTCCCTTGTAATACTGCATCACTTTCCACTTGGGCTAAATCAAGCATTTCTCCAATTTCTGTCTCAAATCAGCCAAGGTATCACTTCCAGCCATTGAGATCAAAAACTCATTTTATAACTCTTGTAAAAGCCCTAATGATGGTGTAGGGAAGCATTTCTCACATACCCAGAGGCAGTCTGGAGTTGCTGGTCTGCTTCATAGTTGTTTTCTAGCCACAAGCGACTACAAATTGTTCAGACCCTTTGGCAGCAACACAAGAAACTGCCCTTTTCATCCATTCTCCCACAAAAATGCAGTCCATTTCCAAGAGAACCCTTCTCCCAAGGGTACTATGCTTTGTGAAGCCAAATGTACACAACTTTTCATTTAGCAATGAGCGCCCTGAATATTTTGCATTTTTGTGAAGAAAATTGAAAGACATATGAGCAAAGTTCTTTATTGAATCAGCTCAAAAAGTGTGGTATGCCAACATTTGAGATTTATGGGGAATTTGGAAGCACAGCTGTTTCTATTTTCTACAAATAATCAAGGCTGTGATAGGCAGTATGTGAAGCCATTTCCTGCACTTAATTATCCTTGGAGCCCCACTAGTAAGTGGAGTAGACTTTTTTTTTAAGTCAAGCAATCCATACACTGTATCTTCTATTTTGATCTCAAGTCTTGCTACAATCTTAATTTCATCACAACAATGAAAACTGGAGGTCCTTGTCAGCTTCTTATCCAAGGATACAAACAGCCACAGATACGGATCCTTCCATTTAAAGAGAAGTGCAGGCACGAGGTGGTACATTACTCAATAGCTATAAAATATTTAACTTCCAAAATTAAAGCCAACGTTGCCTCTTTAGAGAATGAAAAGATGCCCCGTTAGAAAACCAGGAATTCCTTTGTTCCCCATTTGCCTTACAAGTTCACAGATTGATCATTTATCAAAAAGAAAAAAAAGCCAAAATAGCTAAAAGGCACCAAAAAGTAAAGTTCGATAGGACTGAATCAACAGCCATAGGCCAATCTGTGAACAAAATTCATGATTCTTGAAGAAAAACAAGTATCTGGCCAGTATCTTCCAAGCAATGTCTTCCGTGTCCAAAGGTGACTTAGAACTGCAGAGCAGTTCCAACAGTAACACAAAGGCAGCGTCTCCGAAAGCACATACAGCACACAGACAAGATAACCGACTGATATAGTTATACAAGATTCACTGTACTATTCTTTTTTTTTTTTTTTTTAAGACTAACCTTGAGCTGACTATGGAGCCGATGATGATATTAACTCCTGATCCTCCTGCCTCCACCTTCTGAGCACTGAACTTACAAGAGGAGCACTGCCACGCCCAGTTTTATGCAATACTGGATAGAGCAGCCAGAGTTTCAAGTATACTAGGCAAACACTCTATCAACTGAGCTACATCCCTAGCCCAACACATAGCCCTCTTGATCTAATTGAATCAGCTCTTCTGATTCTTCAAGCAAAAGAATACTTTCAGTCAGAGTTCAGTATAGGTGTGAGAATTTAAATTCGGCTGTCATTCAAAACTCCTTGTCAAAGGAATTTTCAATAAAAAAACAAAACAAAAAAAAAAAACAATCAAGCACTATAGATGACATAAGGAAAAGATCTTGAAAGCAGATCCTAAAATTCCAACTAGAAACTCCAAGGAAACAGCAAGCAGGTGAATAGACTTACCTAGTATTTTTAGGTAATGTTTCTAATTTTAATAGATACACTTCACAGTGGAACAAAGGATAATTCTATTTTAATTCACCACTTGCCTACTGTTACTAAGTCAGACTATCCTCTCCACGCACAGCAGGTAGTTTAACCCTACTGTTTACTACCCTATCTATCAGCTTTATGATGTTGGTATTTTCAAGAAAGTCTGTGTAGAAAAGAGGAATTACTCTGCACTGGAAAGTTATTCTGCTGGCTCTAAATCTTTTGTGTGCTGTTCAACACCAGCACAATTAGAAAAAGCCAAACATACCACAATTCTTCACCAGACTGTCCATGTTCGTATACATCTACTTTCAACTAAAGAGCAATTGCCCCAGGTCAGGCAGAGGTCTGGCAGAAGAAAACAAACCACTAAGTTCACTTTTCACAGCACATGGGTTTTCTGGCCCATGTTAGAAAACTTCAGCCTGGGAAAAATGTACTTCAGATTTGAGATAAACGAACAATTATGGACTCTTTTCCATTGTTACATTTTTCAATTTCTCACATTGAAAGCATGCTCCTAGAATGGCCTGGCTGGCTTAACTTCATAGTCCCAGACTGCTCCCCAACAGGTTGTACCACCCATCTTCTCAGCACTGGCGCATGGCTGTAACCACTCGGTATGTTTAGATGCATGATGGCTATGTGTAAGTTGCTGGTTTAACCTGTATTTTCCACTGACTAGAGCACTAATAAGCTCTAATCCTTGACTTTCAAGTTCTACCTTTTGTGTGTCTGGCCCAAATGTGTTCACCATCTTACAACTTGGCAGCTACACGAGCCCCTATTCTGATCTATTCTGATAAAATGTTAACTGCTCGGGTTAGTGCACAAGCTCCTTTCCTTGAAGCTAGATACACTCATTTCACCTCCTTCTTCCCTACCCTTTTCAACTCTCCTCACTGACGCTTCCCCATCTTCTCCCCTTGTGTTCCTTTAGAACCTCAATAATGCCCATCACAGCCCATAGTTACTATCCTATTTTAATCTATTATTATCAGTATTCTAATTTATAAATAGCTTAGCTAGAAAAATTCTTCTATATCCCTTATGCCAGTCACATACTACATAAGGGACTAAACAGGTAAAAACACTATAATACAGTTGTTTTCTATTTCAAGTTTGAATTTCCAGTTGCTTCAAGGCTTATTTTCCCCAGTAGCTGCAGGTCAGAAACATTAAATATAATCATTGACTTCAATCTGAAACATAGTTAGTCAGTCATGATAGTAAGGCTATATATAGTTTAGTCTCATACTTAAGGATCATCACTCATATGTAAGCATGTATTTTAATACAACAAAAGATGATGGTAAGGACACAAGCTTTCCATCCACAGGGCCATGTCCCTATATACCTGTTTAGCTCCCCCTGGAACACAACTCACTGGGTCTCAGCAGGCCCGTTGCCTAGGAAGCCAAACAACTAACCATTACTTCACAAGCCTGCAATGATTCAAATGTTTGCCAAAAGAGATTCAAGGCCAATGATTACTAATGACTCCATGAGCCAAATAGCGTCAGGACTAGCATCAACTTTAAAGAGTTATGTGGACATTACTGCAGCCTAATATTTAAGGATAGCAGCCTACTTACCATTCTGGAATAAATGAGGTATACAGTCAAAAGGAGTATGTATTTTTACTCAAAGTTAAGGTCCAACAGTGACCAAACCTTCCCGTGTCACATCAGAAAAGCACTCAAAACAATTATGACTGTATTATCCTAACAATTTACACTGTATTTTGCAATTCCTTAGATAAGTACACTAAAAACTAGTAATCCCTTAAGATAATTCTAAAACAGGAGAAAATTTACCAATGGAAAAAATGATATATTCATTCAACAAAAGTGTATTGAATTCTTAATCTAAACATTAAAAATTTCAACTTATGAGTTTAACCTCTCCAAAATTCTATAAAACTGACTCAAGCTGCCAAGAGTCTTTCATACAATACTCCAAAGTCAAACTTTTTTCTGATAACTAATTCCTTGATTAGAAACACTTCCAGACGGGTCATGGTGGCACACGCCTTTAATCCCAGCACTCGGTGGCACACGCCTTTAATCCCAGCACTCGGGAGGGAGAGGCAGGCAGATCTCAGTGAGTTCAAGGCCAGCCTGTCTACTGCGTGAGGTCCAGGGCAGCCTCCAAAGCTACGTTTCTCAAAAACATACATACATACATACATGCATACATACATACATACATACATACATACATATGCTTGTAAGAAAAACAAAGTGAACTTTTTTCTGCATAACTTCAATGATAAGTGCCTACTCAAAATTCATATAACTAACATACAGTATACTTGTTTGACAGCTGCAATATTATTTCAAAAAAATTGGCATAAAGAAGAAGGCATAAGCAGTTTGACAGTAAAAAATCCAGCATCAATACAGTTTATAATTAGACACTAATGACAGGAGCAGGTATAATTCATGAAGTAGATTTGCCCTTAATTACTGCTCTATACAAAAAGATGGTGGAAAACCAATTAACATCACCTAAAACATCAGAATTGCTTACCCTTCCAAGAATTAATACCTACTTTAAATCTGGGAGGAACAAACCACTCCTCAGGTCCCCTTCAAAAGTATACCCAAACAGGTCTTGCATGGCATGGACACAACGCCCTTTTGTCCCTGTGTGCAGGAGTACACAGCCCTTCTGAGGCTGACTATCTGGATGCTCCCTTGGTCAGAAGTGGATTAGGTCACCTGCAGTGGGATGGCTTTACTCCCTAGGAACTAAAGCAGGGAAGTAAGACTCCACTCTCTGATACTCAGCACATACCACACTTCATCAAAAGCTGATTCTAACTGGCTCAATATTTTAAAGGGGAAAATACAAATTCATAATCAAACCATTAAACTGGCTCAGACCTTAAGCAGTAACATGCTATAATGTTTAGACATATAACCCTCACCAATCTTTGGTATTTATAAGAAAATCTTCTAGCTCTCTGAATCATACATCAAATTACATATAACAAATTACCGACATATATTCTAATACATACCAGTTCTATAGAATGCCACTTAGAGCACACCAGTTACTATAAATAACTACACATTATATATTTTTTCATCACTGACCTCCAATTATACTTATGACTCAAATTCTGCAAATAACTACTTGAAGCAATGTTTCTCGGTATGAAATGTATGGATTTGATATACTTTAGGGCTTGGTTAGCAAGCATTTCAACCTCTCATCTCCCAATTAGTCTAACACATTGATGATCCCAATAGAGAGCCAATGCTTTATTAGAATAGTGCATCCTCACACAGTATTTTCCTCCCTCATAACTATTCCTTGTTTCCAAAATTCTGGAAACACAAGACATTTTCATTAATTTCCTCCTTTAGCATCTAGCAAAATGAGAAGACTTTATTCAGCTCAAGTCTACACATAAAAATTTGGTTTGAGCATCTATGAATGATCACCTACAGTAAAAGCTACTGATCCAATGCTGATGAATCATATGGGTAAATAATACACCAGTCACGGTCTATCAAAGATTACATTTACATTTTGCAATCCCGTTCTACAGAAGCAAGTCTTTAAAACATGTATAAAGGATTGAGCTCTAACTGCTCCCTTTTTTAAAACTTCCAAGTTAACTACAGAAACTAAAGTCCACTTTCCCTCCCAGGGCTCTGAATAGTATTCAAATGCCACAGAATGTCTTAGATAGACATATATTTACTCTGGAAATTAAGAGATACCTGCAAATTAAAGCAACTGCCTAAACATTCCAGTGACAGTTAACGGCTACCAAACAGCAGAAAAGTGACCTTTAGTAGTAAAAGTCATCGGGGCCACAACATCTCGAAGTCTGAGCCAAGATCTGATAGTCCTAAATGATTTATCCATCAATAAAATCAAAGGTTGAACTCTGAGTTTTAGGGGGCTGCTGTGTTTTTCCATAAAACACTCACAGCCATGCACAGAATTTCTTGATGAAGATGCATGTACTCACAGTTATAAACTGTTTGGAGCCCTTCTGGCTTCCTGTTCACTATATTAACAAAAGGTTCAGGGCTTTGCTATGAGTGACCTACTCTACTAGCTGCTTCCTGTCAAGACTTGAGGTCTCTATGCTTACAGCCACTATGGGAAACCAGGGGCCCAATGAAGCATAGTGACCTACGCAAAAGCAAGGCAAGAAACGTAAGGCTGTACACAACCTGTATACACCCCCACCCCACTCTCCACTCCATTTAACCAGATGACAGCACAGTCCCCAGCCATGTGTGCTGTGTCCCTCCTAGCAGCCTGTACCTCCTGTTCTCAACTCTAAAATAGTTTAGAGTAACAGCTTACTCAGGCACTCCAAAAACTACCTTAATTTTAATCAACAGGCTTTCTGAAAGTTATTTCTCAACTGACTACATAGCTAGGACATGGCTAATAGTCTACTACAACTTCAAGAAGCAGTAAGTTAGTGACAATCACGTTTACATATGCTTTCCTTCTGATAGTAGTAAGATCCAACTGAAATGTGCAGTCTTCCCTACACATTTCAGATCCTCAAAATATATCTCTTTAACATGCACTGTCTTAGCTTGCTTTATGTTGTGACAAACACCTCCATGACCAAAACCAACCTGGGGAGGGAAGTGTTCATTTCATCTTACATTTTATAGACCATCAAAGAAAGCTAAGACAGGAACCTGGAGCAGGCACTGGGGCAGAAACTATGGAGGAATCTGCTTACACAGTTTGGTCAGCTTGCTTTCTCATAAACTGGAGGTGCCATCACTCACAGTGGGCTGGACCCTCCTGAACCAACTATTAATCAAAAAAATGACCCACAGGTGTCCCCATGAACTCTCCTGATTGATGGAGGAAATTCCTTAGAGGCCGTTCCCTCTTCCTGGGGAACTCTAGTTTGTTTGAGGGTGACAGGAAGTAGCCAGTACACACTCCATTTCTAAATAGGCAATTTCTCCAGCACTTACTACTGAACTACTCTTAACTCACTCATTTATTTAATAACTCCACCAATGTCACGATATAAAAATTTACTTGTACTCAAACAAAACTGCATAGTACTAAAATTATCAATAAATTGAGATTCTCTGCCTAGGGATTCCAAACCCGCTAACTTATAAATGCATACAGAAAATGTCCCGGCATAAACAAGGCTGAAGCAGGAGGCCCATGACAAGACTCTGTCTCAAAAAATAAAAGTTTATAGAGCATAGTAAAGAATATAAAGTACAGTTGAGGTAGATACCAGAGGCAGAGACCTATGCTCCAAAAACTCTGACAACTGAGGCATGAAGGTTTCAAGTTCAAGGCTAGCCTGAGCTACAGAGTGAGCTCAAGGCCACCTTAGAGAATTACTGAGACTACTATCTCAAAACGAAAAATAAAAACAGGGCTGGAGATGTAGTTCAGTACTGCAACACTTACCTACCATGTACAAGGTCCTACATTCAACCCCCAGTACTACAAAAACTAAATTGACTAAAAAATTAATAATAACTGCAGTCAGGTGTTAAAGATATTGGTACCCTTAAAAAAAAGGCATGACTAAACCCGTAGCCCTTCTGATCTTTGCAGGTACCCGGTATACATACATGTGTGTGCAGACAAAACACTTATGCACACAAATAATAAATCTAAAAGAAATTTTAAAACTGATCAACATCATCAAATTATTAGGGAAATAGTGAAAGCCACAGTTGAGATACTACTTCCTACCCATTAGGATGACGATTGCGGGGCGTGATGAGTAACAAGTGCAGGCACTGATGTCAAAGACATGGAGTCTTGGTAAAATACACATAGAGGCACAGCATAGTGTGACATGGTCTGTAGTCCAGTGGTAAAATGCACATAGAGACACAGCATAGAGTGGCATGGTCTGTGGTCCAGTGGTAAAATGCACATAGAGACACAGCATAGCGTGACATGGTCTGTAGTCCAGTGGTAAAATGCACATAGAGACACAGCATAGAGTGGCATGGTCTGTAGTCCAGTGGTAAAATGCACATAGAGACACAGCATAGTGTGACATGGTCTGTAGTCCAGTGGTAAAATGCACATAGAGACACAGCATAGAGTGGCATGGTCTGTGGTCCAGTGGTAAAATGCACATAGAGACACAGCATAGCGTGACATGGTCTGTAGTCCAGTGGTAAAATGCACATAGAGACACAGCATAGAGTGGCATGGTCTGTAGTCCAGTGGTAAAATGCACATAGAGACACAGCATAGTGTGACATGGTCTGTAGTCCAGTGGTAAAATGCACATAGAAACACAGCATAGAGTGGCATGGTCTGTAGTCCAGTGGTAAAATGCACATAGAGACACAGCATAGTGTGGCATGGTCTGTAGTCCAGTGGTAAAATGCACATAGAAACACAGCATAGTGTGGCATGGTCTGTAGTCCAGTGGTAAAATGCACATAAAAAAAAAAACACAGCATAGCATGGCATGGTCTGTAGTCCGGTGGTAAAATGCACATAGAAACACAGCATAGCGTGGCATGGTCTGTAGACCAGTGGTTCTTCACAAACACACGTTATTGTCAATCAGCAATCCCACTTCTGGCTTCTGCCCAAGGCTAAAAACAAAGACTGCAAAACTTGTTCACACTTCACCCAGCATGATCTGCAATAGCAGAAGCACAGAAACAACACAATGCCCAACAGATGCATAGGTAAACAAACCACAAGGAAATATTACTGTCTGAAGAATGAATTCTGACACATGCTTCAACAGATGAACCTGGAAAGCAATCACTGGCTTAAGTAAGACAGAAAAAGAAGAACAAGCATATAATTCTACCTGTATGAAGTGTGGAGAAGAGGCAAAATTCATAGGTAGAAAGTAAAGCAAGATTACTCAGGGCTAGTGGAGTAAGGCAGAAGGAATGGCTATCCACTGGGTACAGAGTCTATATTGAGAATGCAGGGAGACGCCTCAGTTGGTGAACTGCTCATGTTACAAACACAAAGACATGAAATCCATTCTCAGTCTAGAGCTAGGGAGGCAGATGACAGACTCTCTGGGATTTTCTGGCTAAGCCATGGTAGCCAATCAGTTCATTTCAGATTCAGTGAGAGACCCTACTTCAAAAAATAAGGACCATGATAAAAAAGGTCACCTGATTCATGACCTCTGACCTCCAAATACATATGCACACACTTGTACGTATGCGGATATATTTACATGGATGCACTCGAAAATACACAGAGAAACACACGTATACTACTACACCACAACCCAAAAACATAAAAAGTTTTTTTTTTAAATTCTGAAAACAATGGTAGAGTTGCACAACACTGAGCATATTCAATGAGTGAGTAACAGCTAAAATGGTAACATACTGTGTTTTATGGCAGAATCTCACTAAGTAATCCAGGCTGGACATATACCTCAGGCTGATCTCAATTTGCAATCCTCCTCCTACTTCATCCTCCTCAGAGCTGTAATTACACCATGCTCAGCCAAAACAGTAAAAATCATGTATATTTTTATTAGTTTTAATGTATCTTTCATATATTTTATCAGAATAAAGATAATATAATTTAGGGGCTAAAACCTATAGTCCCTAAGAACTGTCTTTCTGAAGGCAGCAAAGAAAGTGTTAATGTGTTTAAAACATCCCTTAATGTGTTTAACAACCCTGGTGGTGGCACAGGTCTTTAATCCCAACACTTAGGAAGCAGAGGCAAGTGGATCTCTGTGAGTTCACCTCATTTTTCCAAGGCCATCAACTAGTTAACAATGAAGAAAAAGCAAGAATAACCCAAGTCTCTGTTCTCCATACACTTTGTTTAGCCGGAATATGTCATTTAACCTCACTCTTAGGCTATGCACAGCATTTATTTCAAAATGGTTATTCCAATATCTTGAAAATTATACTTCAAAGCCCACCCTCCAAGTACGCTCTTGAATCTACTAGGTGCATTATCGTACTCTTAATTATTAAAGACTTAGACTGGACAATATTCTATGAGAGTTATTTCAGAACAAAGAACACTAAACACAAATGCTTAAAAGAAAAATCAGGAAATCAATATGCTTAAACAGATTAAGGGTTTCAGTTTCATCTTGTTATGACTACAACAGACACACACACACTGTCCACATAATCCACACCATTGCAGAAGGCACTTGTCTGGCTTAAGCACTGCACCAAGTTGGAAGCCCTCAGTCTAGGAGACAAGTTGAAGACCCTAACTGAAGAAAGCATCCTTCCATGGAAGGTACTCATTATTCTCAGTACCACTTAACTAAGGAAACACCATATGCAACAATGAACAAGGTCAGACATGGCTATGTGCATCTAGGACGCTAGCACAAACTCTCCAAGTAACTCTAACTTGTTTCAAGAACAAGAACTTTGCTGCTCATCTCACCCAGAGAAATGTGATGTCTCCTAGATGTAGTGTTGGGGTCCATTGTTATTGGCTCTGTTCCACCTTGACTTGAGGTCAAAGAGTTCAAACCTATTTTTACACCTCAAGGTTAATCAACAGGATGTTTGGCCTAAGGTGTGGCTACTGGGTATCTTAAGCCAAGAGAGCAAATGACGGTGTGTTTGACTTAGGGCACAGTAACCAGATGTTTTGGCTACTGGGAAGGTAATCGTGCTTGTTTGTTCCTTGTAGCACAGTAAGGATGTCTTTTGCCCTCCCCTTTTACTTGGGGTACTCATTATCCTTTGCTTTATGCCTAATATCCACTTATGAGTGAGTACATATCATATTTTGTCTTTTGGGGTCTGGGTTACATCACTAAGAATGGCTTTTTTTCCAGTTCTGTCCATTTGCCTGAAAATTTCAAGATGTCATTGTTTTTTACTGATGAGTAGAATAATAGTCCACTGTGTAAATGTACCACATTTTCTGTATCCATTCTTCGGTTGATAGGCTCTAAGTTGTTTCCAGGTTCTAGCTCTTACAAATAACACTGCTATGAAAATAGTTCAGCAAATGTCCTTGTGGTATGAATGTGCCTCCTTTGGGTATATGCCCAAAAGTGGTATTGTTGGGTCTTGCAGTAGATTGATTCCCATTTTTCTGAGAAATTGCCATACTGATTTGCAAAATGGCTGTACAAGTTTGCACTCCCACCAGCAGTGGAGGACTGTTCCCCTTTCTCCACATCTTCTCCAGCATAAGCTGTCATCAGTATTTTTGATCACAGCCATTCTAACAGATGGAAGATGGTATCTCAAGAGTTGTTTTGATTTTTATTTCCCTGATGGCTAGCTAAGATTATTGAGCAATTCTTTAAATGTCTTTCAACCATTTGCGTTTCTTCTGTTGAGAAATCTCTTTAGAGCAGTACCCCATTTTTAATTGGATTATCTGGTATTTTGGTGTCTAGTTTGAGTTCTTTGTGTATTTTGGAGATCAGCCCTCTGTCAGACATGGGATTGGTGAAGATCTTTTACCATTCACAACCTAAGCTCTTAAAGAGCAACAGCATTGTTAATTACTACTTCAACAAAAAGTATGAAGCTATCATACAACAGGAAATGACATTAAAATTTGGTGCTACACTACAGTCTATGCTTAAGTGAATAGAGAAGGTATGAGAGAAGTATAGAATGCCAGCAACATTCTGAAAGAAAGAAATCGTGTGAAAAATGAACAGAGACATTAGCTATAACCTGGGTCTGGGGCTACTTTGCTTTGGCATAGCCTGTTTGGAATCATTTTAAATTTCAACATTTTAGGTTTTCCATTTATAAGGTAAAAGGTTCAGTTAAAGAATAGCCATAATTTTCTACAGCTCAAAATTCTGTAGTTAGTGTGAGAACTATAAAAAGAGAAATTGAGAGATAGTATACAGATAAGGCTGGAAAGATAGTTCAGCAGCTAAGAGCATTTGCTGGTCTTCCAAAGAACTCAAGTTCAATTCCCAACCCCTAATCAAGTAGCTCACAGTCACTTGCAACTCTAGCTATGGGGCATCTAATAACCTCACCTGGATTCTGTGGTACACGCACCCGCTCACACACAACACGTACCCACATAGAACGTACATCCACAACGGCCTACACATGTGCAAGTAATTAAAAATAAAAACCTTTTTTAAAATAAAATAAAAATAAAAAACAGGTGGCTATGGAACACACCTTTAATCCCAATATTTGAGAGGCAGAGGCAGGCGGATTTCTGTGAGTTTGAGGCCAGCATGGTCTACAGAGAGAGTTCCAGGACAGCCAGGGTGGTTACATAAAGAAACCCTATCTCAAAAAAGCAAATAAATACATTAAAATAAAATAAAGACACGGCTTGTAGAATGTGGTCAAATCTGAAAGAACTGTAGCTGTCCAGAGGCTACGGGAAGTCCTATGGCTACAGCTAGGCATCCAGTGAGGAAGGAGAGAGGACAACTGTTGTCTTTGAATTTTCTCACATTTCAAAGGGAGCTCTGAACAACTCTCCAGTAAGAAAGTGACATAATCAAACGGGAAGACCATCTCAACAAGCAAGAGACTACCAGGGAATATCAAAGTGGCCAGAATAAATTCAAAAATGGAAATTAAGGAGTGGGGGTTAACAAAGGACTGAGAGACGAGAATCAATAATGCAGAGCTTGGGATGGGAATGAGATTCACGGAGAGGATTTCCAAGCATCCAAGTTCTTGCCCCAACTCTTTAGAGGAAATAGATTCACTGTCTTGGGAAACCCTCCAGATCTCACTTTCTGTGTACAGCTTTCCTCTCTTACCATTCTACTACCCAATAACTCTAGATTCTGATACCTTCTCCCTTTAAAATCCCACGGCGATTCTGACATCGCCAAGACTGAGGACCAATGCCCAAGCAGACAGGAAATACTAAACAGATGCAATGGTTAGGCCAGAATGATAGGCTGGGACTCTAGAGTGCCACTGAGATGAGCAACAAACTTCATGGAGAGGGACAGGAAAGAGGTAGGTATGGCTAAGCCAAGAAGTACCTACTCCTCACTCACAAACCTATCTCCAAGTCAATGACACATCACTCTGCACTGCCACCAGTATGCACTCAAATCACTTCATATGTTCACTTATTCCTAGCAAGGATATAAAATTAACAGTACAGGCTGGACTTCCCATCCCTGTGACAAACACCACATACAAGCACAATATAGTCTAGTTCAACTTCAGAGTTAGATCCATTATGGCCAGGAAAGCACCCATGGCAAGGAGCTCACATCATGGTACCCAGGCAGCAGAGAAGGAACGGGCCTGGGCAATGGGCTTCAAAAGTATATCTGCAGTGACCTACTCCTCCAACTAGGCCCCTAGTTTCCTAAGCCCCTAGGCTCCTAAGTTTCCACTGCCCTTCAAAACAGTGCCTCCAGGTACTCAACTTAGAAACCTGTAGGGGAATTTTACATTTGAACCATAACATAATCTGAACTTCATTAAGCTTGTTTCATTTACCAGTTTCCATTCTTTTCCTAAACACCTGCAGTGTGCATCAATACATGTCAATCACTGGGAAAGCCTGCCACACTTGGCATTTTAAAATCAAGCCTCATAGGTACTGTTAAAGTCCAGGAATGACAAAAGTGACAGCAGTGTTCAACATACTTGTGGGAATTAGAACTTGCTCACTCTCACAGGAACAAGAGTTGGGGAAGAATTGGCTTTAAGCAATAGAAATCATTAAAGAAACAACTTTGGAGTCTCAACTAATCTTTTTTTAATACAGGTCTCGCACTATAGTTCAGGCTGGCCTCAAATTGCAGCAAGCCTCAGGGCTTAGTATCTGGAGTGCTAAGATTAATGACCCGCCCGCCTTAATAATAATTATTTCCTTTTTACAAAATGTTGTAAGTCTCTATACTTTAAAACTCAAAGGACTGGGAAGCTCATTAGCAACAAGTTTGCACTGCAAGCATAAGGAGCAAACTGAGTTCAAGCCCCAGAACATACATCTTAAAAGGGAAAAGGCTACAGTGCTCACCTACACTCTCAGCACTGAGGTGAAAACCATTGATTTCTGAAACTTGCTGGTCAGACGGCCTAACTTCCAGGTCAGTGAGACACCATGCCTCACCCCCCCACACACAAAGAAAATAATAGACAATACTTGAAGAACAACACCTAAGGCCTCCAGAGACACATACATGTTTGTGTGCCTATATACATACACGCACACATGCTCACACACACATATATATACAAGAAAACTAAGGTTTAAGAGGGAAAATGTATTCAATATCTTTTACCCAAACATTTCCAAAGAACAATGATTATATCAAGAACAATCGGATAGTCTGAAAAAGTATGAAAATAACAAATATACACACAAGCAGAAATATCTACAAAACGTGTGCTGGGTCATGTTATAGCTATATGTATACATCTCCATTTGGATACTTTCTCTTAATTCTTAATTTACCTGACTGTAATTGGTCTTTACCTAAGAAATTTTATCAGAAATATTCCCTGTAAGATGACATAAATCAACTGTATGGTAATGAACAAAATAACTACCATTCAAACTACATACACTTGTATTTTCACATAAGAACTTTTATAAAGGCAATCCTGCACAAACAAATTGCACTTATTCACAATTCATTAATATTATGAATGTGAAAGAAATAACCAAGTATTCAGATTATTCTGGTTGCTGTCGCATCTGGAATAGTCATAGAAGAGCTTTATCTGCTAGAAATGACAGTGTTCCGTTTCTGCAGTTTGTGCAAATTTAGGTATCTTTTAAATGCTGGCTCTTTACAAAGTAAGTTTCTTATAGTTACAAAAATAATGTTATATTTACAAAGTTGCCATGACTTAAAGGCATAGCGAGGACTATTTCTAACTAAAAGTTAGAATATAGTATGGGTTTTTTAATTTGTACTAAAACTAAACTCACTGGAGAATAAACACAGGATCCTACTATACTTCTTTCTATTCTTGGAGAAGAAATGGCTTTTCAAAGCACACCATTTGGTTTGTATTAGTATGGTATGCAGCTGTATTATTTGTACTGCTGCCCAACATGCAGTACGTGTTCAAAGTATTTAGAAGCTGGAGGCTCCTATTTAATACTTAACAAGAGAGTCATGATGGCGACTATGGTGAGAACAAGAACAAACCATATGACCTTTACTCAGGAAAAGAAAGCTTACAAAACTAAAAGAACTATCGCTTACACGATGAATGCAATGTGCATTAAACTCTACTGTAGGAAAAGAAAAGGAAATTTACAAGCCAACGTGTGTTTTAAGATGTCAGACCCTGTTTTCCCAGAGGTCTGGAAACATGATGCACTCATGAAGACTTTATTCAATTACTGACCAGCCCTTCACAAATCACTTATACATTTCAACTCCTAATGTGACCTGTTTACTCTGCAGGAAACTATAGTCTATTCATCCAGCATGACAGGACAGAGTGCTTAGCTATGCTTTGGGATGAAGTGGAAGGCAGAGGTTAGCATGCAAACACTCATTTCCTCTGAGGACAGAGTTTGCTGCAAATCTCATGTCCCCAAACTGAGTCCGAGGCCTGGCAAGCTGACAGGGCAGCGAACAAATGATGACATTTATGTCAAAAAAAATCTAACGATACACAAACCCTTCGTCTATTTTGTTCCAATGATGACTAATAGCAAAACAACATTTTAAGTGTTAAGACCACACACCACATAAGGAGGCCTTGGAACTGGTCTGTCACTCTAGTTCTCAGATGTTAGTGAACGGGTGCCAGGGTATTCTGCTCTCCCAGCTCTTTATAGCATAGCTCAGTTTGTTATCGCTAATGGGAAGTTGATGTTAGTCTCAAAAGCTTAAAGAAGGAAAAAAAATGTCTTTAATAAATTTCTTGTTTTCAAAACCTGACAGGTTTAAGTGGAAAAGACAGAGCCAGTTTGAAAGGACAGAGGAAATGGGAACAGCAGACAAAAAGAATGCCCAGGCAAGCACAACGGTACAACCTGTGATCCAGCAAATAGCAAGTCCCTGACTCAAGTAAAAAAACAAAAAAAGGTCTGAGTGCAACTGCTTAACATCCCTCAAATACACAACACTGCTTAAGTCAATGAAGATGGAAAAGTCAATCTCACTGTTTCTGTTGGCCTTCCCCGGCTGTGACAATAGCTGAGACAGCCTGCTTATAAGGATAAAAGGCTTGCTTTGGCCCACAGTCCCAAAAGTTTCAGTCCACGGCGAGTTGGCGCTATCATTCAGAGGCCCTTGCAGTGTAGCTCAGCATGGTGGAGCAAAGAGGAGCAGGGCTGCTTACCTCCTGGAAGCAGAGGGAGGCTGCCTCCCTAAACGCCTGCAAGTACAAGCCCTCCCATGGCCTAACTTGCTCCCCCTGGGCCCCACGTCCCAACACTCACTCTCCTCCCCACATTCCACGGGCTGTAGACCAAATCTTTATACATGGGCAGTTGGGGATATTTAAGAACCAAAGCTTTTTTTCTGTTAACAACGGAAAAGAAATAAAGAAAAAAGGCATAACTACTAAGCTTCTCAACTGTGGTAAAGCAAACATTTATCCTGCATTTCAAATTTTAAAATCATTTTATGATAACCAAAGAGCCCACGTTGATAAGGGAAAGCTACTTAGCAAAGAGCAAGCAAGTAAGATTAAATGAATAAAAATTCTAAATACCACTTGGGACTCTTGGACAGGACTGGCATTCAGCTCCCAGGGCCAAAACAGCAGCTCACAACCACCTGAAACTCAAGTTCCATGTGACACCTTCTTCTGACTTCCACCCACTACATACACATGGGGGGTGCACATACATACATACAGGCAAAATACCCACACATAAATCTTTTTTTTTTTTTAAGCATTTAAATTTAAGCATTTCAGGATAAACAGTTTTAATGCTCTGAAGAGCACAAAAAATTTAATACTGAACTATATGCTTAAAAATGATCAAAATAGTAAACTTGTGTATTTTGACTTAGATTCCTTAAAAATCCTGTTTTATAATCTTTTGCTAATTCCAGTAAGATAAATGATTCTGAGGAAAAGACAAAAAAAAAAAAAAACCTACCAATTGATACTGTATTAGGCAGAAGTTGGATAAAGAAACTAGACCTGTATGTACTGCCAAAATTTCACTCTTCCCAGATGACACACTGATATCAAAGGGGAAAATATTTTTACACAATGGGAAAATTTATCATCACCATAATCAATCTTAGATGTATTAATAAAGATTTGCATGGCTCCTGCTATGATGCATTGTATCTAGTTATTAAAAACTCTACTGAAATGTTGATTCTGAATTCAATCAATTCTTCAGATAGACTTGACAAAAATATGGGATATAGAAGAGTAACCTAAATACAACATAGAAACAATAAAACCAGTTCAGAAAAAGAAAGTTTTAGGAGAGATTGGATGACATCACATCTTTCTAACAAGTTCCCATCATGAGAAGGTAATGAAATTAGAAGGGGACTAAACTATTTCAAACTAAAAGATACTAACTAGCAAAGGCAAATGCTCCTTTGCAAAATCCTGGTTTAATAAGAACACCACAAAAGATATCACGGGAATGACTAGAGATATTTAAATATACCATAAATTTGATATTAAAGAATTTCTGCCAATTAACTTATAAAAATAGCAACACTCTAATGAAATGTGAAATTACCCTTTTCACAAATACATAATAAAGATGTGGACATGAAAGGCTCTTGGTTCCATAATTTAAATTACTTGAGTGAATGAAAAATACACATGAAAGTAATGTAATCACATAATGTAGCCAGGCAGTTAGTTATCTACCAATGGTTGCTAGAAAAAATATTAGGTAAATGCCTGATGAAAATCCTTACATACCAGCTGAATCCCTCTGATCCATCTTCATCCTGAAGACAGCCAGCCCCAAGAATATCTTTTGTTTTTATAATGATGTGTGTATGTGTGCTGTATTGTGTGGCTACTTATACCACAGTGCATGCGTAAGGGTCACAGGATAACTCAGGAGTCACTTGTCTCCTGCCAAGTAGATTTCAAGGATTGAACTCAGGTCATCAGGCTTGGGGACAAATCATGTCACCAGCCCTACTATAGTATCTCCTGATGAGCTGCAATAAGAATAAATGGAAGAATGAAGGACTCTAACACACACACATACCTCCCCACAAACATCCATATACATACAGCACAAACATAAGCAAATAAAAATAAATATTGGACTTTTTTTGTTTGTTTTGTGGTGTGTGTGTGTGTGTGTGTGTGTGTGTGTGTGTGTGTGTGTGTGTGTGTGTGTTAAGATAATCTGGTACAAAATTAGGGGAAGATACATGGGTTCAGATGCTACAAAATCTATAGTTCTATGTTGATAATCAGATGGAAAACAGTGAGATTCATTCTCTATGCTTGTATATGCTTCCATTATAAAAAATGAAAAGTACACGTTTTAAAAATAAATATAGGGGCTGGACAGATGGCTCAGCAGTTAACTGCACTGACTGTTCTTCCTAATTACTGGGGTTGAATTCCCAGGACCCACACGGCAGCTCACCACTGTGTAACTCCAGTTCCAGGGGATCTGACACTTTCACACCAATATACATAAAGTAAATTTAAATAAATCATATATAAAAAGACACACTGTAAGAAAGCATAGTTACATTATCTTCATCTATCATGTAATTCCCTTCACCTGTTACCTAAAATGAGGCAACCAAAATTCATACTAGAACTAGCAAAAATTATCAGCAGTGTCAGCATTGATAAAAGAAAGAAAAGAGGGAAAGAGGGAGGAGTTTACACACGCCCTTCAGAGGCTCACTGAGGAGCACATTTATTTGATTCCCTTACACATCTTGGTTGCTCTCTAACTTGTCAGCTTCCCACTTTAATCCTTTTACTCCCAACTGCCAAGAAAGAAGAGGGAAAAAGTAATTAAGAATACGTCCTTAGTGGGTAGGACATTTAAGCAACCAAACGGTTCGTGTCACTGACTGTTGTGACTGTTAAGCATCTCACAGTAACTACAAGCCAGGCTTGTGGTCCACAGGACTATTAAGACAGCGGGGCTTTCTCCCTTTGTTTCCTGAAAGCAAAGCTAGACTAGAAACTCTTATGTAATTTGGGTTTGGATGTGGCATTTCAGGAGATTACCTTCTCAAATCTGTAAGTGGTTCCATCTGCCGTTATGGGAAGTTTGGATTAGGCTGACTTCAGAAAACCTCAACATGCTTACAACTGGTTTTGGTACACTCCAGAGGCTGGAGAGAAGGCTCAAATGAGAGGACTGCTGCTCCTCCAAAGGACTCGGACTCCAGTCACAGCACCCACACCGCAGCTCACAACCACCTTTTAACTCCAGGCCCAGGGGATTCAACGCCATGTCCTTGCTTCCACAGACACGGCAGACAGACATGCAGTCAAAACACCAATACATGTAAAATAAAACTAACGGTTAAAAAAGAAAGAAAGAAATACCTGGGGCTGGAGAGAGAGTTCAACAGATAAGAGACTGCTCTTCCAGGGGACCTGGGTTCCAGTCCCAACACCCACCCCAGCAGCTCCCAACCTGTTGTACCTACAGTTCCAGAGCATCTGACGCCCTCTTCTGGCCTCCACAGGCACTAACCATGTACGTGGCACAGAAACATACATGCAGGCAAATCATTCATACTTAAAAATAATAATAATAAACCAAAAATTTTAAAGAAAATATAAAACAAAATATTGAGAAAAAAGGGAACTGAAAACTAAATTTTTAAAGTTTCTGCTTACTCTTACCAAGCTAAAAGGGCCAGAGGAATAGAGCACCCTCCAGAGGTGAGAAAGGCACCATATAAACTGTGAGGGAGGTACAGGGCAGGAACCCATCACTTCAAACAAGTAAATAACTGAAAGGAAATGCAACCTGTAAGGTAAAGAAAAGTGAAGAGAACTATCACTAACTGGGATTCTAATTCAAACAAACACTAGAAAAATAGCCAGGCATGGTGGCACACCTGTAACCCCAGCTCTCAGAAGCCTCTGTGTCTCAAGGTAACTGGTCTCCCTTGCAGCACTGCTGACAATACGTCTGAACAGCACACTGCCCAAGGCCGCTAACTCTAGAATGACTGGGATATTTCTCTCCCCATAGCTACTCCTAGCCCTGCCACAAGGTGTCAAGTCTCAGATGCTAGCCACAACATCTGCATGCCTCCAAAACCAGTAACACCAGGGACTCCTACACTACCAAGCTTGGCTGCAAAGTGAGATGCAATCTTGACTCCTTTTGAAGCACAGCTTCTGTAGGGCTGACTATGAAGAAATACCAGGTTTATGGTCCTCGATGATGCTGGTCTTTTGTTTTTGTTTTTCAAGACAGGGTGTATTTGTGTGTATTCCTGACTGGCCTGGATGGAACTCACTCTGTAGACCAGGCTGGCACTGAACTCACAGAACCCTGCCTGTCTCTGCCTCAAGTGCTGGGATTAAAGGCGTGGGCCACCACCTGCATTGATGCTGGTCCCTTCTAAACCACTGCTATTTTCTAAGCTCCACCAAGCAGCATCAAAGGCAAACTTTCACTTCAGTGGTGCTGCTCTCTTGTTCATCGCAGCTCAGTCTTCATTACCAGCTGACCAGAACCACAGATTCTTAATTCAAAATAACAAATGGCCCCAGTAGAGTCTGCTTCTTTCTGAAACTCTATAAACCACATCTCCATGGTCTGCACTGCTCTTCCAAGCTCCTACAGAATAGCCCACTGAGCTCTGAGCTCAACTATGAGCTTTTGTAGCCCAAAATTCAAATGCCACAACAATCCTCCCTAAAACATATGTTCAGGTCTATTATAGTAAACCCCACTCATGGTACCAATTTCCATCTTAATTAGGGTTTCTACTGCTGTGATAGATAAAACCATGACCCAAAATCACTTTGGGGTAAAAGGGTTTATTTCATCTTACAGCCTGTACGTGTGTAGCCCATCGTCTGAGGGAGAAAGGGCAGGATCCCCTCATTTCAGGAACGTGGAGGCAGGAACTTGTGCAGAGGACATGGAAGAGCACTGCTTGCTGGCTGCTCCCCAGTGCTTGCTCCACCTGCTCTCTTACTCAGTCCTAGGCCCACCTGCCCAGGAGTGGGACTACACACAATGGGCTGGGCTCTCCCGCATCAATCACTAATTAGGAAAATGTCCCACAGGCTTGCACAAAGTCTAATCTGCTGGGGCATTTCTCAATTGATGCTACCTCTACCCTAATGACTCTGGCCTGTGTCAAGATGACATAAAAACTAGCAAACACAGCCTGGAAAGCACCTTCATCTGTGTTTGCTGGGGACTGGTACACATCTACCCAACGAGAACTGGGAAAACTCCATTGGCAAAGTTAAGGAGAGAATTTGTGTCTATGATTAATAGAATAGCAAAGACACAATGAGACCTTGGCTGCATTTCCTTCTTTTAAATGTCAATGTGTAAAGCACGAGCATGTAAAGTATCCAACACTTAGGAGTTGAGGAAGCATTTTTGCTTACCAGCCTATGAACAAAAAGCCTATATTCTGATGTGTATAATGCTGTCAACTTCACAGTTGACTAGAATCGACTAGAAGACGAACACGTGTACAAAGGAGATTCTAAATTAGTTAATAAAGATGAGAAGACTCACCCTAGATGGGGCAGCATCAATCTATGGGCTGAGATCCTAGATAGCATAAAAAGGAGAGAACAAGCTAAGCAGAAGCATCATCACTCTTTGCTTCCTGAAGAGTGTGTGATCAGCCATGCTCCTGCTGTCATAATGGACTGTAACATTGAACTACGAGCCAAATTTCCATTCTTAAAATAAGTAATTTTAAGAAATTTAAATGATTTCAGCAGTTGAGAGCACTGCTGCTCTTCCTGTGGGCTGCATTCAATTCCCAATGCCCACATGGCAGCTCACAGCCATTCCAGTTCCAAGGGGTCTGGTGCCTTCTTTTGACTTCTATGGGTGTCAAGTATGCATGCAGTGCATAGCTATACATGCAGACAAAACACCTATACACAAAAATAAAATAAAAATAAATTTTCAAAGAATTTTGAAAGAGGGAATACCTTATCCAAAATAGAGAGAAAGAGAGAGAGTAGAGCCAATAAAAGCCCTTTCCATATGACCCTGACAATCAACACTCAAGCCTCAGAACCCAAGGTGGAAGGGTGAGGAATCCTAACCAGTCATCCTCAGATCTTCAAATGTACGTTATAACACATGAATGTCTTCTCTCTCTCTCTCTCTCTCTCTCTCTCTCTCTCTCTCTCTCTCTCTCTCTCTCTCTCACACACACACACACACACACACACACACACACACACACACACACACACACAGAATAATAATGGTAATAATAAATTCTAAACCAGAAGGGAATGGGAGAGGGGAGACTAACTAACGTACAGACTACAAACTTCTGTGGAAGTCATTCCAGGCCACTTTTCACTTAATTGTTCTCATGGAATTTATAACTGGAGAAACTCAACAACTCATTTCTATTTTTCTTGTTCATCTACTTTGAAGCATTGCAATGTACATAATTTATGGGGTTTCCCAATAGATGTCTACAAAATCTACATACCCAAAGGAGACTAAATCCGTATTTTAAATTGACATCTGTGGGCCAGGAGGGAGATAGCTCAGCAGGTACAGGCATCTGCTAGCAAGCCTACCAAACGGAGTCCAGCCCCTGGAGCACCCACCCACCGGTGGTAGAAGGGGGAGCTGACCTTCGCGTGCATGCTGTAGCACACACACAGAGAAAACAAAATCACTATTCACAACCAGGAAACAGTAAGGCTACTACCGGTAATGATAACATGCTGTGTTGTTTTCAAAAGCTTAAAGATTAGAATTTAAAGGTAGATATATTAAACACAACTCAAATACTACACAATGTGCACATATGTCAAAATAACAGATGAAACTCACAAACATGTACAGTTCCTATAGAGCTTTCTGAGATTGGCTTTGTTTTGGCATAGAATCTCATGTCTAGACTTCACGATCCCCCTGCCTCCACAGAGATGTAGCACCACACTTGGTTCATGCACAGCTGAGGACTAACCCCAGAACATACACATTAGGCAAACACTACCAACAGAGCTACATACACAGACCAGTTTTTGTTTTTATGTGTCTATTTAAAAATAAACTTTAGGGTTGGAAAGATGGTTCAACAGTTAAGAGCACTGGCTGTTCTTCCAGAGGTCCTGGGTTCAATTCCCAGCATCCATGGTAGCTCACAACCATCTATAGTAGGAAATGATGCACTCTTCCTTGCATAAAGGCATACATGCAGATAGAACACTCATATACATAAAATAAACCTTAATAATTAAATAAATAAACAAGCAAACAAACAAACCAACTTTAATGCGGAGCATGGTGGTATATACTTTTAATCTCTGCACTGAGGGAAGACACCAGAGGATCTGTCAATTCAAGCCCAGCATGGTCTACATGGCAAGTTCCACTTTACCTGGTGAGTTTACCTCAAAGGTAATTTTAATAACAAATTCTAAAGTAAAAACTTCAGTAGGTGTTAGGGGATGGTGGTGCATACCTTTAATCCCAGCACTCAGGAAGCAGAGACAGATTTCTCTTGTGTTTGAGGCTAGCCTGGTCTACAGACTGAGTGCCAGTGTGACCAGGGCTCACCAGTGAAACCCTTTCTCAAAAAACCAAAAGAGGAAGAAAAAAAAACTTTGTAGTGAAAAAGAGATGGTCAATGTTAAGATTCCAGTTAATAACACCAAACTGCTTTCCTGTAAATTATTTTTCCACAGTTGCTGGAATGATACCATGAAAACTTTATCAAATATTTTACCAAAATCTTTCACCTATTTTTTTATAAGGAAGGACATTTTTAAGTAACTTTTACTACAAACATATATTAACAAGTCCCAAACATGAATTAAGACTATTCTCACCCCACCTGAGCCACTGAAGAAAAATCAAACACTAGAAGCAATGCCCTAACCCAGCACTGTCTTCAGTAATCAGTGCACTGAGACTGAAACGTGGGGCTAGTCACTTCCTACAGGAGACAGCATCCAATTACCCTTTCTATGAAAATTCTAAAGACTCAGGACAAACTCCTGACCAAGTCTGCAGCACTGGCTAACCACAGTCAATGTTCCAGCAATACACTTGCAGCTCCAAGGCACTCAACTGGAGACAAGCTCTCACCATCTCCTGGTACTTTGGACTACTTACTGCCTTTACGAGGGTCTTTGTGACTTGTCAACATTCCAGACGACTCCACATTCCATTTCAGAGTCGGGGCTGGGAACCAGAGAGGGTAAAGGGGAAAGAGGACAAAGAAGTATAACATGTTTCTCTTGTCAGAATTTTCACTTGAAAAGCATTTGAAACTATATGTACATAGGTCATGATTTTACACACACACACACACACACACACACACACACACACACACACGACATGAGCAAGAGAAAGGTCCAGGTTGGTGTGAGGAAGGGAGGTAGAAGGTAGTGGGAAGTCAAAGTACATGATATATTGAATGAGGAGCATATATGGTCATGGTACTCGAATAAAAATTTTCGAGAAGATGAAGGGGAGTGGGACTAAGAATATAGTAATATGATATGCTTGTATGAAAGGTCACAATGAAACATATTACTTTGTATGTGAACTAAAAAAAATCTATTTTAAAGGTAGAAGTTGAGTGCACCTAATCCCAGTATTTATGAGGCTGAAGCAGGAGCATTATGAGTGAAAGACCAGCCTAAACTGCACACTGAGACCCTGTCTCAGGAAGATGGAAGCACCAGCAGACACTACTGGTCAGAAACAACTCTCCCCATGCTTCCATAGTCCCCGTTCCCAGACATAATTCAAACCAGTCACCAGCCGTGAGCGCAATCTCATCAAATGCTCTCAAGCTGCTGAATGAAACTCTCCTCCAGGGATGAAATGATTCCTACTGCAACAGAGCAGGATTGACTCAGGATGGGCAGGTGCAGACACAGTCTGAAGGAGCTTACATGGTCTTCGGGATAATACAGGACAGTATGCAGAACAGAGGCTCTAAATGAAACAGCCTAGGTTCAAAGCCCTACTCTGTCTCTAGTTAACCCCAAGCATTTTTAATTCCGTTAAGTTCCTGAGATTTGAGGGGTCTCAATTTTCTCACAGAATTTCTCCTACAATGGTCAATTTCTACTCAACAGTGTTACTACAGGACTCAATAGTAAACACAAGTCAAGTGCCATGCCAGGCACACAGGAAGGGTCAAGCAAGGCCATCTGTTACCAGTGCTTGTGATCCAATGCCTTTGCTAAGAGACTGATTCTACGTGTAACTTAAACTGCACACTAATATAAAGTAAGGGACTCCGCTTATAGGTAACGAAAGCAATGCAGTATCAGGGACTATCAGCTGAAGCCATGCTGCCAATAACTGCCTGATCTCTAAGCCCAGAATACGGTCAGTGTTTTAAGTGTGTACTGCTTCCCAAACTGCTACTCAAACATGACCTTGCCAACAGAAAGAAAAGTATTTCACTTCTTTTAATTCTCACACAAGCCACAAAACATCAAAGGATGGAATGGAAGAAAAGGGGAGAAAAATCTAAAATAAACACAAGTTGGAGCCAGGAGAAATATGTATATATATAAACATAACCTTAATAATGCACTATCTCAGAATGGGCCCCTTTGGTCAGGATGCAATATATGTGTGAATAATAAAAATACGGTCAAGTATGGCAGTACACACTTTTGACCCCAGCACTTGAGAAACAGAAACATGAGCTTAAGCTAGCCTGGTCTACACAGTAAATTACAGGGCAACCAGAGGTACACAGAGACCCTGTCTCAACGAGAAAAATACACTACAATTAGATCTCTTCTGTTGTGTCTTCAAGATCATTTAGGATTTCTCTATCACAGTCCATTTATTATATACTGTAGTCTGTTTCATTATTTGTACTGGCTAAAGCATACACAATACTATATTCAGAGAAATTTGCTTTCGGTGGCAAGGACAACACTCAGGTATTGTCAATACTCAGGTATTTCAAACGCACTGACAACTAAATATGTTATAAATGAACTACTTAAATACTCAACAAAGAGTAAGTTATGAACTTGAATCATATACACCATATAGTGGTGAGAGGCAAACATTTCCAGACTACCACTTCTAACCGCTAAAGTCATTTGGGCACAGGGGTCCTCTATTAATTCTCTCTGCTCATGAACATACTGTAAACTTTCTAAACAATGCAAAAAGGGAGCGGAGAATGACATGTCGGCAATGTCTACAATCTCAGCACTGGAGTTGTGGATACAGGAGAACAAGGGTTTGTTAAAGCCAGCCTCAACTAGAGATCAGTCTACTGACATAAGAGTGTCTCTGGAAAGAAAAAAAAAAAAAAAAAAAAAAACTCGCTTTCCCCAAACTGAAAATGCTATGGTGAGTACTACTTACAAAATAAAGACCAGCACACACACACACACACACACACACACACACACACACACACACACACACACAAACACACACAAAGAGAGAGAGAGAGAGAGAGAGAGAGAGAGAGAGAGAGAGAGAGAGAGAGAAAGTCCTTAAGACGAGCCATCTTCCACTGCTACCCTGCATGCAGCATAGAGCAAGTAGCACACAGGTCACAGATCCATAGAATGGCCTAGAATTAACCGGAGCCCACACACCAAACTGACATCTCTTCTCAGGGTTGAGAAGTTACAAATACCCTCCACAGACCTCATTTTGCCTCCTGCTCAAGGTGGGGGCACTTAGGGAGAAACCAGGGTTTTCACATTCCCATGTGTGCCTAATTTAAAACAGACATGCTTGCCATTAGGAAGATAAAGACACCAGCTTGACTGAGGTTGATTTGATGGCCATGATCCAAAACCAGTTGTGATTGCAAGTGCATAGGGAAACCTTGGTTTCTTCTTTAGACAGGCTCAAGTCATTACTTGACACTCTTAACTTTTCCTACACATAATTTTCATCCACTCTATGGAGGGGAGGAAATTTTCTTTACTTCATTAGGACACGTGAATTAAAGGAAACTTTCCCAGGACGACGGTCACTATGCTGCTTTTAGAGGACCAGGAAGAAGTGCAAGAGTACAGTGACAGACACAGGCTCCCAAAGCCAGCTGACGATGGACGCTCTACATACCTCCAGGGCCTCTCAAACACTTCTGAAAGCATTTGGCATCATTTTCCAGTAACCCCAGAGCACTAGACTTCCTTGTTTTTTTCAGTAGTATTTCAAAACCTTGACACATTTATTGAGCTATTTTTGGAAGACCTCGGTTTGTCTACCTTCAGGGCTCATGATGCAAACATATGAAAGCTACAGGACATCCCTTTAGCTACAAGACTTGGCAGGCTTCCTGGGTCTCCAAGAAAACTCCAATTAGCTACTTTATGAGCAGCAAGAGTACAATGGGAAAGGGACAACTCTAAACACAGGAGGCTGGCCATGCCTGCCAGTCCATTTGTGAACTGCCGAGTGACTTCCATTTAACCTCTTCCTGGCTTGCTTTTCTCACCTGTCAGATCTACTAAACAGAACTTAAAAAAGAAAAAAATTCTTAAAGTCAAATAATAAAATGTTCTAAAGACTTCTGTTGGAGAAAAACCAACTTTAACAGACACCAAACAAAGGAACAGCAGAAGCAAGCTGGGTAGTCCTATAAACCAGCACCAAGAAGACCAAGCCAGAGAGTTGGGCTGCTAAGGGAGACCTGTGGGCAAGAGGGAAGGGAAACACAAGTCTGTCGCCATCAGCACCTAACTTTGCACAAAAGGACTGAATGGAAGCATGACCACAGAAACCTTTCTTGGAACTAGCCAGTGTGGGTTTTTTGATGGAGTCTGTTTTTACGTGAAGCAGGGTTTCAGTAGCAAAGGTAACCTAGAACATACTATGAAGCAGAAGATGAACTAGAACTCCGCCTCCATCTTCTCACTCCTGAGTGAGCGATTATAAGCACAGAACACAGGCTCTCCTTTGATAAACCTCTGAAACCACTGGGCATCTTAGCAGGAACCACCGCTGTTAGCTCTTCCCAGACAGCTGGGCCACACAGCCCTTCTACTCTACAATTTACCCAGAATCCCTTTTGCATCTCAGTATTTCCAAAATCCATTCACAAACATCCTCAACATCCATATTCACATTACTGTAAAACCGCCTCCTCTTTACAGCTTACCTAGCAATGAAGATTTTCACTTTACAGTACAGTTGTTCTAATGCCCAGAAAATACTCAGATTTATATATGGCACTATGGGTCCATATAAAGGCAGGCAAATGGAGAATTTGCTCTTCTAAAATAAGACTCATTTCTGAAAGCTATATATTCACCAAATCTGTTGCCACTGTGTTTTGTTAAATTTACCTCAGATATGCAGTATTTAAGTTTATACCAAACTAACCCTTGAACTACCACAGGAATCATATTTGTGTAGTATAAATAATGAGCTTCCTGACTTCTTCCAAGGAAGTGTTGTTCTGTTCAGCCATCAGTCCTTCACTGTAAATACTGACTCATTTACCTTTCCCTATGTGCTTTTACACATAACTCAAGTTAGAAAATGGATAAAGAAACGGTTTTATTATGGCTACATAAATTTGCATTAAGTACCAAAATAATCCTCTGAATTTTAATCAACAAAAACCCTAAATCCAGTTGAAGGCAGATTAATTTTTACTTTCTTAGAAAATAAAACTAAGGTTAAAAGCAAGAAGGGGAGCTAGGGATTGGGCAGTACACACCTTTAATCAGGAGCCTGAAGCAGGAGAAACACTGAGAGTTCGAGGCCAGCCTGAGCTAAAAGGGGAGGGAAGGCAGGCCAGAAGAGATGTGCAGGCAGAATTGGAGAAAATGGAAAGCGGATGGACAAAGCTTCTGACGTAGGAACAGAAGTTGCAACCTGAATTACTGTTTTGGTGGTACCCAAAAGGGAATGAGGGCTGAAGTTCCTAGCACATTAGGTACCTCTGAGGGCCTGAAGTTTAACACAGAGCTAAGGGGCTAAGTATGTCTTCACACTTTGAGGGATGGTAATCACCAGCCTGGACACCTACCCAAGCACAACTGTAAAAGCTGAAAACTGAGAATGGAATGGGATTTATGACACAGGCAGACCTGAAGGAGCCCACCTCCCTCCCACGAACACCTTCCTAAACAACTGCTAGTTAAGTTCCTAGGAAACCAGAGTTAACCAAGAAAGAGACCTGGAACACAGGAGACACAGACCCAGGAAGAAGATGCTTAGAAATTCCCAAAGTACAGTAAAGTCTAAGATGACAGAATAACCAGAAAAAATAGGGGGAGGGACTAAGGAGACCATCACTAAAGTTCTTACTGTACAAGCCTGGGGATCTAAATTTAATCCCCAGCACCCTCACAAAAGTCCAGATCTGGTGACACCTACTTATAATCCCAGCACTGGGAGACAGGCGGAGCCCCGGAGCTCTCTGGTCAGTCTGGTCTAATGTGCAAGTTCATGGCCAAGAGACAGACCCCATCCACAAAGTAGACAAGTGATGGGAGATGAGAGACATTCTATAAATATATTTCTCATACTGGTTAATGAATAAAGCACTGTTGGGCCAATGGGAAAGCAAGATAGGCAGGGCTTGGAGACAAGGAGGAGGAAAGAGGAAGTAGTTAGGAGTCAGCATGTAGAGCCTGGAGAGAGCAGACACGGCCCGCCCACTCTCCAATAAAATGAGCCACATGGAAATACTTAGAATAGTAGAAATGGGTTAATCATTAATACAAAGCTAGCCAATAAACAATGATAATAAGTGGCCAACAGTTTGTATCAAATACAGAGTCTCAGCGTGTTATTTGGGACTGGCGCGGAGATGGGACCATGCCGCCAGCAGGGAAGAACAAAGAATGGGACCAGGGGGCCTGCAGGAAAAACTTGCACGTAACAGACAAGTCCTGAGGAACACCACCTGAGGCTGACCTCTAGCTCCCACATGCACAGATGTACACCTACACACACACGCACACGCACACACACACATATATATGTATATATATACATACATACATACATACATACATACATACATACATATATATATATGTATATATATATATATATAAATAACCAAACACTTTACATGGTTCATCTTTCTCAGATGAAGAATGGAAAGTGTGGGCCTGTATGAAAAGAGATTAAAACAAGTTAGCTCTAAACAAAATGTAAAGTAAATAGGTATATTATTTATATGTACAAGAAACGGGAGTGGGGAGACATCAGCAAGATTGCATAGGTTTCACAAGTGGTGTTCCAGCATTGAGACTATTCATGTACAAAAATACCTCCATATGAGCCAAGGAAACCAGACAGTGGCTACTAAATGCCTGTGAAACCAAATTCTTGACTTCCAGCATGTCCTGTTCCCTTAAAAAATACACAAGAATTTAACAAATAGTAAAAATGAAAAGTATTTCATCAGTTTTTTAAAAGTCAAAAAACAAAATTGTGTTACTTGGAGACCAAACACACCAGAAAACAAAATAAGAAGTATTGAAAGTAGTGGCCTCTGGGGACCTAAAAGTTGTGAGGAAGACTTAGGGCACTGGTCTGCCTGTTTCCCTTGTGTTCCTTAAACATGCCTGACCTTCTAAAGCATGTGAGTGTTCTGGAGAGTGCCATTTCCACTGTAAATTAAATAGCAAAAAGTGTGAAACCACATGAAAGAAAGAACTGGCTGGGAAGAGGAGAAAGACACACTTTATTTTTGTTTTAAACTCTGGCACATTTTGCTAATGCTGGAAAAACAGTTGAGCGTTACATGAAAGGCAAGATGAAGGCCATTCCCCACTTGAGTGCAGAGCCAGCAAGCAGCCCCTGGTTCAATCACACAACGTAAAGCAGTGCTCAGCCATGCTACACTTGTTACTCGGTGCTTCAAGATCACACCTTAGGGAAGAAATGAGGGGCACAAAACCAGCCACCAAAGCAAGCCTACCTCCTCCAAAGCCAGATGCTGAAGATGCTACAAAGTCCAGAAGAGGGCACCAGCTCTCATTACAGGTGGTTGTGAGCCACCATGAGGTTGCTGGGAATTGAACTTAAGACCTCTGGAAGAACAGGCAGTGCTCTTAACCTCTGAGCCATCTCTCCAGGCCTCAAGTACAGTTCTTAAGAACAGCATCAAATAACTTACTGACCCTGTTGTACAAAACTAACATTCAGCCAACACGTACAGAGTGCAGTGAGTAACTCATTGAATACTCAAGCCCGACCTCTGTAAAATGAACTGCATGCATACCAGCTACTCCAAAGGATTAGGGATACAAACATGTATAAATACAGCCCAAAATAGCCTACTCATTTTCTGACTGGGTTTTTCTGGAACTTCCTTCTTTCTTTTCTAACATTCCATTGATTATGGATGCTTTTGCCCTTGGTTACTTACACTGGACCCAAGAAGGGGAGGAGAGGGAAGCGGAAGGGAAGAGAGGGGGAGGGGAGGGGAGGGGAGGGGAGGGAGGGGGAGGAGGGGAGGGGAGGGAAGGGAGGGGAGGGGAGGGGAGGGGAGAGCCCATAAGACTAAACTGTGACAGCACCAGAAGCTTGCAGGCTGTAGACCAGGAAGATGGCTGAGGAGGTAAAGGTGCTTACAACCAAGCCTCAAGACCTGAAATCAACCTCTGACACCAACAAAGAATGAATTCCCACATGCTGTCCTGTAAACTCCACAGGTGCACCATGGTATGTGCAAGCCTGTATACACAGACATAAACCCACACACAAAATAAATACATTTAAAACAAACTTTAAGCAACAGGTGTCAAATAAAAGCCTACACCTAGGAATCTTGCAGAAATGGGAAAGAAGAACAAATTAGATCTAATTACAAATCAAAAAGAGATACAAGGCACAAGAATGGGTTAACTACACTGCAGTGAAAACATCAAAATTCACCCTGCGGTTAACACGCAGGACAATCAATTAGGCTTCTTCAACAAATAATTGAAAGGAAAAATAAGAAAAAATAAGAAAGAGGCAAGTAAACTTTAAGAGCCAGATAGACATATGCATTCCCAGCACCCACGGTACCTCCTAAACTGTCTACAACTGAGTTCCAAGGAATCCAACACCCTCTTCTGGCCTCCACAGGACCAGGCACAAATGTGGTGCACAGACATGCACGCAGGCAAACACTGACACATAAAACACAAATGTTTAAAAATGATGACGCCGACACCTGACTAGTTCAGCACAGTGGGCATATACCTGTAATCGCAACACTCAGGAAGCCGTGGCGGGAAGACCACATCAATTCAAATGACAATAAAAGCGTTTGAGGACGAGAATGAGCTACAAACAGTTTGAAGGCCATGTGGGATACATAGTGAGACCGTGTCTCAGTGCCTCCCCCCTAAAACTTGCTCCTCTAAGAAAATCAAAGCACTGGGGGCTACAGGACTCTTCACTGTGCTCTTGCACAGCACCTCAGTTGGCATCACAAGTGCCTGCATGTGGCAGCTCAAGCCAGCCTGGAACTCCAGCTGCAGGGGACTTTTACAACCACCTCCAAAGACAGCCACAAGCACTGTACACATACTGACACCCAGGTGCTCGCACACACACGTACACACACACAAACACACACACATGCACGCACGCACGCACACACGCGCACACGCACACCAAACATGAACATATATAAAAAGGAATTTAAAGAAGAGAAAACGGGGAATTGATTGAGACCTTAATGCTGACAAATGGACAATGCTCTGTGACACAGAGAAATGCTTAGCGTGATGATGGCCTCCAGTTAAGGTTACAGAACAGTGTTTACCATCTAAAACTGAAAATAAAAAGAAAACATACAATTAAAACAACACTGAAGCTTTCTTTTCAAGGGCTGGAGGTGAGGTTCCACAGGTAGAGTTCGCCCCCAGCACCACATGCATAAATCAGGTGTGGTTGCTGGCAAATCCTTCTCTTCTCACACTTGTTAGGTGAAGGCGAGAGAATCACAAGTTCGCGTTCATCTTAGGCTGCACAGTGAGCCTGGGATACAAGAGAACTTTGCCTCAAAAAAAAAAAAAAAATAAAATAAAATAAGAATGTTTACAAAATGTAGAAGATACAGAAAATAGGACTTGACTTGAGTATCAAGCGGCTGCCTCAAAACGAGAACTTTGGTTTCTCCATTCTGTGACTATAACATCTGTAACATCAAATGACCAAACCACCAGGATTAGCTCACTGTGCCCATAGATGTAAGAGGTGGTCAGACTTGTTCTGTGAACATGTCTGCCTGGTACACATACTTCTCTACGGCTCTGAACATTGAAAAAGCATGTCAGTACTGCTTGCCCACAAAAGCTTCCACTTTCCTTCCCTTTCTTCAAACTACTGCCCTTCCCAGGGCCTCAATCACTACAACTGCTTTTCAGTCTGAGTCTGGACTGGCAGGACAGCGCCTAAGGAAACAGAAAGGACGAGATGGAAAGCAGCACGCTGAAAAGCCAAATAACAGAGAAATCAGGCTCGGCTATGGGCTATGGGAGTCTGGAAGTAGGCTTTAGACAATGAAGCAGATTACTTAACAGTAAATAAGGAAGTCTAGAATCAAACCAGAGTGTTGTGTGATATTTTACTTTTTTTGGGGAGGGGAGGTGGCTACAACCCAGCTCCCAAATAAGTCACACATGGAATATTAATATTACTTATGAATGCCCAGCCTTAGCTTGCTTGGCTTGTTGCTAGCCAGCTTTTCTTACCTTAAATTATCCCATCTACCTTGGGCGTTTATCTTTCTTGCTTCCGTAGATCTTATTTTGTGTCTGACTCTGTGGCTGGCTGGCCTCTGATACTGCCCTCTTCCTACTTTCTCCTTCTGTTTGTATTCTCTACCTGCCAGCCCCGCCTATCCTTGCTCCTGCCTCACTACTGGCGTTCAGATCTTTATTAGACCATCAGGCGTTTTAGAGAGGTAAGCAACCACAGCTTCACAGAGTTACACAAATGCGCATAAGTAACACACCTAAAAATATTCCACCACGCCAGAGGAGGAATCATGACCCTGTTGTGACACAAAAGTAATGGTCACAAAGGGAAATGGGAAAGGCAGGGGACGAAGTCCTACTGCACGCAACAGCGGCTGTCAATTCACTCCCACCCAGGCGGTTTTCACTCAGCTGCTACTTAATAAATGGATATAAATGGAGTAGTCAGTTCACCCAGTGAAACTGAGTGAAATGCTCTAGAACAGTGGTTCAAACCTGTGGATCCTGCCCCCCCAACATATCCTGCATGTGAGATGCTTAGAATTAATAACTAGCAAATTTATTGTTACAAAATAGCAAGGAAATAATCTTATGGTTGGGGTCACCACAACATGAGGAACTTGATGGGAGATATCATTCTGTACATATGTTTCTTATTGGTTAATGAATAACGCCCTGATGGCCAATAGGAAAGCAAGATAGCCAGGACTAGGAGACAAGGAGGATTCTGGTACATGTAGTAGAGGAGAGTGAAGATGTAGGGACTTGAGAGGAAGAGGTCCAGACCCTCTCTCCAGTAAGATAAGACCATGTGGAAACACTTAGATGAATAGAAATGGGTTAATATTTAAGACACAGCTAGCCAATAAGAAATGCTAATAACAGGCCAACAGCTTTATATCTAATACAGCATCTCTGTGTGTTATTTGGGGGCTGATAACGGCTGCGGGACCACGATGGCGGGAAAACTGCTCTTAACAAAATGGCCCCTACAATGTGGGTACTAAGAACTTCCACTTAAAACTTAACAAAAGCTTAAGAAAGGATTTTAAAAACAAAAAAACAGAGGCAAACAAGTCTCCTTGGTAGCAGCATTTTTCTTGGTTGGGCTGTTTTGCTAGAGACAAGCACAGAATTGCAAGGCTCTTTAAGGGAGGTTTTCTAACTTGGCATAAGGGGCAAACCCTGCTAACAACTGAATGTTATGTATGAAAGCTGGCAATGGCAGTGACCACATCTCCAAGCCGGCAGCATGCTCCTTGATGGCAGCACAGACCAAGGTGGTAAGCACAGCTCTCAGTGCTGGCAGTAAGATTTACAATAAAGGTAGATTCAGATTAAGAAAAACCTCTAAAGGTTTACAATGTGCTTTAAAATATATGTAGGCTTGGGAGAAAAACACATACAGGGTAAAGTGGTTTAAAAAAAAATAGAAAGAGAGTAGCTGGGTGTAGGTGGCACACACCTTTAATCCTAGCACTAGGGAGGTAGAGGAAAGCAGATCTCTGTGATTTCAAAGTGAACCTGGTGTACAGTGTAAATTCCAGGGCAGCCAAAGTTACACAGAGAAACCCGGTCTCAATAAATGAAAAAATGTAAGTAAAAGAAATTGAGTAATAAAAAAAGACACATAAAAATGGAAAATACAGAGTCTGGATACTGTATGCTACTGTGTTGTCTTTGAATTGCTGAATTGCTAAGGAAAAAATAACTGCTAAAATATAACTGATTATCAATGCTGCTGAATTAATCCAATGTATATATTTTTAAAATGCTTTGACGTCAAAATTTAAACCTAAAACCAGGTTACTGGGGAAAAGAATTTCTATTTTTGTTTCCACAGAAAATGACAATCTATAGATTCCTTCCAGACTAACATGGTTTGATCAAGCAAGACCCTCTGAAACAATGTCCCAGGCGATCCAACATTCAAAACATCTGGGACAAGGCAGCCTTGCAGACCACTACAGCTAGGATTTCTGCTACTTCTTAGGATCCTCAAGACAACGCCCCCTACCAGAAGGAAGAACAATGCTCAAATTCCCAAATATTGTTTGTAAATGTTTGTTTTCATTTAAATGGGTTAGTTATAAATGGTTGATGATCACAATCAATCTCTTTTTAAAGGTAAAAAGTAGATTATGATATAGAAATGTATACTTTGTATTTAAATGGATTTTCATTTACTGATACAAATTTAAGGTCAATTTTGTGATAAGTATATTTCTCCTCTTGTTTAAGTTTTGTGTTTATATAACTCATTTTAAAATGTAATGTATAATTAAATACAAATTATAGAGTTACCTATAATAGTCAAAACTTAAAGTGAGGTTTGTTAGGTATTTATAGATATACAGAGATATATTTCGATTGGATAAGTATTCTTCAAACTTTCCAAAGACCTGCAGAATATAGCATTTAAAATGGTTTTAGGGTTTTTCTTGACAGTGAAGCACAACTGCTCCTGGTAACACCACCTGCATCAGAAAGGAAGATGGACAATGAGAGAAGAGGTCTGGACCCTTTCTCTGTTAAGACAAGACCACGTGGAAACACTTAGATGAATAGAAATGGGTTAATATTTAAGACAAAGCTAGCCAGTAAGAAACACCAGTAACAGGCCAACAGCTTTATATCTAATACAACGTCTCTGTGTGTTATTTGGGACTGACACATCTCTGGGACCAGGTTGGGAGAAAAACTGTTCTTAACAGGAACCCTATCAAAGGGTCACAGCATTAAGAAAGTTAAGAAGGACTGGTTTAAAGGTAAAGTGAAAAGGAATGGGGAAACTGAGAGAAGGAAGAATTTGCATAAAAATAATGCAATCTCTGTCTGGCTGACAGTCCTTCCAATAGAGTGGTATGGACCCTGGCTTTGCCACCATCCTCTTAGTTTTCTACCCAAACTAAAAGCTTTTATGTTAGATTAAAATTAAACACTATAATGGGGCAATATATGTCTGCAGGTGTATTTCACACATAAAACAATGTACTGGACTTATAAAGGTTACATTTTAGTGGGTTGTTTGCCAGAGTTTAAACAATCGGCAAGACATCCACTTACTAGGAGTCTTATTACAACAAGTTTACTCCAACTACAGAGAGAAGGAGCTGTGACACAGCATATGCAAACATTTTATATGAAGGATCTGTTGCCTCTGGCAACACTTCAGAAAGACTACATTCTCCCTGCATTGCTGAAACCAGATCCCAAGAGCTTTACCACATACACACTACTTTGTGCATTATTTTAAAAGATGGACAAGAGTAAGTCAATGGTTTTGTAAAAAGTTCAAAAATTCTAAAGATACTGTACTAAAAATAGTTTTTAGAAGGCATTTTAGTCATAAGAAATTCTAGCCTCATATCAAAATGCATTTCCACTTAGATAACTGGTTCCCAGCTACTGAAAAAAAAAGGAAAAAAAAAAGTGCTTACCACACAGTCATAAGCAACCCACTGGGTCTTTTCATAACACAACAATTCTCAGAGATACCAGGCATTATGTGAGGCATTTTATAAACACTGGCTCATCTAATCTTTTATCACTCTATGAGATAAATGTGATACACACACACACACACACACACACACACACACACACACACACACACCATTAAAGAAATGGCTTTGTGAAATACTTTGCTCAAAGTCCCAGGCAGAGTGGCAACCTAGCCAACAGCAAACAGCCCAAACTTGTTAGTGACCCTCTCTAATGAACAATTCTACCATGGGAAGTTTCTAAGGAAATACAAGCAGTCACTAAGCTCATAGGTAAGAAATGTAAGTGGCTAAGATTGCCCATCAGAATTGGGTTTCACCTTGACAACAGCACAAAAGTGCTCACCTAAAGAATTCAATGGGAAGGAAGTAAGCACAATCAAGTAGGGGAGGAGGCAAATACGTGATAGAAGTATGATAGCTGAGCTGAGACTGAACAGGGTGTCTCTGAAGACTGTAGTTTCCTAATCTCAGACATTTAAGAACTAGGTCTGGGGGTGTAGCCCCGCTGCTACCGTGCATGCCAGGGGTTCAATCCCCGGCACCAAATAAATGGCTGCTCAAAGTCCTCTGCAGATCCATACCAAGTTTAGGGTGGTGTGTTGTGTTCGTGTGCTCTCATGTGTTCTTAAATACACTCCGTGGATAAAAGAGGGGGGAAAAAACAAAGCACAGTGGCAAAATATAAAATTACATTTGATCATGTTCAAACTACTAAGATGTACACTGGTTAAAGACTGAGGATTCAAAAGAAAAGTAAACTCAGCACTGTTGTTGCAATTGTGATGGGTTCAGCTCCAAAGTTCATCCAGTGATCTAGAAACCTGAATTCAGGGATTGAAAAGGATGAGTTGACAGTTGATATTGACCTATATGCTATATGCCAACTTTTGTCTCCATCCTGCCTCCTCTTATAGGCCATTTTTAAGGCACCTAAAGGGTGCTAAACCAAAAATGTGCTAAAATAAAAAAAAAAAATCTGAGTTATCTGAATGAAACATACTAAGCAATATGGAAAATATTAAGTCAATTCGCATCTTGAGGGGAAAAAGACAAGAATATGAATGTATGAATGTACTGATAAACTACAGAGGTCTGATCTGGTATCTGAGATTACTTAAAAAAGGAAAATTCAGGAAACCTCTTTTTTTTTTTTTTTTAATTATTGTTAAAATAAATGCTATTCCTCAAACCAGGGAAACGGTATATAGATGATTTACAGTTGTAGATATAGAAAACACCATCTAAACACAGACCCCAAACCAAATAAAAGAATGAGAAACTAGATCCAGAGATTTTTTTTTTAAAAAAGCAAGTCCACTTTATTGTTTATATGTTTCTTCATAAACTATGACCAATTTCCAAAGTACCCAACTGAAATGCCAGTACTTAAGAGATGGAGATGAGAGGATCAGGAGTTCAAAGCCAACCATAGCCACATAGTAGGTTCAATACCATCCTGAATTGTATGAGACCCTGGGGTTTTTGTTGTTTGTCTCTTTGTTTTGTTTTGTTTTGTTTTTGAGGCAGCGCCTTTGTACATAGCCCTGGCTGTACTGGAATTCACAATGTACAGGCTGGCCTTGAACTCACAGAAATCGCCTGGCAAGCACCACTACACCAGAGGAGACCGTGTTTTTCGTTTGTTTGTTTAATATACTCAAGAAGGATGGTGAGATAACTCAGCAGTTAGGAGCACTTGCTGCTGCTCTTGTCCAGGGTCCAGGCTGATTTTAACTCCCCTGGGGATTACAACCACCTGTAACACCAGTTCCAATGGAACTAGCAACCTTTTGGCCTGGTACACATACATATATGCAGGCAAAATAATGACACACGTGAAATAAACCTTTAAAATATGCAAAAAGGTCCAGTGAATTAATTTTTCCACTAGTGAGTATAATATAAAGGTTCCCCATCTATCAAACATATGTAAAATATGTATGTGTATGTTGTGTTTGTGTGTATCCCCTTCTACCTCACACAAAATATACAAACATACTTTATGGAGCCTAGTGTTGGTGGCACACACCTTTATTCCCAGTCAGGAGAAAGAAGCTGGTGGATATCTGTGAGTTCAAGGCCAGCCTGGTCTACAGAAACAGTTCCAGGACAGAAGCTCTGTCTCAAAAAAAAAAAAAAAAAAAAAAAAAAAGGGTGTTAACTGTCAATTGCTTCTAGACATATTAGAGATGGTTTTTCAAATATCCTTACTATAAACTTCTAAGCAATTGCACTATTAATAGGTACTGTGGTAGCCATATCCCTACAGTTAATGAAACAAAGCAGTCATTCCATCTTAGATTTTAGTTTGGGACATTGCCCAGACAAATGACAGAAATCTTATGAATATTAAGTCACTGGTACATGTCAAAACATGGCCTTTCCAAAGGATGCGATCTCTGTCTGCAATCTGTGAAGGAATCACATATAATTCCCCTGTTTACTGGGGTCTTCCGAGACGCTAGAAAGGTCTGCGGGTATGGAGGGTAGAAGGGACAGGGCTAAGAGCAAATTTGCTGACTGATGAAAGTTCAGCCTTGAGATTGATCCCAAGCATCTATAACAGAACAGTAAGTTAGGGTTTGGCTAGTGTCTGCTGACTATGGAAGCCAGAATAAATATTTACTTGAGGCATTTAAATCTGTAAGAGTACCCAGTGGTTAGGTACAGCAACTCCAGTCTGGAAAAAAAGAAGCAAGTCCACTGGAACTGTTTCTAAATAAAGGTGGGGTGGAGGAGATATGCACATTTCCTTTGTTTTCTCTAATCAACAATCCAGACTTCAGAGAGGCAACAAGCCAGTGGGTGGTATTGATCTCTAAAAACTTTTGCTGCCTTTAAAAAAGAAAGAAAAAGAAAAAAAAAAAAAAACTAGCAATTTATAATTTTAAAATGTCTACCCACAGCTACATCCATTCAAAAAAAAAAAAAGCCCAGAATTTACTGTGGAAACAGAAACAAAAATCAAACCTTCAACTACATAAAATATGAACCCCACATTCCTAAATAAAATGGCAAAGACACAACCTTTGTAGGTCACTACCCACAGCAACATGAGGCAGTGATTCAGGGCAGACTAAATGTTAAGCATAACTACACAGAATTACTAGTTACAGATAAAATTTACCAATAAATATTTTGGTTAAGGACTGCTTTGTCATTTTCGGAAGTATTTTTAGCTGGAAGTATGCATTTGGGTAGCCCACGTGGTCATGATTCTGATTTTTAAATATCTATTTTTTACATTCCAGTCACTGGTTAGGTTTCTAAGCTCAAATCTTTAGAACTGGTAATTTGGAAAGGGTAAACCACAGAACATTACATTAAAAAGCAAAAGACATCAAGCTCACCAACTCAGGTCAGCAAAGCCAAGCTGGAATACTCAAAACTCTCACAAATCTAAAGATGGGCCTCCCCGGACCAGAATCACATCTAACAAGAAATGTACATGAACAAAATGTCCTAAAGCCACTCCTCAAGGTTACTTTCTTCTTCTTCTTTTCTTTCTTTCTTTTTTTTTTTTTTATGTTTTGTTTTATTTTATTTTTTTGAGACAGGGTTTCTCTACAACTTTGGAGTTGGAGCGTGTCCTGGAACTCCCTCTGTAGACTGGCCTCGAACTCAAGAGATCCGCCTGGGCCACCACCACCTGGCTGAGTTTCCTTACTTTCCTATCTGTAGTTATTTTTGGGTGGGTGGTGGGCATCCAGTCAATTTCTTCCCCTAATGCTCTAAATGAGTTTCTTTCAAATTGGATCTAAAAATGCATACTTTAAATATCCATAATCAATTATTCTGAAACATCCCATAGCAGTTTACATTTTTTTAAAGAAATACCAAACATGTCGCTGGAAAAAAAAATCTATAAAGATGAGTTATGTTAAATGATGGCATTGCTTTTGATTCTTTCAAACAATCCCCATCTAATTCAGACTTCGAGAGCTTTGAGGGTTGGTAGCTCAATCGGTCCACACATTTTTTTTCCTTGCACACAGTGTCCTACTTCTACTAGAGGTAAACGATTAAAGAACTGTTATGACTAGGTTTTTCTTAAAGGAGGAGGGGTGCTTTAAAAGGAAAGAAACTGTCCTCTCCTATTAATGAGCAACCTCTTTCTTGTTCTCAGCAGTTTGCACACAAGACCACTACTGACTTCAGTGGGAATTCTGCCTGAGAAGTGAGGAACACATAATAGGATTAAATTAGCACAAAATCCACACCATTGCTCTAGGCCATTGCTATTCCTCCAGTTCTCTAAAAGCCTGCAGAGAGCAACATGTGACATGTGACAGAGGCTCTCAAAACTGAATTGTAGAAATGATCATGCTACCCCTAACAGGTGACATAGCTTCTCTCTTTAAAAGTTAGGTCAAACTAGCAACCTGATGAGAGAGTTGCTGACCCTTACCAAGAGCCAGGGTCACACTGCAATGCAGCCCCTTCGGTGGTTGCAAGAGCAAATCAGAGATTTCTCATAGGAGCCTGCAAGCAAACGAAATAGTACGATGCGCCGCTCATCCCCCCAGGAAAACCTGTATAAATATTGAGAATTCTCAACCCCATCTCCCACAGCCAAAAAAAAAAAGGTTCAAGTTTCCCTCAAATCCACGGGGATGTCTGACAGGGTAGGCTAAAATGCTGTCAATGCAGTGTTATAAAGAGATAACATACCCCCACAAAATAATAACAAAACAGGAAAGACTGAAGAAAGATTAATCGAAAACTGTGACTGTAGTTTGTTGTTGTTTTTAGCTAATCACAGTAATTAGAACACACTGCCCTGCACATCCGACATTTCACATGCTAGAAAGTTCAAATAACAGAGAAAACCCTGATTCTGAATGGAGAAAACACATTCACAACTCCCCCAGGTTCTACTTTCCCTACCACCCACCCAGGGACCTTAAAAAAGAGGGACAGCTGTTAAGGTGTCAGATTTACTGAATGGAAGAGATTTAGTGAGGGGCTTCCTCAGTTTGTACAGAAGCCTCCACACAGAGACCATTCCCCAAAATAACAACACTGTGGGCGGGAGCTCTTCTAACTTCACCAAAACCATAAATAAATAAATAAATAAATAAATAAATAAATAAATAAATAAATAAATAGATAATAAATAATAAATAAATAAATAGGGGGGAAAAAATACCAAGTTGGCCCCGCCAGAGGCTGGGATCCAGGGACACTTAATGACTAACGTCCCCCGCAGACGTCTGGGATCGAGGGTGGGGGTCCCCAGACGCAACCCCAACACCCGCGGGCTCCGCTACTTCGTGCACCGCGTCCTTTCCCTGCAGCGCACCTCAACTGCCCCCATCCCTCGGCCGCCAGCGCGCAGGAGGAAAGGAAGCCATCAGTGTCTGGATGGCCTGGTGTCGGAGCTGGAAGGCTCGCCGCAGAAAACGTGCGTGCTGGCCCCCAGCTCCCGGACCGCGCAGCAGGCGGCGGCGGGGGCGGAGGGTCGCCCGCGTGGGCCCGGCCCGCGGCGCGCGTGGGGCCGGCGCAGCGCCCTTCCCTGACTCCCGCGGAGCCCACGCGCCCCCACGGGCCCGCGTCCGGCGACCCCGAGCCCAGCGCTGCCCCGGGAGGGCGCCGGCGCGGCCGAGCCCCGCGCCCACGATGGAGTCGCATGCCTCGGCTGCGGCCCGGCGGGGCCCCGGCGCGTGAGCCCGGGGACGGCGCCGCGGTCCTGGCGGGGAGCAGAAGGGCCCACGGCCGCCCCCTTCCCCGCCCGGGTCAGCCGCGCCGGGCTTCCTGCCGGGGTCGGCTTCCCGCCTGCAGCCCGAGGGGACGCCGCCCGCCACCGCGGAGCCCGCTCGCCTGCCTCCTTACCCGGACACCGCCCCTCTCGAGCCTGCTCGCCCCGGGACACGTCCCGCTCCAGCCCCGGCCGCCGGCCCTCCGCGTCCGCCGCCTCCACCCTCCGCCGGGTTTCAAATTGAAATTCCCTGGCTGGGGCCGTCAGAGAACTCAACGCGCAAGCCCCGCCCCCTCCTGGCGGAAGCCCCGCCCAGCATCCCCCGCCCGGCACGCCCCGGGCGCGGAAACCCCCGCGGGCAGGCCACGCCCCCGCGGGCAGGCCACGCCCATGGCGCCGGCTGGCGTGGGAGGGGGGCCTTCCCGAGGGGTTCGCGCGGCTCCAAGGCCCGCTTGCGCCCTCTGAGCGACCCTGGAGATAACGATGGCCAGGGCGTGTGTGCGAGACGTTCTTTCTTCGAATCCTGGCCTTAAATGCCCTCTCAACTTCTGAAAGTTCTTTCTTCAAAGTGCTTTCACTGCCTAAACCTTCGCCGGGTGCCTATTTCGTGGTACACAGTAGAGCAGGTCCAGGAAACCGAATAAGGAAAGCTGGGTCCCCCTCGGTCTCCAGTGAAAGAAGCGCTTTCACAGGAAAGGCTTGAAAAGAAACCATTTATTCTTCCTGTGGGAGAGGCAGGAGAGAGTGGGCAAACCCGCTGGAGGAGAGGAGCATTGATGCTCAGCCTTAAGAGTCAGGATTTCTCCGGGCAGAGGCTTGGGAACCTAGGAAGCAAAGTATAACGGGTTGAGGCAGTGTCAAAAGAAAAAAAAATCTAACGGGTCAAATCATGGAAAGTTTACACACACACACAGATAGATAGATAGATTAGATAGATAGATAGATAGATAGATAGATAGATAGATAGATAGATAGATAGATAGATAGATAGATAGATAGAATGTTCCCTGGGTCTTTTGTACAACTGGACCTCGATCTCTTAGTCTACTTATTTCATCTTTTCTAGCATTGCATGTCAAGCTGTCAGCGTCAACTCACTGCCTCCAGCATCCGCCCCCCAACCATGTTCCTCTAGTCATTTGCTTCCTCCCACCTCTAATAAAATCTTTAGTGATTCACCTTTGCCAACGTCACCTTTTCTTTCCTAAACATTGTAAAATTAGCAATATCAAATTAACCCTGGGGAGCAATGCCTGGCATGTGGATGGTACTTTCCAGGTGACCACACACATTCAAGTATTTTATCAGTTGATCCTCACAATGACTATGAAAGAGCCAGACAGGGTATTACCTTTACTAAATCAAAAAGGAAAGAGTAGAGGAAATAGTTACTGAAGTCATTCTCAATAAATTACAAAATTATTGCAGTAATGGCTAGCGTGTGTTGTATGACCTGAGCTGATTTCCTGGATTACAGTCTCAGACACTGAGCACACAAAGTAAGTTTGATAAGGTGTGTGACATGCCCTGGAATCCTAATTACGTACATTTCCAATGAAGAAGTACTGGGAATTGGTGTTCACTTCCGTTGCTTCCAGGAAAAACCTGAGATAAGTAACCTAGAAGAGTTACTTTAACTTACGGTGCCATAGGTTTCTGTCCACAGACACTCAGCCCTTTGCTGTGGGTGGGTGTCAAGTCATCCTGGCAGGGGACATATTCAGCAAGACTTCTCACCTCCATCATGGAATCTGAGCAGTCAAAATTGAGAGACCGAGGTCTTAATGCACCCTCCTCTGATGTGCCCCGAGTGACCTAACTTCCACCAGAAAGGCCCTACTTGCAAAAGTTTCTGCCTCCCCCACAACACCATCAACTGGGGACCACACCTTTCAGAACACTAGCTTCAGGGGAACATTTAAGACCTCTACCACAGCTTTCATGCAATTATGCTCCTTGAAGTAGCTGCCATAAACCTGATAAAACCGCCTCAGGACTCCTTGTTTTCACAGACCTTGGAACTAAATATTTGCCATTTTGATTCCATGTTAAGAATAAGTCGGATAAGCTGTTTTAATTTTTGTTAAACTGGATGCACCGACAACGCTGGCCTAGAGTTCCTGGGTTTGAGTGATCTTCCTACCACATGTAGCTAAGACTACAGTTTCATACACTGTATTGAACTTAATCTGGTAAGTTTGGGGGCCCATAGATCTTCATGCACACAGCTGTAGAGGTGGCTTCGTGGTGAAGAGCATTGCTGCGCAACCAGAAAACCTGAATTTCGTCCTGGCATCCAGGGAACCAGGCAAGCGTAGGATCACAGGTACTTGGGACCCTAGCACCGAGAGACACTGAGTGGTCACAGAGGCTTGCAGACTACCAGCCTAGGCCAAAACACAAAAGGACCAAGCCCAGAGAAAAACCCTGTGTCAAATGATAGAAGTGTCAGTTGCAGATGAATGATTTTTCAAATACCAATGCTAAACAGTAAAATGAATATACATGTAGTAATAAAATATAATATTGTTATTATAAAAAAGATATTGCTATTGCAATCTCTGCTGCACTGTATAAGTCATTCCTATGTGCTTTTTCCCCCCAGAGGGAGAAGTTGAGACAAGGTATCAAGATCTGAGGTTGATGTTTGGGATAGATTATGTCAACTAGACATAAAATGGCCCTGTCCGCTTAGCCTGGGTGCAAGCCTCTGGTGCATTTCTTGACTGATGGCTGATAGAGGAGGGCCCAGCTCACTGTGAGCAGTGCCACCCCTGAGCAGATGCTGTAAGAAGCAGGATGAGTCAGCCACGAGGACCAAGCCAGGAAGCAGTACCCTCCACAGCTCTGCTTCAGTTCCTGCCTCGGGGGTCTTGCCTTGACGTCCTCCAGTGATAGATTCTGATGGGAAAGTGAAAAAGGAGTAAGCTATTTCCTGACTTGCCTTTGGCCTTGGTGTGTTTTTAATCACAGCAATAAAATGCTAACTGAGACAGTAGCCCCTGCTGGCTTTGAGTTTGCTATGTAGCGAAAGTTACCTCCATTTTTCCACAAGTTGGAAGTATAGGCAAGTGCTACTGTACCCAGCACTACGCCGCTTTTAAAGAATATTAATAAGATAATTATATCTATAAATGGACTTAGTTTGAAGGAATGATTTAAAGATATTAAAAAGTTATTACCAAATAAGTAATAATATGTACACGTGAGAGAAAAAAATGGGACAGGGGAAGGGAGAGGAAGAGAGAGTGCACTAGGCTGGCCTCTACCTGATAGAAACACACACACACACACACACACACACACACACACACACACACACACACACACGCCAGCATTACTCCATCCTTTCTTTATTTAGGGGAACTTTCATATATGCATATAACATCTTTTCTTTAAAAGCACCCCCCACTTACTACCTTAAACTCCTCCCCTAATCCACCACCACTTTCTCTCCAATGTCACAGTCACTCTCCTTTTAAGGGTGTTTCTTATGTTTAAGATTGTGTGTGTGGCTGCTGTGTCTGCAAGGATGCCTGTGCACCTTGGGCAGGCAATGCCCACAGAGGTCAGATAAAGGCACTGGATCCCTGGAGACTGGAGTCACAAGCAGTTATAAGCTGCCCTGTGAGTGCTCAGGTCCTCTGCAAGAGTCGCCGATACTTCTAACCACCCAGCCATCTGTCTCTCTATTCCCGTGAACTCTTTTTTAATCTTAAAGCCACTGAGTGCCTTTGGTCCCACCGGTCTGTGCACATGGGCACATCTACTAGTCAATGGGAATGAAGCTTTTAGGTAGGCTTCAGTTTGATTTCTCCATGTCCTATGAATCAAGTATGTGGTATCTTCAGCGAAATGGCCCCATCATCCAATCTGAAGGGGGACTGCCCTGGTTGGTTCTATTATGAGCCTGACCTAACCCAGGAACCTGGAAGAGGGGAACCACATTTGAGGAACTGACCAGATCACGTTGTCTTATGATGACATCTGTGAGAGGTTGTCTGCCTCATGACAGATAGCGGAGCACTCAGCCCACTGCCAGGGACTACAGCTTTCAGCAAGTAGCCCTGAGCTAGTTGATCCTGAATCTGAGAGCAAGCTAGTAAGCAGCTCTCCTCCACAGCCTCGACTCCCATCCCTGCTTCCAGGTTCCTAAGTTGAGCTCCGTCCTGACTTCTCTCGGTGTTGGGCCATTCCGTGGAAGTATGATGTCAGATAAATCCTGCCTTCTCTCAAGTTACTTTTGTTCACAAGTGTTTATCACAGCAGCAGAAAAGCAAACTAAAACGGCAACAGAGAGCTGAGGCAATACCGTGGAATGTTCGGGGGTCTATGGAACTCCACTGACAAATAACTCGGAAAGAGGTGACCCAGATCAGGAACTGTGCTTTTTGTTTAATAGCCTGTGATGTCTGGGAGAGGCTTTTGTCCCCTGTTGTAGGGTAACAGCACTTAAATGCTTTTTTGGTGTTTGTGTATGTATATATTTTAGAACTCTTTCAACAGTGGTAGGTTTTCATATGACTGTCTCAAAGGCCTTTAATGTTAGTTATACCTCCCGTTATTCTCTCCCTCCTACATCAACCTCCTGTATCCTTCTTTCTCCATTATTTCCTGTTCTCTTTTCGTACCACCTGTGTTCTCTCCCCTGCCTGGCCCATTTGGCCCTTACTTGATGGGAGATGTCAATCTGTAAATATGTTTCTCTTATTGGTTAATGAATAAAGCACTGTTGGCAAATAGGGAAGCAAGATAGGTGGGACTAGGAGACAAGGAGGATTCTGGGAGATGTAGTAAAGAGATTCAAGATATAGAGACTTGAGAGAAGAGGTCTGAACTCTCTGGTAGGATAAGACAATGTGAAAACACTTAGACGAATAGACATGGGTTAATATTTAAGACAGAGCTAGCCAATAAGAAATGCTAGTAACAGGCCAACAGCTTTATATCTAATACAGCATCTCTGTGTGTTATTTGGGGCTGACGCAGCTCTGGGACCAGGCTGGAAGAAAAACTGCTCATAGCACTTACTAGCTTCCTGACTTCTGTGAGTGCTCCAATCTAAACAGAAATCTCTACAGACTCATAGATAACACCCACTTACTCAAAAGAAAATGTGGCATTTGCCTTTGCAGGTTTGGGTTTCTTCATTCCGATTATTTGCAGCTTCATCCACAAATTTCATTTTCTTTTCCTTAACAGATGAGTAATATTCCATTAGGTAAATGGACCACATTTTCACTTCACTATTTACTCAACAGTTTACCAACATCTAGGCAGTTTTCATGTCCTGCCCATTCTGAATAAAGCAGCAATGAACACAGATGAACAAGTGTCTCTGTAGCATACAGAGTCCTGTGTGCCCCGGACTGGTTAGCTTGATCACATGGTAGATCCACATTTTATAAATAAACTCTACATAGATTCCCAGAGTAACTATAACACTTTGTACTCCTACCAATAGTGAATAGGTGTTCCCGTTCCCCACACCCATGCCCAAGTTCACTGTGTCTTGTTTTGTTTTGTTCTTAGCCATTCTGTCTAGGGTAACAAAAGATCTCAAATAATTTGTATTTCCCTTGTGGCTAATGATGTTGAAGAATTTTGTAAATATTTCTTAGTCATTTGTTCTTTTATTTATTTTTTTTAATTCTCTGTTTAGTTCTGTGCCCAATTATTTTTAATTGGATCATTTGTTGTCTTGGTAAAGTTGTTTTTAGTTCTTTGTGTGTTCTAAATCATAACTCTTTATGAGATGTATTGCTGGCAACTTTTTCTCCCTATCCTATAGGCAGCCTTATCACTTGATTCAGGGTGTCCTTTGCTGTGCAAAATGTTTTTTTCTTTTTTAGTTTCATGAGGTCCCACTTGTCTGTTCATATAAATTGAAGCATGTTCCTCACTTTCCTCCTGTAACAGATTCAAGGTGTCAGGTCTTATGCTAAGACCTTTGGACCATTTGGGATTTGTGGAGGGTGAGAGACAAGTCCCTGGTCTCATTCTTCTCTAAGTACACATCCAGTTTGTCCAGCACATATTGCTGCGGGTGGTATCTTTTCTCTAATGTGTATTTTTTGCTTTTCTTCTCTCTAAAAATTCAGGGGGCTCTGGGAGCATGTTCTTATATCTAGGTCTTCAATTCTATTTCGTTGACTTTTAAATATCTTTAGCGTTTATGTGTCATGCATGGTTTTATAATGCTATAGCTCTTAGTGTGACAATATCAGAAGCAGTGGTGTTTCTAGCAGCGTTTTTGTTCTCCAGGAGTTTTTTAACTTTCTGTGTCTGTAGTGAGAGATCCATCCAGCCACTCCTGTACTGCTGACCACACCCTTTAAGCGTGGTCACAAGTGCGTAGGTGAGCATGTGGTATTTGGTCTGGGGTCCGGGTCAGGCTTGCTCTCTTGCTCCAGATCTGGTCACAGAGGGCAGCCGGTGTGGACCCTCAAAGGAGGGACTTGCGGAGGTCATCTGCATCTCGTGTAAGTGATTTTTCCCCGGAATAAAATTATATTAATCTGTATTTGAGCCAGTCCCGTGAATCTTGTGCCGTGTGCCAGTTATCTACTTCGTGGGTCCTTTGTATTTCCATGTGCACTGGCTGGTTTTGCGTGTCAACCTGCTACAAGCCAAAGCCTCAGCTGAGGAAATGCCTCCATGAGATCCAGCTGTAAGGCATTTTCTCGTTTAGTGATCAATGGGGGAGGGCCCAGCCCATGGTGGGCGGTGCCATCTCTGGGCTGGTGGTCCTGGGTTCTATAAGAAGGTGGGCTGAGCAAGCCGGGGAATGCAAGCCAGTAGGCAGCACCCCTCCATAGTCTCTGCATCTGCTCCTGCTTCCGGGATCCTGTCCTGTTTTGAGTTCCTGCCTGACTTCCTGCAGTGATGAACAGCAATGCTGAAGTGTAACCCTAATAAAGCCTTTCCTTCCCAACTTGCTCTTTGGTCAGTGTTTCTCAGCAATAGAAATCCAAACTAAGAAGGATTTGAAGACTTTTTGTTTGTTTGTTTTCTTGTTTGGTTTTGGGTTTGTTTGCTGGTTTGTTTTTTCGAGACAAGGTTTCTTGTGGATTTGGAGGCTGTACTGGAACTAGCTCTTGTAGACCAGGCTGGTCTTGAACTCCTGAGTGCCACCACTGCCCGGCAAATTTGAAATTTTTTTTTTCAATTTTTGTGAAGAGCTGTGTTGGAATTTCCATGAGGATTGCCTCAGATCTTTAGCCGGCTTTTCAGAAGATTAGCATTTTCCCAATAGTAAGTCCACCGATCTATAATCATGGGAGGTCTCCCCATCGTCTGCTGTCTTCCTCAGTTTCTATTTGCAGATGGTCTGAAATCTGTGGAAAGGGTGTATGGGTCTGTGTGCTCCTCAAGTGGTGGCAGCTCAGGGTGGGGGAAAAGAGAAGGGACAGTCCCACCTGTGGGAATTGCATGGCTCTCCCTGTCCTCAGGCGCTGGAACCTAGGCCCACGGCATAGCTTGGGCAGTGCTATCTGTGAGAGGCACACTGGAGGAGCAGTGTGCACAGGACATGCACACGTGATGTCCCTAATGCCCTTACTAACGCCACAGGCTGCGGAGAAAGCTGGTGTTACTATTACTACAGTAGTGATGTATATGTGTGCCTGCCTCAAACCACAGAGACACATTATAATGGCTCTGGGTTGAAAATCAGCCCTTCCTTTACACAGTACAGAGACAGGTAGGCCTGACAATACAGTCTTCTATTATAACTGAGTCATGTTCTCAAGCCTCACCTTCCATACATGCAGTCCCAACTTCACCACCACAAGCAACCAAGACGCCATTCAAATATCCCAGTAGAAGACACTGTCGTGACCAATCACTGGTATAGCTTTGTTGGTCTTCAAAACTGTAAAACAACCATCTATTACCCATGTGTCTTTCAGGCAGAAATTCAGGCAAGACTCAAAAGAATTCCTCATCTCTGTTCCACGTGGTATCAGCTGGTAAGCTTAACTGTAGGTGAAGAATCTAAGATAGGTCCACTAACTTCTGCCAGTTTGTCCTGCCTGTTAGGCGGGACACCTAGTTTCTCTTCCCTATGGGTTTTCACTGCCTGTTGCTTCCCTTCCTCCTTCCTCCCTCCCTCCCTCCCTTCCTTCCTCAATTACCCCCCCCAATTCTATGTGACTTCTCTAATAGGAAAACCTAGATTTCTTATATGACACCTGGTTTCCAAGAAAACACAAACAAAATCTGAGTCTGGCTGTAATAAAGCACTACATCCTGTTGTCTCGTCAAAGAAATACAGACGACAGACCCAATTTAAAAAGAGGGTTCACTGACTTCACCTCTTGGTAAAAGGAGTAGGTCTAATAGAGAAAAGAAAAGTTGTTGGCAGTTGTCTTGAGGTATATTGGTAAATAATTCACAAACACCACACTTTTCCTTCCTTCTTTCCTTCCTCCCTCCCTTCCTTCCTTCCTTCCTTCCTTCCTTCCTTTCTTTCTTTTTAAGTAGGGTCTCTCCAGCTGACCTGAGCTTGTGGGAGCTCACAACTCTGGATGGGCAGCTAGGGAGCCAGCATGAGACCAACCTAAGCATCTGGGTGGTAGTTGTGTAGCTTGGTCTTTTGTGGGACCCTGCAGTGGGACCAGAACCATTCCTGATGCATGAGCCTGCTCTTTGGAACCTATTCCCTATGGTGAGATGCCTTGTTCAGCCTTGATATGGGGTCGGGGGAGCTTGATCTGCCTCAGCTTGATATGCCATGTTTTGTTGATTCCCATGGGAAGCCTTACCTCATCTGAGTGGAGACTGAGGAGTGGATGTGGGAAGGAGAGGAGAGCAGGGAGGGGAAGCTGTGATTGGTATGTAAAACAAATAGAAAAAGGATGAAAAAATAAATAAATAAATAGGGTCTCACTATGTGTTCTGACTGACCTGGAACTCTCTATGTAGACCAGGCTAGCCTCGAACTCACTGAGACCCATATGCCTTTGCCATAATTTTCCAATGCAATATCAGACTCCTCCCTCAAGTAGCCCATTTCTTTTTCATCTGCAGTAACATTCTCCACATGATTTCCATCAGAATCATCACAAAGCCCCCTTTTCATAAGTTATAGTAAATGATACAATCTTCCTTTGAAAAGCCACTGTGGCTAGTGACAACTATAGTCCTCTCAAGTCTACCAGAGGGTAGTGTTCCCTCCACTGTAGCTGGAGTTTTTCCACTAATGCATAACACTTCGTCTGACTCTCAAGAGGAGGGGGCATCAGCATGCTGCTTCCTATAAGCCAGAGAACCCCATGGTTGCACATGGGTTCTCACGGTCAATTGCTCCTTAGAACTAAAAGTGGAAATAGGATGTGTGGAGGATGTAGCTCTGTGGTAGAGCATTCGCAAGAGACCCTGGGTTCAAATCCTAACCCTGAAAAGTTTTCCTAGAAAAGCTATATTTTAGGATACAGCAAAGGTATAATTTTAGTTTAATAGCCTGAACATCATTCAACACCAAGCCTTGCTCTGGAAATAGAGAAACAAATGAAACATTCTGCCCACTGTCAAGTTCAGAGCCTGATAAACAATAAATCGGGGGTGGGGGTGGATAGGGATTTAGGAAATCTGGTTCCTCCAAGTGTCCTCACTTCCTAAAAGGAACAACATTTCATCATTAGCATCTAGAGTAGATATAAACAATGAAGACAAGCCATATTTTGTGTGAATGACAAACTTCATTGATTTCTATTTTATGCTAATTCCACTCAGAAAATAACCACAGGGTAAGAAAATCAAAAGTTATGCTGTACTTTGGTTTAGGATGATGAGTAAACAAGGCCTATAGGGTGTTAAGATGGGTTTAAACTTCTCAAGAAAGGAGTTCAGACAGGTCAAAGGAGATTTTAGACTCATTCAAAGGCCTAAAGACCCCAAAGCAAATGGACTGTAGAAGGTGCCTTATGAACATGGGTACCTATTTTGCTATGATCACACAGATGTCTTGCTGTGGGGACAGACTGAGACAGAATACCATATTTTAATATGGTATTTTAATGTCCTCTGATTGTACCTTCCCACTCAACTTGACTGCCAGCCTGTCTCTGCCATCCTGAGCTCTTTCCCAGGCAGTCCTGAGAAGAGGATTTGATTAGGTTGTAGAAAAACAATGTGCTTCTAATACCCATTTAATCGAATATGGCAACTGGGAGGCAAAACAATCAGCAAGCGTTGGCATTGGACTTCACTTGTCACAAGAACCACCCCACAATACCATGGACACGTTTTCCCACAAGTACCACATCAGACCTGACCGTTCTTAGCTTTGGAGAATGGGTGCGTTCAGAATGCCATGTCCAGAGCCTACCATGGACAACTTCTGATGTGGCATGACAGTGAAAGCCAAACTTTTTGAACACACTATGAGGAATCTTGTCTGTGGAGTCTGATTTGTGAATGGTCTCGGCAGCTGGTGATGTAAAACCTAACAGCAGTGGTGATGGGAACAGCAAAGAGACTGTTGAATCAAGAGAAAAGTCGGAAGAGTTATCCCTGAAATGTATGGAGTTGGCCTTGGCTAGTGTGGCCCAGTCCTGATGAGCTTGTTTCTTCCCGATGGCCTACAGAGACAGTAGTGACAGAGCCAAGGAAACTGGAATGTAGTCATTTCTAAGCAAACAAATACTTGCACTTGGAAAATGTGTTCTCCTAGGGAGTGACTTTTTGCTTATTCAAAACAGATGTGGGCTAGAAAGAAGGTCAGTATTAGCCAACTTCCATCCTTCCCTTGCAGTCTGTGTGGGTCCTCACAGCACGGAAATGTGCTCTGCTCCCTGGGAAAGACTTACAACGGATTTTAAGGTTATATGATGCTATTGCTGCCTGTGACCCAACCCTCTCCAGAGGAAAATTTTCCTGGAAAGTGAAGTTACTGTGAAGAAAACCACACCCATAAAATGATAAAAGGCCATACAACTATAGGCTCTATGAAAGCAGGGATTTCTTCTGCCTTGTATACCAGGGCGTTTTAGTTCTAAATACAATGGTTCAACTATGCCATCTTCACTAAACATTTGGTGAAAGAATAAAAGAATATCTGTAACTAAAAGCAAGTGAAGCAACTACTACTTCCTAGTTTGACATGTGAGGTATTCAAAAAGAACTATTGAGTGATCTAAAAATGATGGCTACAATAGTTTTATGTGCACACATGTCCCAGTGTGTGTGCACATGTGTGAGCAGGTGTGTGTGTTGAGATGGCTATAATAGTTTTATGTGCACACATGTCCCAGTGTGTGTGCACATGTGTGAGCAGGTGTGTGTGTTGAGATGGCTATAATAGTTTTATGTGCACACATGTCCCAGTGTGTGTGCACATGTGTAAGCAGGTATGTGTGTTGAGATGGCTATAATAGTTTTATGTGCACACATGTCCCAGTGTGTGTGCACATGTGTGTATAAGTTAGTGTGCAGGTATGTGTGTTGAGATGGCTATAATAGTTTTATGTGCACACATGTCCCAGTGTGTGTGCACATGTGTGAGCAGGTGTGTGTGTTGAGATGGCTATAATAGTTTTATGTGCACACATGTCCCAGTGTGTGTGCACATGTGTGAGCAGGTGTGTGTGTTGAGATGGCTATAATAGTTTTATGTGCACACATGTTCCAGTGTGTGTGCACATGTGTAAGCAGGTATGTGTTGAGGTCAGTGATCACTCGTCTTCCTGGGTCACTGTCCACTTTACCTTTTGAGTCAGGGTTTCTCACTGAATGTGGAACTTGTCAATTCAATTAGGCCAAGTTGCCAGCAACCCTTGGGACCCTCCAGCCGCTGCCTCCCCAGAACTGTGATTACAGGTACACACTACCAACTTTTATGTGGGTTCTAAAAATAAAATCCTGGTCCTCAAGTTTTCGTAGCACTTGACTGTGCTCTTCCCAGATTTAGTACTTGGAAACATATTGCAAATGCATAACTGAGTCTGACAGAAAAGGTAGTTATAAGAGGCCAGACTCCAGAAGAAGAACAAGTCCCCAGAGGTGAACAAATGTTAAAGCTGGCACAGGCCTCACACATGGACACAGCTGTGCACTTCCTGGATTTGTCCAGTAGAAGTGAAATTCATTGTGCCAACACTCAGCTTAAAGCAGCAGAGAGAAAAATGCACCCCTTTTGAAATACAGCAGCCTTCAATGGCTGTCACTCCTATTATTGTGCTATAAAAACCATTGAGGTGACTTTGGCCTGCAATCATTTGCATATTCCTGATAGTTTGAGACTTGTTTTCTGTAAGCCACACTGGTAGAAGACGTTTGGTTATGAAAAACAACACCTTTATGAGTAGTGGAAGGAGGAAGCCTTCCCTGTGGAATGATGCCACATCAATTTCTAGCATGGATTCTCCATAGAGAAGTCCAGGTACAGTGTTGCATGCCTGTAAACCCAGCATTCAAGGTGCAGAGGCAGGAGGATCACTGCAAGTTCAAGACTTGCCTGTTATACCTAGGGAAGGGCGTGTGTTGGGCTGGGGGCGGGGAGAGGAGCATTTGGGCATGGATAAGATCAAGGTACAGTGTGTGTTCCCAGCACCCATATGGTGATTTATAGCCATCAGTAACTCCAGTCCCAGGAGATTCAATGCCTTCTCCTGACCTCCAAGGACACCAGACACATGTGCAGACAAAACCCCATACACATAAAATAAAAAACAAAAAGATAAAAAGAAGCCATTTGTGATGAGCAACACCCAGATTAGCACATTTTTGGGAGAGATCCATCTCGATCAATGTTGCTGTCCGTCTCACTGTATATAGAAGCCCAGCCTGCATCTGGACACCCAGCTGCCCACACTCCTTTTATCCAATGTAGATAAAAGCACTTTACTAGTAAGATGAGTGAGAAGGAAGAGACCAGCCCTCTTGCAGCAAGTTAGCTTTTTATGATTTAGCTTCAGGAAACTTAAACGGTACGTGCATTGTAAATATTACCGAAGCAGAAAATTCCACCTGCTTAGTTAGACTTAACCCCATTATAGTTCAAACAATTGGCTAAATACTTATTTAGAGGTGGTTTTTAGTTGCTTTTATTGCATTGTTTCCGGGGTCTTGTTTTTCATTCTGTCCTCTGGGAAGTCTCCTTATTAGAATTGCTCTGTGATACAATGAAAGGATTGTGTCACCAAACTGGAAAAAAAATAACCTGTTTACTTTCCTAGGCTATTATTTTTGCCTTGTTCTAGGAAGTTTTCCCACAGGCTACATCTCCTACACCCTGAGTAAGTTCTTAAAAAGATTTTCTTCTTTGTGTGATAAATTTGTATTCCTTCACATGAACACATGTTGACAAATGTAATTGTGACATTGTTCTTATTCCTCAGTTGCTTATAAGAATCATGCCATCCAACTCATGCGGTTATGCTGTTCAAAAATAACACAGGGAGTCAGAGAAAGGTGGACATTTCCTACGTTTATTTTAAAGTCAGCAAAGTAAAAGAGTTGTTGACAAATATTAAATACAGTTGCTCATGTAAGCAACTAAATATCTCTTCAATATTTATTCACAACAACTAAGCTTTCTTAAAACAAACAAACAAAACAAAACAAAAAACTTCTTTCAAGTTGTTGTGACACTGGCCTGGGGTTCCAGCACTTGGGAGGTGGAAGCAGGAAGATGGAAGTCATGGCCAGCCTGGGCTACAAAGGGGGTTCTAGATAACTCTGGCTGCATACCAAGCAAAACAAAAACATGCAAAGTTTTTAGAAATGACATTAAGAGTTTGTAACTTAGACAGCAGCCATTAAGAGGATACAGGGGATGATCTAAGGCAGTTAGACACAAACAAATACTAAAAGCCACATCTGAACTATTTTAAAACTGGTAGTAATATTTTGACATAATTTGAATACATAAAATGAGATTATAAATTCTTTCTAATAGGAAGGCTTTATAGAAGCAAAGAGTCACCACCACTTATAGATCATATAGAACTTTTTCTCAATATCTGGTCTTTACTTAAACTGAAAAAAGTAAATTTAGCTGTGAACCTTCCTTGTAGAACTGGTGCCTGAGAATTAAGCCATTCCGCTTGAAACTTTGTCATTTTTAAATTTTATTATACGCGTATGAGTATTTTGCTTGCATGTACATCTGTGTGCCACAGGTACACAGTGTCCAGAGTGCAGAAGCAGCCATCAAGTCCCATGGGCCTGGAATTACAGGCTCCCTGTGGTTGCTGGGAACTGAACTCAGGTCTGCTGGAAGCACCCAGTGCTCTCACTTGTTGAGCCATCTCTTCAGCCCACATGCTTTGAAGACTGAGAAACGGATCGATGGCTCAGTGGGTAAAACCCTTTCTCTGCAAGAACAAGCACTTCAGTTGGGATAGTGGCACATAGAGTCCCAGGGCTGCAGCCTGCCTAGCCTACTTGGGAATACCCAGGCCAACAAGAAACCCTGTCTCAAAAACAAGGTGATTGGCACCCTAGGAACAAGAGGGGAGGTCATCCTCTAGCTTCCACATGCAGGTAAACTATTGCGCTGTGCAGAACTCCCATGAGCCCACATTCGCCACACACACGAACACACATACACATTCACACGCACGTATGTAAAAATGAATAAAAAAAGATCGCAAAAATGAAAGCTGTGGAATCCATGCCCCTGATATAACATAGAAATTAAGAGAGAGAGAGAGAGAGAGAGAGAGAGAGAGAGAGAGAGAGAGAGAGAGAGGAGGGTTACACAAAGCTTTCTCCCCTAAACAGATGTTGTTCACTTTGACGTGATCTGAAGTTCTAGCCAACTGTGTAACTCTGTTAGCAAAGGTCTGTGAATTGACAGCTAAGGTCCCGCCCTTGACCTCTTTACTAGAGTAAACACTCTTTGATGTAATTCAATCTTTTCAGCCTACCAAGTTTACCAATCAGTTGGTAAACACGGAAATGAAGAGATATGAACATGGGAAGCAATTTTGTCATTATTTCCTTTTCATTTCCTTTATAAGCTCATACAAATGTTTATAATCCCATATTTATTATGAGACTATAAACATGCAAACTGCTTTGAAGTTATGACTTCAAAAAGTTTCCAACACTGCGAGGTCTAACATGGAGAGAAGGCTCATTTTATCATAAGTCCTATTTAATCAGGAAAGAACTCCAATAATTTTCAAACTCTCGAAACAAAATTATCTTAACATCTGGAATCTATTAAAGAACTAAGGAAGTGATGCCACAGTTATGCTTAGAAAGGCATTTTTATTATAAATTCCTTCAAAGCAGATCTCTGGAAAGTAAAACTAAATTATCACTACTCTTTTACTCATGTTTCCCTCACTAATTAGACATACCGTGATCAAAATATAAGACTACTTTGGAAGAGAACCATGGCCAAGGGCCAATCTGGAAAAAAAAAATGGACACTTCAGATTATGAGATACTGCATGTATAGTTGCTGACTTGTATACCACTTAACTACATGTCTATTTGCATTAGATACATTAAAATATGATTGGCTTCCAAGGCAGTCAGAGCTCTCAGTCCTACTTTGTAGTTGGTTGAGAAGCGTCATCAGCTCAGAGCCCTGGTGTTCTTTTCATAGAACAGAGATACCTTTACAATGCACCATGGGGAAAGAGAGAGACAGGCTGAGCATCGCTCACCTGGCATGCTTGGGATGAACCTGTTTCAGATTTGGGAGTTTTAAAAACAAACACATGGATATTTGCATGTACTAAGTGTATCCACCCTGCGGCCATTGGCCAAATATGTCCTGGGATGTAGAGAATACATCCCTACACATGCGTACACGACAACATCACTTCGTAGTGCTCAGAGGTCAGATATTATGCATGATGAGTAGCTTTGGGATAGGATCTGAGTCCTAACATGAAATCCATTTATATTGCTCACATTCCTTATGTACACGAAAGGTAATTCAATATCTTTCATTGGTTGATTTTCTTTGTGTTCGTGTTACCATGCTCCTATGGAGGTCAGAGGTCCATATGCAGCCTGTGGGAGCCCGTACACTTTTTCTACCATGCAGGTTCTTGGATTTGAATTCTGGTCCCCAGACTTGGCAGCAAGTTTCTTTCTCACCACCCTCGAAGGTAACTTTATATGGTATTCTTATTATGTCTGCAATGCATCACACAATGTTACATATGGAATTTTTTACACTTCCCATTGTGCTGGTACTTTAAAAAATTGTTTTTGGATTTCAGAGCTTTATTTACTTACTTACTTACTTTTGACATTAGAGGTTAATCCAGGAGACTTTCACATGCTTGGCATTAAGCTATGACTCTAGTCCTCTTTTGTTTTATTTTGAGATAAGATCTCTCTAAGAAGCCCAGACAGCCTGATGGTAGTGACCCACACCTTTAGTTCCAGCACATGGGAGGAAGACACAGGTAGATCTCTGTGAGTTCGAGACCAGCTTAGTTTACAAGAGCTAGTTCCAGGACAGACTCCAAAGCTACACAGAGAAATCCTGTCTCTAAATAAATAAATAAATAAATAAATAAATAAATAAATAAATAAATAAACAAACAGACAAGCATTGAGCTTGATATTGTCCTGCCTCAGTGACCTGAGTAGCTGGGATTATGAGTGATTTCATAATAGAGAGGAGAAAGCTATGAAGTGACTTGTGGTTTACAATTATTATTATTATGCCAATAAATGATCCCTTCCTCCTTTATGTCATGTTCTGGTGTCTGTTGAGGCTTGGCAGTCTGTGGCCCGCCTCTGAGGGGCGGGACACCTATGGTCACGTAATCATTACAGCAGGCCTTACCTAGCTACCCAAACTACCTGGCCGCAGAGACCGGGTTACGCATGCGCAAGCTCCCCTTTTAAAGCAAGCGCGCCAAGCACACCTCTCTCTCTTGTCCCTCTCTCTCATCTCCCCTCTCTCTTGCCTTTCTCTCTTGCTTCTTGCCCCTTCTGTCTTTCTCTCTCCCCCCCACCCCCCGCTTTCGGTTGGCCACCAACTACCCCCCTCTTTCCTCTCCCCTCTCCCAATAAACTCCACGTGGGTGCTCAATCTCGTGTTTGTGTTTCTTAGGCCATAGCAGCTGCATCACAGCAGCTGTATCAAAAGAACAACAGTGTCAACATGGCCTTTCACTTTAGAGCCTAAGGGATGTCACATGAAAGTCTGTGATAACTTCCTGTATACTTCCCTATCCTTGCTAATAGTGTGACATGCTCAACATCCTCAAGAAGGCGATGTGCACATTTCTAGGACAGGATGCAGGAGGAAGCTGTAAATACATTTTGTTCACCTGCTGCTCCGAGAAAAAGGAAGAAAATGCTTCAGTCTTGGGTCCTGCTCTGATCATGCATCAGATTTATACTATTCAATCATTTCTATCCTTACTGCTTAGGGGTGCTGACTATAAAGCTCATATTCCTTTTTTGTGCAAAAATTCTGCCACTGGCTTCTGTCGTGTGCACAGCGGCGACAGTGGGAAAGGGCATGTGAGAGTTTTAAATGATTAAGCGCAAGATGGATACAGAAAGCCAGGTCAGATGCGGGTGGTGGTGGTGGCTGTTTAAAAACAAAAAGTGAAAGGACCTAGGCATATAAATAGATCAACAGCAGTGTTGCCTGAGAAACTGCTCCCTGGTTCTCTGAATTGTGGAAAAGAGATGAGCACAATAGCTGAGAAGCAGAGCAAGGCCTGAGGCCAAAATGTACAAGAACACAAGGCCAACTGGGTGAGCTGTAGATGGAGGGCGCATTGGAAGGAGGCTGAAAATATATCAGCGAACAGCATCCAGGATGAATAAAACCAGGTGACTCATGAAGTACACCCTCAGCATGTAACAAGCCTCCCGAGAGGTAGGCAGCTCCCTGAAAACCCTTAGCCTGGCTGTTCAAAGCAGCCCAGAATGCAGGCTCCTCACGGCCATTGTCAGCCCGCCCAGCCTGCTTATTTTCTGTAAGGAGTCCTGTTCTCGGGAGGTAGAGATAGCTGGCTGCCATTTCCACTTGGATGCACAGCACATTAGTTTAGAAGTGATGGGAAAGGCACCAAAGGAATAGTTTTCTTTCTCTTTTTTTCTTTTTCTCTCTCTTTTTTTTTTTTAAGGTTTCATTCTGTTACTGGTCTGACACCCATTGTGTAGGCCACACTGGCCTTGAACTTGTGTCAATCCTCCTGCCTCAGCCTCAGCCTCCACACTGCTAAGACTACAGGCATGTACCACCCCTGACTGGAGGAACATATTTTATTATTCTGTGAGTATAGCTTTCTCTCTTACTTGGATATACCTTGACAATAGCTTCTTGTGTTTTGTTTGTTTGTTTGTTTGTTTTTAAGTCTTTTTTACAAAACAAAGTTAAGCTACATTATGTTTGCATGTCTTAAAGTTTGTTATTAATTCTAGTTCCTCCTTCTATATATGCACGATGTGAATTTAAGTAAATTACCTGGCTTGTCTGAGCTTAGATTTCCTCTTCTGAAAATGTAGGCATTACTGCTAACATCTATTATAACTGGACAGAGACTGGAAAGTTGAGACAGTTGAGACAGAATGTTAGAGTAAAACCTCACTCATTAGCTCCACAGGCTGGCTGACTGGCTGTTCTTACCCAATATTTCAAGGTGTATTTCCTATCATCACCT